>JAHTLZ010003518.1:27875811-27889937 GCA_023846285.1 Phrynocephalus versicolor | reverse complement strand
ATAGATAGATAGATAGATAGATAGATAGATAGATAGATAGATAGATACCAATTGCCTTTCCGCGCATGCCTGTCTGGTTCTTTTTTTTTTCCCTTGCCCTTTTTCTTTTGGACTACCTCCTAGTAGTTTTTGCCTTTTTTCCTTTTTGCCTCCTAGTAGTTGTTAACTCTTGCTTAGGCGAAGTAAAATAAAATAAACGGGAGTCGCGTGGTCAGCGCAGAACAAAATGCAACTACAAAAACGGGCGACGCCTTTATAGCACATGAAAAAAAATCACACAAACCTTGAGCTAAACGAAACTCCTGGATTGTATGAAGATTTTTTTTTTAGTGGTCTATAAAGATACCGCCTGTTTTTGCATTTGTATTAAATAACGCGAGTAAGTTCAGGACTATCAAAAAAATATGTGGGTTGAAATCTGACCTTGTTTTCCACAGGTTTGCAGTCCCTGGCACCAGCGGACTGCACATAGGGAGGCAAAGATTTATGGGAACAACTTGCATGTTAAAACACACAACTGGAAATGCTTGTGCAAATCAATGGGTGAGACCCAGCATTAATTCACAACTAGAGTAGGCCCACCGGATCACTAAGGATTAGGCAAGCCCGCATCAATGTAAATTTATGGATTGAACGGACATACTCTCACCAAGACCTACTAACTAGTCTGGATTGCTGCCAGCACACAGAACTTGCTTCCTTAGAGCTTGTTGGCAGGCCGAAGGTCTGGAAGGATTCAGCCCTTGTTTTTTTCCTGTTGGAGGAATCTTAGATAAGAAGGTCCTGGCGATCTTTTGGCCTGAAAATTGGAGGAGCTAGCTCTAACTAGACGAACCTGTCATCCAAAAGAACACAAGGAAGGGGCCAATGTCCACGGAAAACACGCAATAAAACCTGTCTGCAAATACTGAAGAGTCAAATGACACACATTTATTATAAGCATGAGATTCCCTCATGCTCAGAAATGGACTAGATATGGAAGAAATGTAATGCTCTAATAACTCTGGTTGAAAAGCACCACATTATTTTGTCATTTTGTTATGGCAGAACTGCAGTTCTCAATCTTTTTCCAGTGTACCTCCTTGCTATAACAGTTGCATAACCTACATTCCCCCCTCCAATGTATTTGAATTAAAAAGCATTTTAAAGAGGGGTAAAGTAGTCCCTTCTCAGGAAGTAGTAGAGGGTTTCTTCTTCTTTTTATTCCCCCAAAGGGCCTGTTTCACATACATATCCATCCATGCCATGCCAACTTGAACATCTGGCTCTGAAAGGTCAAGGAGAACTTTTAAGGAAGGCTACAAAACATATAAACATCCTAAGACCTCCTCAGGGGTCACAACCCCCTTGGTTGGGAAACCCAACAGAGCTGCCTGTGCACGTCCCACTTCTACTGCAAAGAGCTGAAGGAAGGTAAACAGTAAGTTATTAACTATACAGTGTGTGTGTTCTGTACCTGGAGCCAAAAATGACGTACGGTGATTGCTAATAGGGATTTCAAGGTAGGAGAGATGTTTAAGGGCTCGTTATATCAGTTCCACTCCTCCAACAAGTTTCCATGGTTGGGCAGGGAGTTGAACCCTGTGCTCAGGAGACCTAGTCTGTCACTCTATCCATTACACCACAGAGGGAATCAATAACATCAACCTTTTAACTGCTGAGCTGGAACAGACCCAATGCATTATCCAGTCCAGCCCCATTCAAGGAGGCACAGTGGGGAATCAAACTTCAGACCTCAGCTTCTGTAGACAGATACCTAAACCATTGCATTATACCCACTGTATGTTTTTAATCAAATTTGGAAGCCATTTTACCTTTTCCGCAATGTACAGTAGGACCCCTGTATCCACTGATTCATTAACCAGTGATTCAGTTAGCCACGATTAGCAGAGGAAAAAATTAAGTAATCCGGCAGCCTATAAAGCAAGCTACCGTCACAAACAGCAACTGTAAAGCAAACTACCATCATAAAACAGCAGCCAGAAAGCAAGCTACTGTCACAAAACAGCATTTGGGGGGGGGGTGGCGTTCTCTCTTATCCATGGTTTTCATTATCTACAGGAAGGCCTGGAATCGATCCCCAGCGAGGTCCTACTGTAATATTTGAATACAGAAAAGTCTACATTAGCCAGTAATGCCTAGAAAATGTTGACAAGGTTGCAATCCTTCAACTTAATGCAGGCGTTCCGTTGCTGGATTCTAAGTTTAGTTTGTTTTGCCCACAGAAGCATGCTCACACTCGCCTACCAGTTTAAGACCACAATATGTTGCAATATATCCCACTGGATCTCACATAATCACCTTGCCTAATTCAAAATACACAAATAATTACTGCTCATATTGTACTGCTTGATAAACAAGAGTGACCTGTGTTTTTGTGACATCCTATACACCAGTTGTGTGAGGGCTTCAAACTCATCCACAATCTGGTTCTAAACCTACTTTAAGATCTACTTTGGGGTCCTGCCAGAGTACCCATCATGTGCCAGACTGCAAGCGAGTTCTATATGCATGCATATGTGAAGCAGTCTTAGAAAAGATCTGTAGAGCTGTGTTAACTGATTCCACAAGTTTTGGCTTTTTGAATTCTGGACATATTTTCTGCTGTGATCATTTTCAAAATGAAATGTGGTACTTCTTTAATATGTTAATTAAAGCTATTTTGAAACACCTATATAAACACAGTGGGGCTTCATCTGACACCGATACAGGATTGCAGGATTAATGAAGCAGCATAACAGGGAATGTCTGCTTCACATACACATGCATATTATTTCAAGACATTCTGGCACCTGATTATATGAGCTGAGTATTGTAAAATATTTTGATATAGGAAAAGTAATATGGAAGAACTGTGGTTCCAGACCTCCAATGGCTCACATACAAGTACTGTACAGCCATGTATTTTTCTATGACAGGAAATTTAGTGAGATAAGAAAGCAGACATCTCAATCCCAGGTTGCTCTCCCAAATATTCTCCATTCCAAGATGCTTCTCACTTACGGGCCTGCATCTTATTCAACTACTGATGAGAGGCAAAAAGTGCCATCAACGTAGTAGCACGCAACGGTGCCGCTGCACAAATTCTGCCTCAATGAAAACAAAGGGTGGGGTTTTTTCATAGGTATCAGTACAGTGGTACCTCTACTTACTTGTAAGTAGAAAAATTCATAAGTAGAGCACCGTTTGCTCATAGGAATGCATTTAAAATCAATTAATCCATTCCAGAGGGAATGGATTTCAATGCATTCCTAAGGGAAGGTGTGGGGGGGGGGTCAAAGGGCTGGAGCCACGCATGACAGCTCTCTCTAGCCCTTTGAAACTCGTGCATTCGCCACGGTAAGCAAGGCTGGGCTGGGGAAGAGGTGGGGGAGGGGAGCCGGTGAGGCAGCAGCATGAGCCGCCGCCTCCCCACCCATCCACTGCCCAGCTGGCCAGCACTATGGACCCTCCTAAGTAGAGCAAACTGAATCTAAAATTCGTAAGGTGGCAGTTTAACAAGGGGAAGGTTTCCTGCTCGTAAGCCGAATTTCTCGTAAGTAGAGGTACCTCTGTATTTGCAATAACATATTACTGTGTTGGCAGGACTTCCTGCTCAACAGATGCTCAGCAAGATATGGGCTCTGAATTTCACACTCCCCTTACTGTGCAATGGAATATATTCTAACTCACTTCCTAGACTTCCTCCATTTCTGTACAGTGTCCCTTAGGTTATGCCTAAGTAAATGATCTGTCCGTAACTCCTTAAGGCAAAATAGGGGGAAAGTGCATGAGCTTGGTCTTCGAATCAAGCAGGCACTTTCCCCAAAACACGCCCCTAGAAGCTACATGAAACACCAGCAAAAGTACTGTGTAAGGACTCAAGGGATGGGATAGAGGACAAAAGGCACAGAAAGAAGCAATTAATTACCGCTGCAGTCCATAAGGATTTAAACACCAGTATCAACATGCATTAATTTAAAACAGAAAATGCTTTTTATAGTATTGATTTCTTCTCCTTTTAAAGTACATATTCTAAATGTGCGAGTCAGGGCATTTGTACACGACCCCTAAACTCCGCCGCAAATGGCTCCCAGCTGCGGAGCTTAAAATTGTTTCCCCACCAGCTCCGGATTTTACAGAAAATTAAGTGTGGCCACGCCCACCTAAGCGCATCCCAGCGCACTTTTCAGGTACCTGCTCTTGGAGGGTGAAAAATCCCAGATCCGGATGTAAAGGAGTGAGTGCCCGGCTCTCCTCGCTTCTGTTTGTTGTTGTTTTTGCCTCCCACCCCTTTAAGAGAAGGAATCAGGACAGACGGAAGACCATGGGGCGGGGAGGCTTGGACCGGCAAACGGAGGTGAGCCTGCTTTCTTTTGTCCCCTTTTTTCTCCCTCCCCTCACGCAGACAGGATCAAGGAAGTGCGGAGGAGTGGGGACGCAGGAAGAGCAACGAACCCCCAAGATCTCTGGTCCGAATTTAAGTGGCCAGTGGATCTTAGGGGTCGTGTGAAAAGGGGTCGTGTGAAAAACATGAAAAGGGGTAGTGTGAAAAATATGAAGTCAGCTGTAAGTATTTTTAAACTTCCCTTCTACAGACAACTGTTCACCAGAAGACATTATATATCTGAAGTCCATGCCTACGCAAGAGGAACTGAAACATTTTCAACATCACATGCCTGTTTCTCCCGAAATGTACAGTACTGTAGAGTACTTTAAAAGATGAAAGTGTATATAAAGCTTTACACTGCATTTTTTCCTGTTCTGGAACTGTGCAATGTGAATGTTTGAAAAAGTCCCGAGCTTTTTTACACCAAATGGCTGCAGTGAATCCATATCACATATCAGGCGTAACACAGTTTCCTGGACAACATCTAATTATCTATTAAACTAGTATTTCTTCTCATATTGTTCTTTATTGTATAGCTTTTCAGAAAATTCTGGAAGGGTGGAAGAAAGCATAAGTAGTTGGCTGGACCCAAAGAAACTTCCAAAACTGTTGTTAGAGCTACAATTCAATAAGCTCTCCTATACTGAGCATGCAATGCAGAGGTGTTTTTAAGAATACTACATATTGTTTTGTAATTTTTATTTTTATCCTAGCAGAAATCTAATCCTCCGCATGACTCTTCAAACATTTTTCTTTTCTTTTTTTAAAGACACTGGAAATCCCACAACACCTTCAAAACATGTGGTGCCTAAGTGTCATCTTTACCACATTCTTTGTACACTCAGAATCAAAAGATTAGATCCACCAAGCAAGATCAAGTCACCTATTTCACCACTGCCATTTTTCCATTATTTGTGTGCTTCCACTAAGAGATCAACTAAAAACAACTTGGTTCTGTTTTGATTATGCTGAAGGGCAATAAAGGGAAATAAATGTCAAAATAAGCAGATTAAGCATGCAGTACACGGCCATGAGAGTTAAATTTAACAACCTCACAGCTCACATTTGCCCATGTTTCAAAACATGACATCATATTCAGTGAAACTTTTATTCCCAAGCTTAGTTTCTCCTTTTGGTGCCCAAGTAGAATCAGAGAAAGAAGTAGTAAAGCACACTCAAAAACTATGGAGCTGTTTCCCTTTCAAAATGGAAGCAAAGTCTACTGCAGCATTTAATTGAAGACATCGGCTCTGGTACAGCAGGACCCCCATATCCACTGATTCACTAATCACTGATTCAGTTATCCATGGTTGGATAATTAAATTAAAATTAAATAAATAATTCAGCAGCAGCAAAGCAAGCTACTGTCGCAAAACAGCAGCCGTAAAGCAAGCTACTGTTACAAAACAGCAGTTTTGGGCTGTTCTCTCTTATCTATTGTTTTCATTATCCATCAGAAGGCCCAGAACCAATCCCCAGCGGATACCAGGATCCTATTGTATATGAAAATGGTCGACAGCACAATAGGAGCTATAACCTAGTGACTTTAGGTGCATGTACTGTCTACTTAGTATACATTCCAGAGTTTCCTTATTTTCTTCAGCACACCTTCTTACCAAGAGATAGACCGCTTTCAACTCCAAGGTTCAGGGGATATCAACTACAGTATCACTAAAGGCTGCAACCGAAAGAAAGTGCTGTCAAGTCTGGGGTGCTTTTGGAGCTCTGTGAACAACCTTGGGAATATAGGACCTAACTAAACATGCAATCCATAATTTATCTTTCACTTGTACTTTTTTCTATCATTTTCCTCAAACGTTAGGGTCCTTTACTTCTATCCCGTTTTGGTCCAAGCAGCCTGTCCTCCAAGGAAAAGTGTCAAGTTTTCTCCAGTCCCACAATTTTAGTTGTCACGTGCAACCCCGTCTGGGATTCTGTGGCTGAGCAATTTTAATAATTTCAAGGGAACAATTTCCAAAAACAACACCCACACAGATGCCATCACACCAACTAATGAAATCTCAACACTTTAAAAAAGGAATTCAGTCTCTAGAGACAAGTGCAACAATCAGATCTTAGGAGAAAGTATGTGTGGATATACCTGCCATTTAAGTTGTTGTTGTTGGGGTTTGGCAAACCCCGCCCCCAATCTAACCCATTCTCTGACACCTCCACAATTTAGATTACTACATAAGAAACACAAACTCATGTAGCCATATTGGTAAGGTAGCTGTCTTGAGACCCCTGTACAAAGAGATAGTTACACTACCAAGAGAAGAGTACAAACCCTATTTCTGACAAATTACTCTGTTACATTATATTCCACCTTTCACATGAGCATTTGTAGTGCCCACCTTTCTCCTTACAACCTATAAGTGCAGTTAGGCAATACAACAGAAACTGGCCCGGGGTTACCAGGAACCTGGGCTTCTACAACCCTAATAAAGCCACTATGTCATGATGTCAATTGAATATCTAGAATATCTCCTGCATTAAGGGTATTATATATGTGTGAACCTGTGTGCACAAATATGTATAGTAGGCATGGGAAATGATTGGTCTTCCAGGTGTTTCTGAACTACGACCATTCCTCACTACTGATCAGATTGCTGCAAGTTGTAGCCCAAGGAGAGTTGCTCAATGCAGACAGCTGGAACAGACCTGTATCTTGGCTCTGATAAGCAGTATCACTTGATGAACATGTCCCTAGGAATCAGGGTATACCTGCCAATTAAGGGCCAGAGATTTTAGAACAGGTGACAGGCTGTTTTTATATTTGCCTCACCAGCCCAGCTATAATGATGAGCAATGCACACAGCATTAAGTTTCCCTTTTCTTGAAAACAAACACACAGGATTGTCCCTTACTATTAAGAGATGATTTAAACTCATTTGCAAACAAAAGAAAAGCCAGAATATGGGCTTCACCTAGAAATATATATATCAAGGAAACAAAACAAAATGCATAATTTTATACTTTGGGGGAAATGTTGTCAACTTGGTTATAAGATTCACATAGACAAAATATATGAGCTTTACTGGATCTTGCTGAGTGTACAAAGGCACTTAATATACTAAAATGACATTAGTTCAGGTTTAGAAAACACTGGGAAGTTCCATGATTAAAGATGATAGATAGATAGATAGATAGATAGATAGATAGATAGATAGATAGATAGATAGATAGATAGATAGATAGATCTAAGAAAACAAAGCTAGAAACCACCCATCCAAACGTCTACTTGTCAATGATTTGAACTGTAGAATTAAGTATAAGTACATGTCTCCTTTTCTTCCAGGCCAATCAAGAGAATTCAGAAATATATATATATTGGGGGGGGGGGGGGTTGGTCATATTTTGTGTTCATATTAATGTGCCCAAATTCAGAGACATAGCTCTTTTAATCAGATCTAAAACCAAAACCAACTACCATTTCTATTCAGGGGCAATCTATCTTGAGGGGAAGAGTTTTAGAATGGATAAAAAAAAAACTCGGGTCCTGGCAACTGAACAGCAGCAGGTGGGAGCCATCGACAGCGAATGGGGGCCAAGAGGGGCTCCCAATCCCTATTCCTCCTCCTCCAGGGCCGAGGGCTTCTTTTCTCCGATCTTATATAAGGAGGTAAAAACCCTGGAGGGCGGAAGAAGAGAGGGCATCTACGCCTGCCATGGGGCTACGAATGGACTCCTCAGGAGCTCGACGCGTGTCGGCTCTTCCCACGTGCCATTTTATATACAGTGGAACCTTGTATAACAAACGTTTTGTATAACATAAAATTTGTACAACATAAAAATTCTATAGCTAGGAGGAAATTTGCTTAACAGAACCGCCTATGGGGCGAATCCGTACCACATAAAATGGTCGCGATTAGGGATTACTCCGTTTTCAATGCATTCCTATGGGAAATATGTATAAAAATTTGCTGAACATAATTTCATGTGGAACGAATCAATTCCTCTACACAAGGTACCACTTGTATATACATATACAGATATAGTTATATAAGCTGCCACGGCGGCGTCTCCGGACCTGGCTGAGCCAAGGGGGGGGGGACACGTCTCAAGGCCAGAGCCCCCTCCCGTTCCCCCTCCCGGCCCCCGGCCTTCCCACGAGGCCGGAGAGATCGCCTTTTGCTCTGACTCACCGGGTCGCTCCTCAGGCGAGAAAAAGGCAGCAGCAACAAGGGCTTCCTCCGCCTCCGGGCACCGAGACCGGAAAAGGGAGGCCAGGAGGCGTTTTCTCGCGAGATTTGGGAGGCGTTTTCTCGCGAGATTTGCAACGCACGCCCGGAAGAGTTTTTTTAACCCCGAGGAAGGCTCTCGGCTGCCCCCTCTCGGGGATCCGAGGCGTCGACGTAAACTCCCTCCCCCGCCGGCGTCCAGACTCGGCGAGCAGAATGCGCAAGCGCGCCCCTAGGAGGCTGCAGGGTGAGTGGAGGCTCCGCCTCTCCTTTCCCCTCCCTTTGTTCTCATTGGTGGAGACTAATTCCCGGACGTGGCCAAAGGGAAAAAGCTGTTGGCCTCATTGTGGTCCTGCGTGTGTGTATGTGTGTGCGGGTGTGGAGGGGGTGGGTGGGTCTGAGAATGTGGTTGCAAACCTGGCTTTGTGTAACCCTGACCGGGGTAAATCAGGGAAGGGGGAGGCATTTTGAAGAGTAACCCTTTTATTATTTGCCCAAATGCAAGAGTAGCCTTCAAAGAAACACGTGTTGCTTGGTGGGAATAAAAGCAATTTGGAATAAAAGGCGTAGTAGGAGAAGAACATTCTGGCTTAAGAAACTGAAGCCAATGGTCCGCAGGCTATTAATCGCCAGTTCAGGATACTAATCGCCAACCTTCTGCGCGGACATGAGTAGTGTTCAAAAATAGTGTACTGCATTAGTGTACTTTGATGGGCCAGGCTGCAGTTTATGACTCTTATAAGATGAGAAATGTATAAGTCAGTGGTTCCCAACCTGGGGGTCGGGACCCCCTTGGGGGTCGAATGACAATTTCACAGGGCTCGCCATGAGCCAGTGAAGAAATAGGCACAAACAGCTTGGTTCTGGAGGAGAAGGGGGGAAAGGGGGAAAGAGTGAGTTACAACTTGATACGTTGGAGGGGATGTCAGTCAATGGCACCGGAGGCTGCTGAGGGTGCCTGTAGATGTAGAGGGAAGTTCTCTTTGGCAACTGCGGCAGTGGCCTGCCTCTTCCAAGCAGGGCAAGGAGTCACCACAACATGAGGAACTGTATTAAAGGGTCATGGCATTAGGAAGGTTGAGAACCACTGGTGTAAATCTTGTGTTTCAGAAAACGTTGTGCTGGGGACTTTGCTACACTTGGGTGCAAGTTCACCAGTGGCCATGTAACTCCCTAGGTAACTGTTGCTACACTGTAAGCCCTGGTGTGTTGTGCAGAATTAAAAACAGCCAAATAAGTCATCATGAACTCATTGGAAGTTCGGCTTGTTACTGGGATAGAAATGCTATTAGTCAGGATTTTCTAGAAAAGATAATGCTGGGGAAAGGAGAAGGGAGTGGGGAAAAGAGGAAGACCCAACAGGAGATGGGCTGACTCCCTAAAGGAAACCACAGGCTGGAGTCTGTGGGTGCAGAAAGGAAATGTTGAGGACAGGACATTTTAGAGACCACTTTCATAGGGCTGCCATAAATCATAAGTGCCTTGATGGCACGTGACAACAATAAATAGAATTTTTGCTGCTTTTGCAGAAACAAATTAATGCTTCTAGCCCCCTGAAAGTTTCACATTGTGAAAATGTGTATTTTTTTCATTTCATTTCTCTCTGACTTCATTGCTTACATCCTTCTGCTGCACCTACATGTTTATATTACTGCCAGGTGAGGATAAATCTTTGTGTATCTGATGAAAATGACTCAAGTGCATGGGACCCTTTGCATAATAAATCCATTGGTCTTTAAGCTACAATAAAATTCCTTGGTTTTGTTCATCATAGTGCCATCTCTGTACATGCTCAATACATGTAAGCTAAAACTGAAACATCCATCTCTAGATAAGCAGATGTGAATGAAAACTGATATTCCTTGTAGTTGTTGTTCAGTCGTTCAGCCATGTCCAACTCTTTGTGACCACATGGACCAGAGCATGCCAGGCCCTCCTGTCTTCCACTGCCTCCTGGAGTTTGGTCAAATCCACGTTGGCTCCATCGATGACACCGTCCAACCATCTCATTCTCTGCCGTCCTCTTTTCCTTTTGCCTTCAATCTTTCCCAACATCAGGGACTTTTCCAAGGAGTCCTCTCTCCTCATGAGTTAACCAAAGTACCGAAGCCTCAGCTTCAAAATCTGTCCTTCCAGTGAACATCCAGGGTTGATTTCTTTCAGGATGGATAGGTTTCATCTCCTTGCAGTCCAGGGGAGTCTCAAGAGTCTCCTCCAGTACCACAGCTCAAAAGCGTCAATACTCCTTAATTGTGTGCAAAGAGTTTTAATCGCTCCAGTCTCCAAGATGTTGGTTTTGCCACCTTGCAACTTTAAAATAATTCCCAAGTGTGTTTTAAAAATCAAAGTCCAGCTTTTTAGTTACACACACAGCATTAAAGTTTTCTTTCATGTTATTTGCTTTGTATTCTGGTTCACAGATGATTCTCATGGAGCTCGTTTCAAAGGGCATCCTTCATTGTTTATCTTGTCTGTGGATAATGACTCAGGCTAGACATCACAACGAGCAAGGATTCCAGGACTCATTTTGCATGTTGTCAGAAGTGGCCAAGCAACCCACATACATTCTCTCTGCTGCTTGTCTAGCATGACATCCAGCCCTGTTAAGCCTCAACCCTCACCATTTTGGGTCCTTTGGGAAAGTGTAAAGAGATTTCAGACAAAACAATATACATCATGGGCAAAGATCCATGGTTCGTTACTTGCCCACTCCCTTCAATCAGTCTACAGTAGCTACCTGGCTCATGCACTTACCAGGCCAGCATTTATTGCAGTGAATCTGGATAATCGAGCAAATACTGCACCATACCACTGGGACTGTGAGCACTGAACCCAAACATATGGGCTTAAACTTCTCTTTCCAAAAGTTTACATATTATTAAAATATACACATACTGATTAGCCTGCCAATAATAATGCATTGTTTTATGTCACTTTAAAGTTAATTTTATTTTTATTTTTATTTTATTATGTCACTGTATTTTATGTTCTTATTGTATGAATTGTTTGAATTTGCTAATTGTTGTAAATCGCCCAGAGTGACCTCACTGCCAGATGGGTAGTATAAAAATCCAATAAATAAATAATAAAATAAATAAATACTCCTGTTTTTACAAAGTCCTTTATTAATATTTCTGCACCTTTCTTGCCTCTTCTGTCTTTACAAAAAAAAAGTCCTGAATCCTGATTGATTCAATCCAGGGGATGTAGGCAGACGTCCTAGTAAAAACGGTGGGTTTGTTCTGCACTTGGCATCCAACTGGTCCAAAGCTAACAATTCCATGGACTTCCCATATATCTTTTCCAACCTGGCAAAGAAGTGGGCCGCCGGAATCTCCCTGAAAGAAGAAGAAAAAGGTCCAAGTGTTGAAATGTCATCTTTGGACACCAGTGGTGCTTGGTAGAAGCCAATGGCAGCCTAGGTGGGATCGGTCAATAAAGAGTATGTTTCATCCCCTTGAAAAGCTGCAATGAGCAATTCCGATCTAAACCATGGCATATAGGGGGGGGGGGGGGAGAAATTAACTTTTCCTTCTATGTCATATTTCCAATTAAAATGACTCCCCCACCCCCGGAGCTATCTTCCCACATAATAACCATTGCATATGGCACCTGTTTATTTTTGGCCTTATATAGCCAGGGGCTGGCTGTTGAAAACTGTGCAGATGGAGAATTAAACCACACTGCCATAGTCCCAGATGCTTGAAAATCCTTCATACATATGCTCTGTTGGGTGGAGGGAGAATTATTCATTTGAAATGCGGTGCTAGAGGACAGCTTTGTGGATACCCTGGACTGCCAGAAAGGCAAATAAGTGAGTCCTAGATAAAATCAAGCCTGAGCTATCTCTGGAGGCAAAGAGTGAAGGTATCCTTATTTTCGGCACATCATGAGATGATGGAATTTTTTTAGAAAAGACAATAATCCTGAGTGAGGTGGAAGGCAACAGGAAAAGCGGAAGACGAAATACCAGATGGGTTGGCTCTCTAAAGGAAAACATAGACTTGAGTTTACAAGAGTTGAGCTGGACTGTGGAGGAGAGGACATTTTTTGGAGACTGCAGATTCATAGGGTTGCCGTAAGAGGTGATTTTGAGGGCACATAACAATAACATCCCTATAACATTGTTCCTCTTATCATCTGGCTCATACCCAGCCAATGCATAGGAACGCACAGTAGCCCTTAGCAGCAGTAGCAAATTTAATCTTGTGCTTCAGCCCATTCAGAAACAAAAGTGGGCAGTATTCTTCTCATTAGGTTTTGGAAGATTGGGAAGATTTTAGTTTCTGAAGAAGGAAACGGCAGTAGTATCTGTCTGTAGGCCTATCTGTGAACACAGCCATGTGTCTCAGGAAGTTCTCTTCCTTCATTTTAAGTGCATGAGTAGTACATGCAGTTGCTTATTGTGAAGCAGAAGTCATTGTTCAGAGGCAAGGGTGTGGGGGTGTGGGAGTGTGGTATTTCTTCTTGGTGTCTAAGAAGAGAGAGAGAAGAGGGAAGGCCAGAGATAGAGTGCTGGCTTTGTTCATGGTAGAAGACTGCTATATTTCCCCTTCCCCATTTTCACAACGGTTGGTGCCGCGCCATCTAATTCAGAGTCAAACCAAATTATCTTGAGGGTTGCGCAGTATGCACCAGTATGCATGTGGGACACTTCAGCTGTCAGCGTTGCTGCTTTTCCAGTCAACTGTAATGTGGGATGGTTCCAGATGGGTAGGTGACACATAGCTCTAATCATCATTCCTTTTCCTCTGCAGCTTGGGAGCAAAAATACCTCTGATTTTTCCTCATTGATAGGGAGAGTGCATGTTTTGTTCCATGCAGCCGGTTAGTGTGACAGTATTGTTTTTCTGTCAAAATCCTGCGCTCTCAAATATGCAGTGGTTCCCAACCTTGGGTCACCCGGGTGTTCTTGGACTGCAACTCCCAGAAACCCTGGCCAACTCAGCTACTGGTGATGGCTGCTGGGAACTGCAGTCCAAGAACACCTGGGTTACCCAAGATAAGGAACCACTGCAGTAATACTATGGGGATGCAGATCTGTGAAGACTCAGCTACTCTTTTCTTTAAAATCCTCAGCATTTGGCATGTGTGAGAAAAGAATGATGAACCCCAGCAAAAATACAAGATGACAGTAACTCAGTGATGGTGGATGGTGGATACCTTGGGAAATGTGAAGCCAGACAATGACAATTTCACCTTGAATGTTTATTGTTAACACACAAACATAGTCCCCTCTTTTGTGAATGCACTGATGAAGAATAGTTTTGAAGGACAGTTGTCCGCTGGTGGCACCTACAAGAGATAATGTAGACAGTCTCTGAACAACAGATGATATCTGGTACCTGGCAGGCAGCTGGTGAGTATGCAATTTCTTCATATCCTGCACAGAGCATTGAAGAGTGGACTTTGTTTCCCCAGAATTTCTTAAGGTGGCATGTGTTGAAATCTATGACCGGTAAGTTGGCCTGGTTCAGAACCTCAGAGAGAGTGAAGTTTTCTTTCCCACCTTCAATATGTAAAATACAAAATAATAATAATAATAATAATAATAATAATAATAATAATAATAATAA
>JAHTLZ010003518.1:27845754-27871266 GCA_023846285.1 Phrynocephalus versicolor | reverse complement strand
GTGTGTGTGTGTGTGTGTGTGTGTGTGTGTGTGTGTGTGTGTGTGTGAGAGAGAGAGAGAGAGAGAGAGAGAGAGAGAGAGAGAGAGAGAGAGAATTCCTTCCCAGTAAATTATTTATAGCCCTCCATCCTAGGAACAAAAGCTTTCTAAATAATCTACATTAAAGTCACTAATCTATGTTCGGGACTGAACAAGGAAGTAATAAAATGGACTGAGCTGAACCTCAGAAGAAGAATTTAGTAAGGAACAGTAGGGACTTTCACTGAAACTTAATTATTCACAAATGTGTTTGAGACATCTCCAGTGCTCTGTATGTGCCTAGTTTGCCAAGTTCTGCTATCAACCTCCATACCTGTAAAGAAACTTGCCAGGGCCAAGAATGAGGCCTTGCTTCAGTGCCTGCAACAATTTTTGCATATATACTTGGTTGGAAATATGCAACACCACAATTTTGGGGCCAGTCTAAAAAGGAAAAGGAAAAAGAAAAGGCATTTGAAGCAGATGTGTATTTTGAACTAGTAACACATTATTCAAAGGAAAAATGCACATGGATTTAAAGCAAAAGTTTGTACAGTAATACAAACGATACAGTGCACACTCACTCAAAACATGGACCCATTAATGCATTCTTCTTGTAACTTAACTTCCAGCCAAGTTACAATAATACTAAAGCCTAATCCCACCAGGACCCACTAGTGTATAGCATTTGAGATGAAACACAGGCTTTGATCACATAAACGTCTACAAACAACACTAGTACTCTTATCAACAAAGCCGAAAACAAAAAGGATAGCCCACTGCACTTAATCTATTTACACTTTGATAAAAGAAAATTAGATTATGAAAGAATGAAACAAAAAATGCAAATTTTCCTTGTTGCTGTAATTGGCTTCCCTAGAAGCCTATAAGTAAAGTGGATAGAGGGACGCTCTTCTGCCTCTCACAAAATACCAGAACTAGGGGACATGCACTCAAATTGAGGACTACGAGAGTGAGAACAGACAAAAGAAAATATTTTTTTTACCCAGCGTGTTGTTAGTCTGTGGAACTCCTTGCCACAGGAGGTGGTGATGGCATCTGGCCTGGATACCTTCAAAGGGGGATTGGACAGATTCCTGGAGGAAAAGTCCATCACAGGTTACAAACCATGATGGAGATTTGTAATCTCCAGCCTGAAAACCGGGGTACTTCAAGGGCCAGATGCAGGGGAGTGGTATCAGGAGACAGATATCTAGTCTTGTGCGTTCCCAGACACATCTGGTGGGGCCACTGTGAGATACAGGAAGCTGGACTAGATGGGCCTTTGGCCTGATCCAGCATAGCTCTTCTTATGTGCTCATGTAAGCTGGGATCGGTTTTATACGTTATTGGAAAACTGAGTAGCATCCCGGCTGTACAGTACTCCTTACGTGCTCAACTAAACAGGTTAAAAAAAATCAATGTTTCATGAAAAATGAAAATGCAAAGAACTGATCAGGAATAAGTTCAGTGGGAAGAGCAAGGCTCCTGGATTCAATATCTGTGGCTATTGGCTGTACCCTGCTTCTGACAGAATCATCTCTGAATAATTCCACAGTGGTTCGTTTTGAATCTGAAGCTGCAGTCGGAAATCTTCCCAGGTTTGGGACAGACAAGCAGTAGAACAGAAGTCAACATAACAAATAAGGGCAGTGCAATAATGACGATTTTCGACACACTAAAAAGAAAGGTTAGTTTCGAGAGAACAACTAACTGATGTGAAGGAAGCAGAACATCACATGCTAGACTCAGCAATGGTTAACTCCCTCACTCTTTTCTTTACCCATGTGCCAAGTGGCAATGGGACCTATTCTGCAGGATGGTTGGTAAGAAAAATAAATGTATAGTGGTACCTTGTATAAAGGAATTAATTCATTCCAAATGAAATTATGTTAAGCAAATTTTCCTTTACACAAATTTTCCTTAGGAATGCATTGAAAATGGAGTAATCCTATTTTTATGTTGTACGGATTTGGCCCATAGGCGATTCTGTTAAGCAAATTTCCCCTATCTCCGGAATATTTTATGTTGTACAAATTTTATGTTGCACAAGCTGTTTGTTATACAAGGGTCCACTGTAGATGTTTGGCTATGCCTTGAATCTGGCTCTAGTTGACAAATTAAGCACTAAAGCAACAGCAAATTCACATCAGCTTGATAAGCACCTTACACCATGATCTGGTACTAAAATGCAGATGTAATAAGTCACACTGGATTTACTGCTTCTGTAACATTTTTACTCTGTCATTTATTTCTCCAAAGAGCCCAAGGGAGGGTTACACCATTCTTGCTTACCCATCTTCTCCTTTCACCAACCTCGTAGGTAGGTTTAAGGAAGTGAATGATCTCAGGTTATGCAAGTAAGCCTCCTGGCTTAGGGGAGGTTTGGACCAGGTCACCTTGGTTCCAGCACAGAGGATTGCCATTTTACTGGATTGTGTGACCAGGACACAAGCGAGGGAAGTGCATGAGGACACGGCACACCATTTGTGTGAATGCCCTTCTGTGCACGGTGGTTCTAACAGGATTCTGGCCATTTGTTTCATTTCTGTACGTGAAACAGGGTTGCTGGCACAGGAACAGCACGGGGATGGGAAGAAGGTGGAATAACCATTGCACTCTTTATGCCCAGACATGAAGCTATACTACTGTAAAGAGAATTTGATCATCACTTACCTAAATCCAGAGCTCTAGGAGGAAAGGCCACCCGAGGCCAGGACGCCGTTGTGAAAAGGAGCACCAAAAACAAAATAAAGGGACTATCCAAAATCATCGCCCCCTTCTACCATTTGGGGGGGGGGAGGGAATTGATCCAGTGAATGTGCAAAGGGAAACTGAAGTTTTTGTGTTGACCTTGAACGTCACTGCTAAATCCGCTAGAGAGGAAGAGACCATTCCGATAGCTTGTTGTTTTTTATCTCTCTGTTTAAAAAAAACAAAAAACAAGTCGGAGAGCATCAAAACAGCCAGTTCTAGATGCTTCTGCCTGTGTTTAGCACTCTTCTTCTTTCTGATTGGCTGCAGGGCGACTGTTCTGATCAGCAATTTCATGTGGAAGCCCCACCCCGCCCTCAGTGAGTCACGGAGATGCTGCAGCAAGCCATGGTCAATCATACACACAGCTTATTGAAGTTGCTTTTTCTCATACTACAATTCCCAGAAGGCCTAGCAACCACAGCCATGCTGTCCTGTGGGGAGTTGAGAGATTGGACCCAAGTCCACAAGTGGTGGTTGTATGTGTGGGGCATATCAAAGGTGTATTGTCAATGGATCAGTAAAGGAACCCACCCCACTCCTCACTCGGGCTCCCACAGATAAAGGGGAGATGGGCCCTTGCTTTCTCTGTAGCCTTGCTTTTACAGTAGGACCCCCCCGTATCCCCTGATTCATTAACCACTGATTCAGTTATCCACGGTGGGCAGAGGAAAAATTAAATAAATAATTCAGCAGCCGCAAAGCAAGCTACTGTTACAAACAGCAGCTGTAAAGCAAGCTACTGTATCACCGTGTATGGCTTTGCACAACTTTGAGCCCCATTCTACAGGGTTTAGACCCACAGAGCATTTTCTCTTAAGATCTCACTGGGTCCTCCATCTGAGAGCACATTAAGAACTTTAGCTTTGTTTAACCATGCAGCCTAGGAAAGAATTTCTTAATTTAAAAGGTTGCACAGTGCCTTGTGAAGACTGGCGGGTCTCAAAGAATGTGTTACTTGTTTTTCTCATGAATTTTACGCTGATAGACCAGTACTAACACCTGTTTTAGTGGATTCATGTTGAACCATAATTCACCCGGCAAACACTAGGTGGCATGAAGCAGCTTCAGCTTCTCCGTTGGAAGAAAGTAGCCAAGGCAATTGAATTCACTGGTTGCTTTTGACCCCGATTCATTAAATTACACTATTTTGAGGGTGGGGCAGTAGGAGAAGAGAACATGTGAGCTTCTTTATGCATTTGAACAGCCTGCCATCTTTTATTTCCATTCTCATGGAATTGTCTGTGATCAAATGCACTGGAATGGTTTCCTCATTTCTGCCCTTGAGTTTTCTTCTAGGATCGCTTAAGGTGAAGCATATGGTGTCATCCGCTGGGAGCCCGATAAGCACAAAGGTGGCATCTGGCAAGGTTACATATTTGATAGGATTAATACATCTTGAAGACTCAGAAGCTGCAGCTCAGGGTTATAATGCTTCCTTGCATTGATCCTTCTCTATGTGAGTTTTGAGAAATGGAACCAAAGCATCTAGGTAGGTAGTATAATAGAAAGTATGCCTGTGAAGATTCTCACTCATCCAGGTGAGTTTATCTGCAAGTTGAGTCATGGCAACTGGAATTCTTCTTCTTGAGAGATTGAAACGTTTTGCTGCTTATCCAAACAGCTTGTCAAAAAGCTAGTCGGGAGTCCTCCATTTTATAGTTCAGTTTGACCTCATATCACCCTGGTCTGAAATAGTCTCATAAGATGAACAAATAGGCTCATTAGGTGGACAATAGGCTCAATAAGCCATTAGGTGAACAATGGCCTAAGGTGCTGAAACCCATAAAGTATGGGTCATTAGCTGTGGCCTTGGTGGTGGAGGTGTTAAGTATTTTTATTCGTCTGAGGATTGTTGAAATCACTGCCTGATGAGTAGCAGATAGACTGTGCCTGAGCCCCCCACCTCTGTTGAGAGAAGGGTTTCAATACTCACATGAATGGCTTCCCTGACCCCTCTCTCAAACCACCTCTCTTTTCCGTCTAATATGTGCACATCTTCATCTTTGAACGAGTGCCCTTTGTCCTTCAAGTGGAGGTGTACTGCTGACCCAGAAGAACAATGGATCAGCCTGAGACCCAGAGCCGGCAGAAGAACCTGATTATTCCCTACATGGCAAAATTTTATTTATGTAGGATAAACAAGGCAACCTCTACACAAAGCAGCAAATAGGCACACGCCCGATGACAAGAATAACAACACGGAGAATCCCATTTCAGAACACATCAACCTCCTCTGACTCTCTGTTGAGGATTTCCAACTGGCTATGATAGAAAAACAGAATTACAAGCGAGAAACAAGAGGGAGATGGCAAAAATCGGTTACTCAAATAAGCTCCAGGGCATCTCTAAATAGAGGTCAAGGCTTAACTCCACATATAAATAACCCGGCATTCTGTAATATCTTAGCAAAAAGGGGGTTGAGCCACGTGACCATCACAAAACACAATTGCAAAAATAGGTTACAGGTGATACCCTTATAGGCCACTATTAAAATTTTTTTAAAAAGGAACATTGCTAGCTTTTGAGTTTACATAACTCTTCAGTTCCATCCTAGTAAAGCACATCTTTTACCATGTCTGAACTTCTGGGACCTGCTTTGAAGAAGAGTTATGTAAACTCGAAATTTTGCAATGTTCCTTGTTTTTTTATTTTTAATAATGGCCTATAAAAGTATCACCTGTAACCTATTTTTGCAATTGTAATATCTTAGAGGTACGAAATTATTGTTTCCCTTGACAAAATCTGACCTCAGCCACCAAAACAAGGGTTAACATTCCTGTGGCAGTCCAGCCTGCCTGGCAGATACCTTATCACCTTGCTAGGGCGGTCTGCAGTCTCCACTAATTAAGTGCTTGATAGCCCCATTCTTGTGTTAAGGAACCATGATCACTGTATTGATTGTCTTTGTCATTAAATGTTAAGGTGCCCCCCTGCCCGCACATGGGTACTAGTTGTGTCCGACTCTAGGGGCAGTGCTCATCTCCGTATTCAAGCCGAAGAGCCAGTGTTGTGCAAGTCCATGGTCATGTGGCCAGCATGGCTACAAGGAAACACTGTTTTACCTTCCAGCGGTATCTATTTATCTACTTGCATTTACATGCTTTCAAATTGCTAGGTTGGCAGGAGCCGGTGTTAACAGCGGGAGCTCACCCTGCTGTGTGACACCTGGGATTCGAACCGCTGAGCTGCCGACCTTGCAGCCGAGTTTTCAGTGCTGTAGCCCGCTGAGCCACCAAAATCTTGAGGACGTGTATAAATTTAAAAGAACACTGTATGTATACCCCTTGGGCCTGAGGAAAAGAATGTTGATCCACGAAAGCTCACACAGAAGTGCCACAACATTGCACCCCCCATCCCCATCCTTTAATTTTGCTAAATCTCAGATGAACAGAAATTCTGAACAAGGAGAAAAATCTGATTTGATTTCTTGCAGACACTTGAATGCCTGAATTCTCATCTCCTTCCTCTTCATATCAGAGCTCACTGGCTGAATGCAAATGTGTCTGTATTAGCACCCAAAAGCCACATTCTCTCTCTCTCTCTCTCTCTCTCTCACTCACACACACACACACACACAAACACACACAGAGATAAATCTTTTTGCTTAGTGTAGTAAACTGAAACTAGATTAAGTCCATGGAAACAATGGGAAGTGAATGTGAATGTGTAAACTCCTCTGTAGGTTCTACTGATTCAATGGACCTACTCTATTTACTCTACTTGCAACTTACTCTGCTAACAGGATTCCAGCAACTGTTGTTGAGTTGCTACATAAGTGATGCCTTGTGAGACACCACTCTCAGTTGTTCTTCTCCCAAAATCTGAGGGAATGGAAAGCTGCCAACTAGAGATGGGCACGAATCAAAATAATGGCGTTTTGGTTTTTCGTTTATCATTGAGAGCTCCGTTTCGTTTCGTTTCTGTTTTTCGTGAATTTTTGGAAAAATTTCATTTCCATTTTTCGTTTTTTGTTTTTCGTTTTCGTTTCTACCCGCTTTTTGCATGATTTTTAAAGCATTTCCGTGCGCGGGCGTCCCTCAACGCCCCAGACCAAAGAGAAAACACTAAAAAAAATGATGCTGGCAGAGACACAGTATAGACTAGGTACGCAGGGAGGCTGCAAAGGCAGCGCCAGGCATTGCCCAGGGTGCAAGGCAGCAGCAGAGTGACTGCATTGCGGGGCAGGGGAGGGTACTCACCGAGAGGTACGCACACACGCACACAGGGAGGCTGCAGGACTGAAGCTAGAGTAGCAGAGACAGCAATCCCACCCTAACTCCCACCGGAGACTACAAGGAGGACAGGGGCTGCCAGAGCTTTTTATGTCCTCTGTTGCTGCCAGACCTGCCCAGTCTACAACCTGGGCATGCTATTGGTTGAACATGATCCCATCCCATCACATGGCTTGCCTCCATTTTGTGGCTGGTGGCGACATCCATTTTGTCATCCTTAAAGGAAAAAGAAAAATACATTGCGATGGGAGAAGAAAAAACAAATGTTTTAAGGACCTCAACCCCCTGGTAGGTAATAATTTCAAATAATTATCGCATTATCGCTGCGTTTTTACGGATGTCCAGGGCATTTTAATACCCAAGAAATCAATATTAGGCATCTGGGAGCCATTTTGGGTCGATGTCCCCTAACTCCCCTTAAAGGGGAAAAAATACAGCGATCTAAGAAAAGACATAAATGCACGTTTTAAGGACCCCAACCCCCCTGGTAGGTATTTTCAGACAGTATAAATAATTATTGCTGTGTTTTTATGGATGTCCAGGGCGTTTTTTCATGTCATTGCACGTCGCCATTTTCATGTCATTGCACGTCGCCATTAACGGAAACAAAACGTAACGAAGCTAATTTTCGTGGTTCTGTTCGTTTCGTTGCATTTTCATCACAATTTTCATTAGTCGTTTCGTTACATAACGGAACGAATAATGAATAACAGAAACGGAAAAAAAATCGTTCCGTGCCCATCTCTACTGCCAACCTATCATCCCCAGTTACACCAATTTCTGTCAGTGATCTCATAACATTCTGTTTGATCTTGCTTTTACCTGGCACCTTACCCCCCACCCCCACCCCCCAGCCTCCTCACTCTCCATCTAGTTGGAATGCAACAGTGGTAGTGGTCTAATGATGAATCAGCTGTATGCTGGGACAAAACGCTCAAGGGGACTTGAACAAATTCCCTCCCACGGGAACGTGGCAGCAATCAGTCCTCTTTAGCTTGGGAGAGAAGCAGGCAAGAGGGGTACAGAGGTAGAAAACTATAAACAGAAGACTCAGGGAAGAGAAATAATGAATAGTTTTTGTGATGTAATGTTGTGGTTTAATGAAGCCGATGTTCATGTTGCCTTCAGGTTGCTTTCGATTTATGGTGGCCCTATGAGTTAGTGACCTTGGAAAGATCCTGTCCTTCGCAGCCCTACCCAGGTCTTGCAAAGTCAACGCCATGGCTTCCTTTGTTGAGTCAGTCCATTCAATTTTTGATCCTCCTCTCTTCCTGTTGCCTTCACATTTCCCCCCACTATTGTTGGTATATTTTAGTCTTGTTTTCTTAAGATGTGCCCAAAGCACAATATCCTCAATAAAGCAAGCTACTGTCACAAAGAGCAGCCAGCCATAAAGCAAGCTACTGTCTCAAAACTGCAGCCAGAAAGCAAGCTAGTGCCATGAAACAGCAGTGGGGGCGGGGGCGGTGTTTGGCATTCTCTCTTATCCATGGATTTCATTATCCACAGATAGGCCTGGAACCAATCCCCAGCAGATATCGGGGTCCTACTGTACAAACTAGTTTCATAACTCATGATTTAAAGTGGATTGTTATCTGTAAACCATAATTAAGACTAAACACCTTTTGGCTAAAGAAAAAGTGTTGTTTTCTCAAGTTCCCAAATGTTTCCTCACATCTGTATGAGACCAAATATCCAGGTTTTGCCGGGGTCAAACCACCACCTGTGCCCCCTAAAGCTAGAATCTCATATTTTAAGAGCCACAGACACCAGCCCCACCCACCCCCTTTTAGCATTCCCTGCAAAACCAGCCATTATGTACGTACATTACTGGGGAATTCCCATCTTAAAATTCCCTTCCCTGTGTTTTAATCCACTCCCAAAAGTGATATAAATATTCCCAAGGGATAAACTCAAACGGCTTAAATACAATACACAACATTAAAAAGAAAAAAGATCATTTTTATTATTCATAGAAAGACACCGAACTCGCTGTCTTGCTGCCAATCCTCACAACAGTAGCCATTTTTGGTATAGTTCACGTCAGTTCAAAAAATAACAATAATTACATTTTGTTCCCCGAAACAAACAAACAGCCGCAGCGATGGCTGTGTTGCAGAATGGAAAGCTAGCCCAATGTTAAACATTCATAGTCAAACAGACATTCCTGACTCATGTAAGCCTCTCCAGTAACACTGTCTTTTTGTGTCGTGGCAACAGCCTAAGGAACTCCCTCGGGGAATTTTGAAAGTAATTCCTCATAGCCCAAGAGACCACTGGCCAATATGCTGCCAAAATGCCATTTTCATAAGAGCACATGATAATTTTCAATGCATCTGGTCTAACAGGAAAGACAGATTTATACAGCAAAGAAGGATAATTCAATAAATTATCTAGTAATGCAGAATGTGTTTTCTTATTATGCCTTTTTTTGTAAATCACATAATGACATTTGTTCCTGTATAAAAAGCATAATTTGCAATTAGGGTCTAGTATTTAAAACATCACAAGGAATGAAAAAGTGAAATAAAAATCTGGGACCCAAACCTAACACGAAAGGAGAGGATAAATTAATCCATGTTTTCTATTTTTATTAATGGGGTTTTTGTTTTTACAATTCATAAATATACAGAGGACAACAATGTGCCCCCCAAGCCCTTGGGTTTGTTTTCTTTAAACTTTTCTGGAAGTATTTATTACTCAAAGCTAGACAATAAGGTTAGACTACTACTGTGTTTAAGTTTCAGCAATATTTAGTTTAGTTTTTAACTTATCGTCCTTGCTTGTTCAGATCACATCTACATGTGACTCAAACTGAGGTAGTGGTGCAATTGTGGCCTGCTCCGGGCAAGGGTAAGGGGAGAATGTATACAATGCTGAGCTGTTTCTTTGGGCAGAATAGTTTTTCCTCTGTTCATCTTGTTAAAGGTAACAAATACACTTACTGTAGTTTATTCGTTAGCTGCCTTCCCACAGTTCAAAGGGATGTACATCATAATTAAAACTTGCACAGTAAAATGCTGATGATAGGAATAGCAGTCTAGCAGAACCAAAAGGAAGCGTATGAAAATCAACCAGACTACCTAAAAGCCAGAAGGAACAGGGGCATCTCGCTCCACTTCCTGAGGGCCAAGAAACTATGCTGGTAGGCAGGGAGGCGAACATTCCAGCCCAAAGAAAAGTGATGTATGAGTAATTCCCTCCCACTAAAGACACTAAAACACACACACCCTAAATGATCTTCCATGTTAAATAGAAAATTTAGCACCAGTCTTCCTATCATGTGCTACTTTACTTCACGGACAGAGATCTAGACATGGAAAGACACACAGAGAGATCCCACCTGGCATTATGAAGCGAAACGGTCCAGAATCTGACCACTTCATTCTCAATAGTACAAGGTCTGGGATAGATGTAAAGGCCCTCCCTAGAGCCTGTCCTATGTCAAACTCTGTTTTAGACCTGTTCCAAGTTGCCAACTCAGTCCCAAAGGGGCTCCATATTCTGGACCAGCTCTAAGGTGCAATGTCTGTGAGGATTCTCAGTCATCCGTGTGAGTTTATCTGGAAGTTAAGTTATGGCAGCTGGGCTTCTTTTCTTGTGAGAGCGAAACATTTCACTACTCATCTAAGTACTGTGGCTTCGTCAGTCTGAGGAAAGTTGTTGAGGGGCTTCCAATTTATAGCTCACCTTGGTTTCACACCTAATGAGCCTGTTCAGACCAAGGTGGAGTGGAACCAAGGCAAACTATGAATTGGAAGCCCCTCACCAACTTTCTTCAGACTGACAAAGCTACGGTAATTGGATGAGTAGTGAAACGTTTCGATCTGACAAGAAGCCCAGTTGCCATGACTGAATTTCCAGGCTAAGGTGCAATGTTTATATGCAGCTCTTTGGGGCTTTGTTTTATGTCTCCCCACCTCTGAATGGGCCTCAGAGTCCAATGGAGCAGTTTATTCCATTGCTGTACTGGAACGGGCACAACAACTTGGGTGGAGGCAATGCAGCATTGTTCTAAAATATGTTTTCCTTCCCTGTTTCATTGACAGTTCATCTGGACTACTTCTGGAAGCCTCCCCTGGTTCTGTCTGGAACTGTTCTATCTGGATCTCGAGATGCTTCTGAATGGCCATCCCAAGAACTTCAGGATCAACAGCAGCCCCGTAGACTTCCCACGTCATGCCTTCATCATCCCACCTCACTTCCGGTACTGGAGACTTTTCGCCTTCTGCCTCTGGTTCTAGATTAACCTCCGGAAAGACATGTGGGTGGCCGCCTGCCATAACAGCAGGGCTTGTGGCTGCAGACTTATACTCTTTGGTTGGCAGGGTCTGGACCTCTGCGTCTTTGCACTCAAAGAGAGGCTGCAGTCCCTGAGTGATGTCATTCATGGACGTCATAGTCCATGTGTCTTTCGTCTTCATGACAGTCTGGATGCTGTCTTGGTGCCTATTCAGCACCGCATAGGTGGTCTTCCTTTCCTCTTCAGCCCTTCTCGTTGGTGCATATGGCTGCGCCCGCAACATGTGTTCATCATGTACACTGCAGCACCTCATTACGTGTTTCGCATCCAGACCTGACTCACTCACAGAGGACACCAGCTTCGGAAGGGTACCTGTTTCGGCAGAAGGCAACGATGGACAATACTCAGGGTGGATGTGCGCTTTCCCTGATTCACTAACTGAGCAGACCAACCTTGGGAGGAATTGGACTGAAGGAATTGGCAAGGAATGGCAGTAAGCTGGAATGGTGCCTTCGACCTTCATGGGAGATGGTTGCCTTATGTTGTAAGGGAAGGCAGTGTTGTTGTGAACAGCCCTCATGCCAGATGGGTACATGGCATGCGAAACATTGCCATACACAACCCCACCTTGAGCATACATCGCCCTATGTGAGAAATTATCTCCGGGCATGTGGGATGCCAGAACAGTTGGGTGATATACCCCAGGATCTGTAAAAACGGTAACATTGTGTGTTAAAGTTCTGTCATCGAAAACGTTAGTGGGCACATTTTGGTCTCTAGGTGAACTTGGGATTTGGCTCACATGGCTTGGAAAATCCAGGTCATTTTGACAGGAGTCGGATCCGTATCTCTTTCTTGGCAAGACGATATTGCCCGGAGAGGTGCCATAGCCACTGTTGGAACTCAGAGGAGAGGGTGTGGCACTGGCCTCCAAATGGGAAGCAGAACTCTGTTGCTTGCAGCTACAGCTCAGGTCAGAAAAGCTTCTCTGGACTGCAGCGTCCAACTCTTCTCTTGTCCTCCCATACTTCAGATCAGCCTCAAAGGCTGACGGTACATTCTCAATGGTGTGACTCTTGACATGCGTTCTGGCACCCATCTCCTCTGCTGGGGACTGGTCCATGTAGAGGAAGTGGTTAGTGCTTTGGGAAGTGTCCTGTGTGCCATCGGTGGGTGACAAGCTGCTCACAGTTCGGATGGTAGAGGCCATTTCTGAACGAAGAGAAGACGATCCAGAACCAAGTGTGCTTCCAGCATCACTCTCCCTTGTCTGGTCTTGACAAGCAGAACTGCTGAGGCTTTTCCGGAGTTCATATTTGCTGTTCGGTCCTTCCTGAGAGCCCATTCGGCCGACGCTCACCAGATTGGAGGAGCTCTTAGAGAGAGGCTGGTAGTTTAAACCCAGAGTGCTGTGAGAGACAGAGTTTAAGGTTTCCTGGTGAGAATGGGCCTGGAACGGGTGGCTGTTGGTTGCCATGGCAAGCAAAAGTCCTGTGGGAGAGGAAAACAGGCAATTAATAGCCATTCAAATGTTTCAAAGCTGTGGTCAGGTGGTGAAATCAGCAACCGTCCTTGTATGACCATGTTTCCCCATATATACAATGCTATTTCCCACCAAACATGACACTAAAATTTAAGGGAGGGGTCATATACACAGAAGTAAGCTTTTCCTGAGGGGTGGGAGTGGGGTGGGGGAGAAGCCAATCTGACCTTACAGTCTCCCTTCCTTACAACAGCTCTTTCCAGTCAGTTCAGGTTCTCTCTCTCTCTCTCTCTCTCTCTCTCTCTCTGTTTTTTCTACTGGGGAAAACCTCCAGGGACTGAGGAGCCTGTTAAGAAGTGCTCCCCCTCCTCTCCCCCGATTTCTGCAAAAAGAGGGCTTCCCCCTTTGTGCATGGAGTATTTCAGATTATAGTTGGGGTTTTACCTTCTTCTAAAATGTGTTTTTTGTTTTTGTTTTACTCAGCTGTTTTCTGTCACTGCTGTTTACTTTGTTTTCTAATAACATTGTTGGGTTTTGTGAGGGTCTCCCCCCCCCCGCACTTTTTCAAATTAATTTGTTTGAGAGATTACATGAGTTCATCAGATGTGGAAAAAATGTCAGAATCCAGAGCCAAAACAGAGGAAACCTCCATGGTGCCTTCCAGATGCTTGGACTACACCAGTGTTGGCGAAGCTATGACACGGGTGCCAAAAGTGGCACTCGGAGCCTTTTCTGTGGGCACCCTAAATCACCCGTTCACACCCACGTGTATTTAGGTTAAATGGCTGCATTTTCACTTTGCGAAAAATTAGTGGGTTTTGAATGGCAGTTTGGGCACTTGGTCTCTAAAAGGTTCATCATCACTGGACTACACTGTCCACTAACTGCTGGCCATGTTGGGGTTGATAGAGGAAAGATGGAGTGATTCTATTTTAAACCCATATTTTTGTGGGTTTTTTTTTTTTAAAAAACAACACTCAGCGTCACAGGCTTGACTAAAATGACATTAAAACAACTATTTAAACCATCAAAATAATCAGTTAACAAAATAATGTAAAAGGCTAAAACATGTAGAAGGCAGCTTGCTTACCCAGCAATAACAGGAAGTAGATTTGCAAGATACGGTGGGATGGAATATTCCCTGGAAACTGAAAAGCTGATACCACTGTGAGATAAATCCTAAACTTGCTCTTTGCTGATTGTACTGCGGCTTACTTTGTAGGAATTTCCTACTCTACAGGGACATGCTGTATTCTGGCATAGGGGTTTAATTATACACTGACCCCTTTAAAAAGCCCTATCCTCCATTTCCTCTTCTTTTGTGGATGAAACAAAAGTCTGCTGTAAATCTGTTTTTGTGAAGTCTTGCTAGGGAAATAGACCTAATCATGCTAACAGCATCTTAGCAGAGCTTGAAATAAATGTCAGGATTTAATGGGCGATATGGAATGATAGGAAAATAGTGTGGTTGGAGGCAACACTTTAATTTTCTCATAACAAGAGATCAAAAATATCCCTTTTGAAAATAACATGATGACTGGTAGCACTGGATTATTTCCCCACCCCTCTTCACAATGACAGAATCTATCATGGGGCAAAATGCTTGGGGAACATTTATTTTTTAAAAAAAATAATAGGACTGGTGGGGGACCTTCAGGCATCCCTCAAACTAAACATCATCCACCTGTGAGAGCGCATTCTACCTGTCAAACCCTCTTATAACACATTCTTTTGGGTTGCTGAGAAGAGAATAATGTAATCCTGTAGGCGTTTAAGCACAAAAAACTGATTCTGATCAGTTGTTAGAAAACCAGCTGTGAGCTCACATTTCTCCTGCTGTTGGCTTCTACTCACTCACCAAGCCTCAAGTATCCCTCCAGATCCAATATGGAATGCAGTCCAGGGAGGATTTTTCATTTACATTCCAATGTTATCCAACATTCGATAACATTAGCTTTACTTCTTAAAATGTGTTTGCACGTAGAAGTCTGCAACAAATCTGCATTTGGGCACAGCAAGCAAGAAAACATGTCATTTGAAGTGGATATGTTATGACTTATGAGTTCAAAATAGTTAGACAAGCAGAGGAAGGATTAAGGATAGAAATGGAATTAACATGCACTATTTCTGGCTTAGCTTCAGAAGGGGATCTGGGATGCTTTTGCTAATTCCACTGAACTGCTTTGCTTGAAACCAGTGTGTGTGTGTGTGTGTGTGTGTGTGTGTGTGTGTGTGTGTGTGTGTTTTCCCTGAGTTATGGTTAAAGCAGTGACCTACTTAACCCACTAACAAATTTAGCACCTGAACAATAATAGATACTGTGTTTTGAGAGCCCACATGGATGTGGTAGGAAATTAATGAAACATACTAATTAAAAAACAAACAAGCACAGAACCGGCAATCACCTCTGTACACGTAGTTTTAATGGTATGGAGAGGGAGAGAACATGGGGGGAATTCAAATGAACACGAGAAGAACCATGAGATAGAGGGTTTTCGGAATTTGTGGGATGAGGATGAGGAAGGCCAGCAGAAATATCTGATATAAGAGCAAGGAGTGGTGAAATTTATCTTTAAAGGATAAACACAAATCTATGACTTTACACTACAAATACAATATTCAGCTTCCCTACCTCACATAGTTGACATCTGTTAATTTAAAATTTTAATTTCCTGGAAATTAAGCAAGCATCCCTCAAACAGCTGGAATACAGAGACACCTTTCCCCCTCAAGTTTAAGAAATAATGATCCATACAGCTGCCTGGCCTTTGCCTGGTCACTCCTTTTCAACCTAATCTACCCCATAGGGTTATTGTTTGGAAGAAAAAGTCCCTTTAGGCCACTAAGACCCTCCTGAAGAAAGGGTGTTGTATACACGATGAAATCCAATATTGCTGATGAACATGGAGGTGAGGGGGATTCTACCCATTCTGTTGCTTCTCGTTGGCTTTTCTTTGGGTATTTGTACATGACCCCTAAACTCCGCCGCAAATGGCTGCCAGCTCCGGAGCTTACAATTGTTTCCCCACCAGCTCCGGAGTTTGCAGGAAATTAAGTGTGACCACGCCCACCTAAGCGCGTCCCAGCACACTTTTCTTGTACCTGCTCTCAGAGGGTGAAAATCCCCAGGTCCGGATGTAATCTGGTGAGTGCGGGCTCTCCTCGCTTCTGTTCGGTTTTTTTTTTTGCCTCCCGCCCCTTTAAGAGAAGGGGCGGGAGGCAAAAAAAAAAAAAACAGAAGAGAAGGAATCAGGATGACGAGGTGGCTCCGGGCGGCTTCGGAGGTGAGCCTGCATTTTTTCCTCTCTCTTTTCCTCCCTCCCCTCACGCAGACAGGAGCAAGGAAGTGCGGAGGGGTGGGGACGCAGGAAGAGCAACGAACCCCCAAGATCTCTGATCCGAGTTTAAGTGGCCAGCGGATCTTAGGGGTCGTGTGAAAAGGCTGTTTGTTGTCACCTTCGATATTTCAGCTTTGCATCTGCCACTCCACTGTTCAACACACTCCCTTCCACCCTCTCTCCACCCTTCAACTTCATCCTCATTGTACTTGCCGTCATAGCTTCTCCATCCTCCCACTATGCCTCATGAACAAACCTAGAGCTGGCTTTTTGAGTGGAAAGAGCTTGCCTTCATTATTGCCAAATGCAGTAACTTCTTCACACCGATCAAATTGTGGGATTCACTACCACAAGATGTTGTGATGGTTTCAATAGTTGTTTTAATGTCATTTTAGTCAAGTCTGTGACGCTGAGTGTTTAAAAAAAACACACAAAAATATGGGATTAAAATAGAATCACTCCATCTTTCCTCTATCAACCCCAACATGGCCAGTGGTTAGTGGACAGTGTAGTCCAGTGATGATGAACCTTTTAGAGACCAAGTGCCCAAACTGCCATTCAAAACCCACTAATTTTTCGCAAAGTGAAAGTACAGCCATTTAACCTAAATACACGTGGCCGTGAAGGGGTGATTTTGGGAGCTCACAGAAACACCAGCTTGGAAATCTTTAAAAGAGAAGGAGGCCTGTAACTGGAAGACAGGGTGTTGAAGGTATCAGTGGCTATGAGTCAGAATGGCTATACATGGGCACCACTATCAGGGGAAATATGCCTCTGTGTATCAGTTACTGGAAAAGAGTGCTGAAGCCGTTGAGATCATGCCCAGCTTGCAGAAGCCCTATGGACATCAGCTTGTCCATCTTCTGGACCATATCCTGACCATGTAGCCTTTGGTCCAGTCTGGCTCTTCTTATGTTTGAAAGTTAGAGCCAATCATGCTGGCTCAATAGATCCAAAATCAAAGGTGCTGTGTTGTTCTGGATTCAAGGGACAGGGATGCAGATCAATAGCCCCATGCAGTTGTCTTGAGGACTGGAGCAATGGCGCCATGAGACTTGCTTAACTCTTCCCTACTCCTGTGTCCTTAACTGAAACATGGGTCCCTATAACAGCCACATAGTCTTCTATAGTAGAAGGCAATTTAGATTCAGAAACACTCCATCTACCACTGCCACTCCCTTGTCAGTAAACACTACAGGAGTATGTCTGTGAAGATTCTCAGTCATCCAGGTGATGTAGTTAACAAATGGCATGCAATTGTAAGGGAAGTGTGGTTCCTAAGACTGTCTCACTTCTGGAGAACTAACCAATAGCCAGACTGCACCCTAATAATTCCACCACCCTTGGTCCTAAGTTTGATAACCCTTAGACAGGCATGTCCAAACTTTGGCCTTACTGATATTTTGGACCACAACTCCCAGAATTCTAAGCTTAGATTGCCAATGACAAAGGACTGTGGGAGTTGCAGTCCAAAACATCTGGAGGGCTGAAGTTTGGACATGCCTACCTTAGGAGGATGCGTATGGAGGTGCCCTAGGCCTCTGTGACCTTTGAATCCATAAACTTAAACTTGGTTGTGCATTTTAAGAAGTTACAACAACCCTGCCAGGCAGAACAAGTTCCAAAACTGCCCCTAAGTTTCAAAAACACTTTTCTGGTCAAGAGTCTGGGAATTAGGTGCACTCACCTCCCTGGCAAAAGATCCCACCTTAATAAAACATTATGATTTTTATTAAAAAGTACAAAAATAGGACCAAGTCAAAATCACTTAAAATTGCAGTAAAAATGCATAAGCAAAGGCAAAATAATAAAACATAATTTGGTAGCATGTTCCATGAAAGACAATTCAATAAAACAATAAACGCTTACTAGGAAACTCTATTACAAAGACTACAAGACCCATCTGGAGCTGCAAAGGCTAAGTTCTCTGAGATGAAGCCACCTGCCATTCTCTTTTTAGTTTCCAAAGCAGCATTTTTCATTAATGCAATTTTCTCCCATCTCTCCCCCCTCCCCCAGTCTCTCAGGTGTTTAACCAATTATAATGTAGCCACCCCTGATTCATATGAGAGCGACTTCTTGTTTCACAGCACAGAAATTCTGATGTTTGCCATGCTCTCTCTGTGTCTCTGCTGATCCGACACCACCTGCAACTGCTTGTTAATGAACTTGGGAGGAAAGTAACGCACAAACTATTCAGTTCCTTGACAGCAACTTTCCTGAATGCTAATCCCCACAGCCTCATGTAGTGGATCTTGAGAGTACAGAGAACATTATTCTAAATATAGGGAGAGAAGGAAGGAAGCAACCTCAGAATTTCAAATAATTGGGGACTACTGCCTACCTGCTCCTCCAACATGTGAGCTGATGGCCAAAATCATTTTTTTTACCAGTTTGAAGATGTAAACAAAAACAGGGAATATCAGTTAAAGGTCATGAACTTTTGCTGAGGACTTCCGTAAGTTCCCTCTCAGCTGGAGTTCATAGTTTGGAAATGCTTTCCTGAGATAATAGGCCTATGTGCAGACAACTAAGGGTTGAGGGGGCAAGAAGATCTACTTTCACACTGAGAGGTCTGCATATACTTGTTTCATACCAAGAAGGGCAGTTTATTTTAATTTACTTATAAGATTGACTCCAATAGAAGGCTTCTGTATCTAGGTTCTTACCTCCTCATAAGCTCATTACAGACACCATGACTACAACTAGTCACCGTGCCAGAAATACCGCTTGGGAAAACTTCACTTGTTTCCTGGGACTGTCTGATGATGCCAAATGACTGTGTGCCTAGCTCATAGACTTTAAATGTGTAAGATGATAGTGAACTGTTTATTTTGACACAGGTCCGTTTCAATTCCATGTATATATTCTGTAGGGCTAAAATATAAAAGATGCAAAAAAAAAAAAAAGTTTAGTGAGGAACACCTCTCAGCCCCTGATGGCTGGTCCTGTTGACCTGCTGTTTTCACAGTCAAGCTCAAGCTCACTCTCAGTCACAGTCATCCCAAGCCATTTTGCTGCCTGAGGCAGAACTGCAAGTAGCTCCCTACCACACATGTGGTGCTCAAGGAAGCAAAGGGTTTCTCGTTGGGGTGCCACTTTCCCACAACCAAGCATCCTTTGTTTCCAAATTATTGTTTGAAAAGAAACAGGCTCGGTGCTACTGCTGGTATACTAGGACAACCTGGACACGGGGAGGGAAAGAGATGAAAAACAACACAGAAGAGTGGACAGCTAGTGCTTGCTTGCAGCCTGAAAATGTGGACAGCTATAGGAGATGTGCCTTAACAAGGTGCTAGCAAGTGCGGCTGCTCTCTCTCTCTCTCTCTGCTGACTCCTGCATGGTCAAATAAAAGTGAATTCACCCAGGAAAACCTGACAACCTGGGTATGAATTCACAGTGGATCGTCTCACATCTTTTGCCATGTAATTGTACCCAGAGAAAGAGTAGGCCGATTGAGCCTGATTTCAGATGAACAAACGGCTTTGTATCATGTAACTCACTGGCTCGTTCAGCATAGCCTCTCCCTTCCAGCTATACTGGACAAATATCTGGCAGAAACAAGTTGAGCGCATTTGCAGAACCTCAAGCTGGGGTAGACGAGGCTAGTCTGATGCTGTTTACAAGGATTACCATCATCTCTTTAACTTAAGGTCTTGTATTTCCCAGCTAAAAGCATCCTTTTTTAGCTTGGGGTGCTATAAACTGCACCTTGTTCAAATACACAAATCCCACAGCCTACCAATGCACTAACTAAACCTAACCCAAAGTCCTCTTTAGAAAGCCTTGGGCCCTCCAACACAAGGATGGGGAACCCACAATCATCATAATTCAAGGTTCCATCATCCCTCACTCTTGGTCATGATGACGAGAGGTACTTGCAACTCAAACTCAGATGGTGGTGGTGGTGGTGGTGATAGGGATGATACCATTCTCCCTATAGGATACCTAAAGCAGCTCACAACAATTAAAGCTGTCCAATAATACAGAGCTACTGTATATTAAAACACAATCCTTCAGAGCTACACATTCTCCAGCCTTCCTCCAGTGAGGAGCAGAATGGAAAAATATATGAAGACCCACGTTTTCATCTCCTGAATTATCACAGGAGGGGAGTCTAGAGACAAAGACATTTTTCCCCAGTTAGTTATACCTTCCAAGAGTTCCAACAAGAAATGCTAAGCTCTTTCCCCACTGCCCCTGAATTCTAATTTGCACATAGCTTTTGCTGCTGCTGGTGTGGTTTATCCCCTGTGTCACTGCAGAAACAGTTGTGAGGAGGCCCTACTACAGAGATGGGCAGGAAGGCATGGCTGTTTCCTCTCTCTGGGACCAGAATGGGAAATTACAGTAAACTATGCTCCTTTTGCATTACCCCTCAAATGGAGTAGAGAGGAAGGATAATGGAGGCTGAATCCTTATTAGGAGCTAGTGTTTAGACTCCACCATATACTTCAACTCATGCTTTGGTCAGATCTGTGTAGCACAGATGAGAGTCAGAAGAAATTATATGGGATCCAGGGTTAATTTTACTTCTTGTATTAATTGTTTGATATTTCATAACAATAAAATGTCTGCAGTCATGTGGTTTGAATCTTCTTGTTTATATTTTTGATATTTTGTAGGATTCCATATTTAGCCCTCCACCCCCCCCAAAAAAAAATCTGGGCACCCTTATTTGCCTATTCTAAAAATCATTTTTTTAATCTTGTGGCATACCTCACCTCATCCCAGCTGGGACAGAACCGCAAACACTCCTGCAGCTTCAAATACTGAGGAGCAGCATATGTCCCTTTGGACCTGAGTCACCTTGTATTTGGAGACAATCCAAAATGGGGTTATTTGACATGGAGGTTTCATTAAGGCTCAAAGCAGTTCCCATCATAAAAGACAAAAAAAGGCAAAATATAAGGCAGATTGTGTGTACTACAAGATATCTCTAGATAGTTTTATGATTTCGTTGCAAGGGTGGTGGGGAGAAACCATACTTTTGGTTGCTGCCTAAAAGGACGAGGAAGAAATGAGAATGACATGTAAAAAATGTGCAGAGGAGAAACTCACAGCACAGAGGGAGTGTGCTGTCATGATGTGCTTTGACGAGTGTTGAACTCAGATGTGGGAAACCCTGAGTGCCACTGGGTGGTGACCTTTGCTCCATCATTCTCCCGTACACATAACCTATCTCACAGGCTGGGGTAACAGCCACATTAAGCACCCTGAACTCATTGGGGAAAGGTCATTGGGGAAAGGTAATTAATAAATTGGGGAAAGATAATCAATAAATAAATCTATATCAATGTAATTTTTTTAACGGATTGAAAGAGATATGATATATTGGCTGTAATCCAGTATGTCTATGTCAGGCATGTCCAAACTTCAGCCCTCCAGATGTTTTGGACCACAACTCCCACAGTCCTTTGCCACTGGAAATACAGGCTTAGAATTCTGGGAGTTGTGTCCAAAACATCAGGAGGGGCGAAGTTTGGACAAGCCTGGTCTAGGTGCAATGTCAGGTAATTCCATCACAGTGATGCATTCCATTCCAAAAATTTAGGTCAGCATCAGCTAATTGTGCCACCCGTTGCACTGTTTCCATTTCAACTGGTTGTGTAACACACAGGGGAATGTGCTTGATGAATAACATTTCTGCCTTGCTACAGTTGTAGCTACATCAGGCATGCCAGGAAGCCACAAGATACACTTTTACCACATTTAAGAGGCAACAAATGAATGAACTGATGAGTGGAAAAAATAGTCACAAAAGCAAAGCTTTGAAGCAAATAGTTACAAATAACTACAATAATTATTTTGACTTAATTTTACAGTGGTACCTTGTATAAAGGAATTAATTCATTCCAAGTGAAATTCTGTTAAGCAAATTTTCCTTTATACAAATTTCCCATAGGAATGCATTGAAAATGGAGTAATCCCTAATTGCGACAATTTTTATGTTGTACGGATGTGCCCATAGAGTTAAGCAAATTTCTTCTATCTCCAGAATTTTTTATGTTGTACAGAATTTATGTTATACAAGCCGTTTGTTATACGAAGGTCCACTGTATTATGTATTATGTAAGGTATAGCTAAGTTATATTACATTACATGGTAACTTAATAATACCATGCTTTTTGCAGAACAATTAGACATTCTTAGTTACAGTACTTGTATATTTATAAGTGTTTCTCTGCACTATATAAGGCAGGGGTCTGCAACCTTTAAGACATAAAGAGCCACTTGGACCCGTTTCCGACGGAAAAAAAACACCTGGGAGCCGCAAAACGATTGCGACATTTAAAACAAATATATACAACCGCCGCCGCCGTTCTCGCTGTTCTGCCTCAGCAACCGGGCGCCGGGCCAGCCGCCGTTCAAGGCTCCATGAGGCGATGACCTGCGCTCCGGGCCTACCAGCGCTGCCGCCGCCACCGCCACGATCCCGCAGCCGGAGGCGAGGGAGCGGCGCCTGCCTCAGCGGTTGAAAGGACGGGCCTGCAACACCGCGGCTGGTCCCTTTTTTTGGAAGCGGGCGAGTGGCGACCTCTACACACACACACACACACACACACACTTCTTGCAGCCATGGTGTGTGTGCGTGTGTGGGCAAAGTTTGGCTTGTGAAGGAGATGGAGGGAAGGGGCGGGTGATGCGGCGGAGGCCCAGCCAGGCGCTGCTGCGGTCGCCCCCGTCGCCTTCCAAGGGACGCCAAGGCTGAAAGAAGCAGGAGGGCGAGTGGCACGCCGGGCCACCGTGGATCTCCCTGGTCCGCTCCTCCATTCCGCTTTCGGATCCCCTTTTTGTCCGTCCAGGCTGCCGCCGCCGCCGCCACCACAAACCGACCGGCTGCTTGGGCCTGGCCGCCGCCACCTCCCCTCGCCCTTTTCCCGGGCGGGCGCAGCCATTGTGGCCGCTTCCCCCTCGCTGCCGCCGCCTCCGCCTCCTCCACTGCCGGCGGTTGGGCTGGTGGCAGGAGGAGGGGGAGGAGGAGGAGGAGGAGGATTACCAACACGCGTGGCTTCCTGCTGCTGCTGCTGCTGAGCGGCCCCTGACCTCCGTGGCAGGAGGAGACCCCGGCGGCCACCGATGCCACCCCCACCACCCCTCCAACGCCGCCGCCATCCTGGCCCTGGCCGGCCCGGGAGCCTTTGCCATGGCCGAGGAGGCGGTGGTGCACCGGCGGCAGCAGCAGTGGCTGCAGCAGCACCAGGAGGAGGAGGAGGAGGAGAAGGAGGAAGATGAAGACGAGGAAGATGGCGGCGGCGAGCTGGAGTCTCCCCCGCGGTCCTAGTTTAAATGCCGTGGGACCCCTTCCACGAGGGGAACCTCCCGGAGCCGCGGCAAAGGTTCCAATGAGCCGCATGCGGCTCCGGAGCCGCGGGTTGCAGACCCCCGATATAAGGAATATCACATCGTTCAAGGGCTAACTCATGCCCCATTGTGCAAATTGAATCAACAAAGAGTTTCAGATAAGTCACCAACTTATAGAATTCATATTTTTCCATTACAGTAATGAAAAATTACAGTTTTAATTATTTTTGAGAGCCAGCAATGTTATCACTCTTTCAGAATCCTAGCTGCAGACATTTTGGGACAGGTTGCTTAGAAATATAACTACTTCTTACAAGTAACTTTTTTCAGGGTGTGCCTCAAAATTCACAGACCTGAGGTACAGAGAATCATTATCGCTTTGCTGGACATGATTTAAGAAGAACTCGTGACATTTATGCATATGTGTTCCACTTGTCACACAGAATTCATGTTTTCCCAGACACAAAAGCAGTGCTCAACAAGCACTCATAAAATTGCCTTATCCTTGCATCAAAAATGTGGCCTTGAATTATGACCTAAAAGCACAAACTGTATGTTTATTACCCAAAAAGAGACAATTGTAGAAGGCCACCTCTTTCTGCAGCTTGTCAAGTTACACAAATCATGTCACAACCATCTCCTTTTAAAGCAAAACCTTTCTATCATGATTATTATGTTTAAAAAATTTTCCACCTTGCCCCTTACCAGTAAATGCAGATTGGAATCAAAGCTACTTCTTTAAAAAATGTTTGAACCACCTGTTTACTGTTTGACTGTGAATGTTCTTTCATAGACTGGGAATTCTTTTTGCATATCAACAACTGTAGGAAAAAAGTCCCTGCTGCTACCTTTTTCTGCACATGCTGGGTACCAGAAAAGCAAACATGTGTAAATTCTCTTCCTGCTGCTATAAAGCTAAGCCAATCTGTCCACATCTGTAATGAGTTTTGGTCAATATAGTTCACACCAAAACACCATTGGCGTTTTTTGTTTGTTATGTCAACATTACTGCAAGCCTCACAGTACAAGGGAGACTGTTTAATTTCTCTTTTTCCCCTCTCTCCAGTGTCAATCTGGGTGGCTGGACCCAATAATTTTACATGGACAGCTCAATGGATTACACAAGTGCTAACATCCTTTTATTACAAGTAATAGAATTGATCTCCCCACCTCTACCCCTTGAATCACTAGTATCTTTTTAAGTAGTGGTTTTTAAAGTGTCCTTCCTTCCAGATGGTAAATTGCAGCTAATCAAATCAGTGAAGCAGGTTTTCCTCAATGCTCTGACTTCACCTTCCTTTTCCCTTTAGCTGCATGCAGAATAATCTTGTTCAAGCAAATAAACTCAAGATCGTGAGTGTTAAATGTGGGTCAGGAAGCACATTTGCTCATACCTTGCTTGAAAGCCACAGCATAGCCTCCAAACGACCACAAAAGCTTTGGTCATACCATGACAGTGGGCGCTTTTACACGACCCCTAAGATCCGCTGGCCCCTTAAATTCGGACCAGAGATCTTAGGGGTTTGTTGCTCTTCATGCCTCTCCACCCCCGTACTTCCTGGCTGCTGGCTGCATGAGGGGAGGGAGGAAAAAAAGGGACAAAAGAATAAAGCCTTACCTCCCGGTGCTGGTGGAAGCTGCCGGGGAGCCCCGGTCACTTCCTGGATCCTCTTAAAGGGGCGGGAGGCAAAAAACAAAAACAAAAAGAAGTGAGGAGAGCCCAGAACGTCCGCATCAAATATCTTTCAACTCCCAAGAGCAGGTACAAGAAAAGTGCGCTGGGTCGCACTTAGGTGGGCGTGGTCGCACTTAATTGTCTGCAAACTCCAGAGCTGGTGGGGAAACATTTTTAAGCTCCGGAGCTTGCAGCCATTTGCGGCGGAGTTTAGGGGTCATGTATAAACGCCCAAACTCACCAAATTCTTTGGGAGCAAGCCTCAACTGGGCAAAACATTTGCACGCAACAGCTTTATGCTTCCCTGATAACTAGGATCTATCTTGTATGAGAGGGTGAGATTAATGCATGGCAGTGTAAGCTTGCTGTGAGTGGAGGCTCCATTCACCCCTCTGAAACCTTCAGGGGCTGTCTTTATTTATTTATTTATTTATTTATTTATTTATTTATTTATTTATTT
>JAHTLZ010003518.1:27814316-27828223 GCA_023846285.1 Phrynocephalus versicolor | reverse complement strand
TGTGTGTGTGTGTGTGTGTGTGTGTGTGTGTGTGTTTATTTAGGGTGAGCAGACTCGTGCTCCTTGTGTTTACACATCAGAGCTAATGATAATTAAAACTAATCACATAATACAATACAACTCCAGAAGGCAAATAGCATAAAAACATAAGCAACAGATTGCATACATGCATTTTAACTGAAAGAATAACCTCTCGTATCCCAGTCTCAGTAAAACTATAAATAAATTAAAAAAGCAGAGGTCGGGAGGGTAATATAGATCAAAATAGCCATACATAATCTTTAGATGGATCAGAGAAAATCTTATACTGAACAATGAAATAAATCTCTTGAGGTTTTGGTTTTGTTTCTGTTTTTTTTAGGAATCTCATTCAAGAACAACTATCCTTTGAAAAAGGCTCTTGAGGCTTTATATGTCAACATTTCTGGCAGTTTTCCCAACAATGCCAGTGCCTTAGTTCTAAGCTTCTGCCCTTCTTTTATGTCAGAAGGATGCCCGAAAGCTGAAAGGAAGGAAGGAAGGGGTGGTGAATGGCAGGAGCCACTTATGCTGTTCCTTGCTTCGGTTACAGAAGTCAGCAGGTTCTCCACAAGGGCTGGGATATTCAGGCACTGTGCCTGCGGCCAGGAGGAGGAGCTGGTTGTTCAAGATCCTGTGGAAGAAAGAAGGAACGAGCCACAAGGGCAGCTGCAGTCCTTGCGGCCGCTGGCACTGTCACCTCAGGTGCCGCATCAGATCCATGTGGGAAGAAGTTGTCAGCGAGCACCTGAGGTCCTCGGGAGAAGAGAAGCCCTGGCAGTTGCGCTCTCTCTCTCTCTCTCTCTCTCTCTCTCTCTCTCTCTCAGCCCCTGCAGACACCTGAGCCCCGGAGAACCAGCAGCAAGGAAGAACAGCTGCTACCAAGACCGAAACGAATGGAAGACAAGGGCGCTGGACGGCACTGCTGAGACATCCATGGCTATGCCCTTCCTCTGACTTTCGAACCCATGTCCGGTGAGTAGCACCCCAGGAAGTCTTGCACATAGCGTGCGGGCAATTCTGCATGTGGAGCAGGCTGAAGGAAGGCAAGGAGGCAGCTTACCTGGCTTCAGGTGGAACCCAGCACCTGCCGACCTTCCAAGTATCCCTGGTTGAGGCAGGGAGGAGGAGGAGGAGGAGGAGGGGATGCATGACAAATTCCTGCCAGTTGAACCTCTCTGTTCACGGGGAAGGCACTGAGCAACAGTATACATCCCCACCCCCCATCCATGCCTGTCTGGAGGCACAAATGTTGCCTCGTCTGCCAGCTAACTTTTAGGTTTGCTTTAAGAATTCTTGAAGCTGTAATTGTATGGGGAAAGAGATTGTACATGGAGCACTCAGGTCTGATCTTTTCCCTGGCGATCACACGGCATATGGGGAAACGTACTCCAATTCCAACCCTAATCTTTTCTCAAGTTGGACCCTTTTGGCCCACCCATAGGGCTTCTACTTTGGTGGGTTGGGCTACAGCAAATGCCCCAGCAGACTGAAGGGGCACTTGAAAGTTGATCACTCCCATTAGAGTGATGTTTTTGGGTACAATCAGGTACCCCATCTTTGCAGCCATCTGATCTCACCCTTGGTCAATGATTGCAATTGATCACATTGCAATTCCACTCATGTTGATTATGAAGACCTGCTGGTTGTGAGAGGCTTTCGGAGCTCTCCTGGAAGAGCATAGAAATCTTAATTATCTTTGTGTTGTTGGGGGTGGGGTCCAGTGCAGAGATGGACCACAATCCAGGACCATGAATTCTTAAGGAGAAGCAGGATTCTGATCCTCCACATCTTTTCTTCCTAAACTACCAAGCGCCCTGGGCTAAATTTCCCTCCTATAAGAAACTAATGAAAAGAGAAGGATCTTGTATCTGGGCATCACTCCTTTGCATGTGGTCCTCCAGGTGTCCCATCAACATTGATGAGTCAGGTTTCTCCCCCACCCTAATGGGACTATTGGGTGGATTGTAGCCTGCAATTCCAGTTCATATTAAATGTTTTTATCTATGAGCCAAGGAGATGATCACAAAGCAACCTTGGGTATACCATGTTTAAAACAATGATGATGATGATGATGATGATGATGATGATGATCCCCGGGTTGGGAACCTCTGGCATAGAAACACATCTAGAAATAGTTTTAAAACTTTTAAGTTATAGAAACTTACAGAAAGCAACTCAACAAATTTTGAATTCAGAGCAACCCTGTCACCACCAGCACCTTCCCCACCTTCTGGTCATATTACACCATATTATGTCACAATCATCCAAACAGGGTACACACACATCTCTGTTGTAACCAGACTGATTACAGGTTAACAGTCCAAGTTTCTTGGGAGGGGGGGCACCCTCTCCCTGCAGCTCCTTATCTACCGAACCTGGGCTATGGCATCAATCTGGGAAGCCCTGCTGCCAGACAGGGAGTCTGTAGCCTAGTTCAGGCGTCCATGAGCTGTGAAAGGGTCCTAGCCTTGCCCTCTGCCTGTCACTGCTTCCGCGCGAAGAGAAACACTCTTACCTTAAAAGCCTCTGCTACGCGGGAAGCATCTGCCCCTGACTGAGGATCCTCCACCTAACTCTTATGATGCTGCCTTGAAATGTACAACAGCCCTGCCAGTTATGAGCATTTGTAATGATGATTAGAAACCTGTTTGGAAGAGGTGAGGCTGCTACCGATGTCATGACCGTAAAACAGGAAGGAATAACCAGCAACAGGAAAAATAGCTCTCGCTGGTCGTGTTAACCAGTCAGTCTCACGATAAGAAAAATGACAGAATACAGTTCCAAAACACTCCTATCAAAATCTATATATAGACACGAATAACTCAGTCCCTCAGTACGCAGTCTGTTAATACATACTGTACTGACGTGGAAATCACCTTGTTTTTGTTATGCCCATGAGGTCTTCTGGAGGTCAGGAGAATTCTAGTCCCAGAAAGCCCAGGTTCTTTTCTTCAACAAACGATGGCTTTCATCTGGAAAGCCATTGGACTCACAACATCATTTGATACTTGAATCTCCCACAGTACCAGAGAGGAGCACATCAAGAGGGCTTATAGTCACTTGGGTGAGGCCAGAAGCAGGCTAGAGATGGTTAAGGAGATAGAGCACACACAAAGAGGGTCGTGATCAGGAGATGGGCAAATCCTATCAAAACTCTCACAAAAAAGAGCCACAGGGTTGCCCTAGCCATGGCTAAATAACTCAGTTGGAGTGGGCCAAATAGAGCCACTTAAGGTTGGGTCCAGTGTGCCATTTGGCATGATCTTTGTATCCACCTGGAATTCACACCTTAAACAACCCTATTCAGTCCAGCTCCCTTAAGAAAACAAAGGAAAACAGATGGATAAAATTGCCCTCCCCGCCCCGACTTGGTTCACGTCTTTCTAGGAGGAAGCTTTCAGTTAGTAGTATTTTTCTGAAAGGTACAGAACATCAGCGTGTCCTAACAGGCTTTATAAAAACAACTTTTTGCTTCTTTTCCCTGTTCCTCCAGAAGAAGCAGGGGGAAATGTCTAATTTCCCAAGTCTTGTGAAGTGGCTGAGCTGTTTTCTTAAGCCACTTAACAATACTGCGAAATTGAAATCAGAAGGGAATTGTAAAGCAGCACGCTCCACTTTGATTCAACCCCAGGGCTCACACACACTGGAAATGTATCAAAATGGAGTCATCCTACCCACATGTAAAAAAGAGTAGCTACCATCTGAGAATGAGACAGAAGAAAAGCAAAGCAAAAGGTGCTGCTTATACATGACCCCATAGTGCTTAAAGCACTCTCTGGACAGTTTACAAGTAATTACACAGACTACACATTGTGTCCCCCTCACACACCCAGACCCATACACCATTTTTATTTATTTATTTATTTATTTATTTATTTATTTATTTATTTATTTATTCATTCATTCATTCATTCATTCATTCATTCATTCATTCATTCATTCATTTAACTTATATACCGCCCATCTAGCCCTGGGGTACTCTGGGTGGTTTAGCAACCTTGGAAGGATGGAAGACTGAGTGAACCTTGAGCCTACCACCTGGGATTGAACCCAATCACAATTATGGCTGGAGTACCGCAGTTCAACCACCGTGCCATGAGGCTCTTATAGGTGTGGGAAGGAATGCTTTGGGAACGGGCTACTTCACACGACCACTCACATCATCTGGATGCCAGCAAAAAGGAGCCCACCCCAAAGCAGACTCAACAGTTGGACAAACGCTCACGTAACCATCCTCTTATTTTTTTTTCAATCTGGGTCTGTTTGCTATCTCTGTATGCACTTGAAGCTCCCTGCTCTTGATCCTGAAATCCTCCTACTGAAGGATTGCCTGTCAGACCTCCTTTTTTGCTCTCGTGAACTGCTTTGTCAGTCCATTCACACACACAAACACAATCCAATAGTCAGCCAGATAATCTGTTACTTTCCCTTCCCTCCCTAAATTATTGGTTTTGTCTGGGACCACTCCTAATCTGACCTCTCCCCAATGTTTCCCTTTCCTTGCATGACTACAGCTGTAGTAAATGTTAGTCAGCCTTTCTTCAAGACAACTGAATGAGACCAAGGACAGGTAGCCCTCACTCTAACTTCAAATGATTTACTACTATCGAACAGATGTCGGGAAGAACAGGCTACACAAGCCTTAGCCAAGCGTGGGCCTAGGAAGGTGCTTGCGAGGACTGTTAAAATGGGTGGAAGGAGATTGTAGTCAACTCTTGCAGGAAAATAAGGCTTAAGAAGAACTATGAAGAAGGAGAGAAAAGACAAAGAAAGGAAAGATGGCTTAATGTGAGGTAGGGAGGTCTATAACCAAAAAGGAAGCATGGGGAGGAGAAGGGAGCCCTTCCTTGAAAAAAGGAAGGTGCAGAAATAATTTTGGGGAGACTGAGCAGGATACATTGAAGAAGAAAAAGGACCACTGGAGGTGTGGGCATATTACTGTCCTAGGCGGACAAGTCTGCCCATCTTTAGGGTGTTCAAGCTAATGATGGTCTTGTTCAGCACTACAATGGCACATACAGTAAACCATCTTCTCTTACACTCTTTTCTTTCTGCTCAGCTACATGGACTTTATCATCTTTTAATTAGCTGTTTACCTAGATGTTTTTTTTAAAAAGCTCCTAATCTAATTTCCAATTAGATATTCCACTCTCTAACACTCCCCCGGAGTCACTGTCCTGGAGAAGGAAGCCCACTGATCTCAATTTGGTTAATAGGGTTGTCATTTCCTCTGTAGGCAATTACCAGTGGGATGCATCCCGGTATCGTGGGCTACGTGACTGCTACATTTCTTTCTCACGTACCCAGATATTGGGAGCGGCTGTTTTATAGGCTGCCTTCCGATGGTTTAACCCAAACTCATACTCAACACCATATCTGAGAGGCAGCTTTTCTGGGGGGAAAGTCATCTCTCTCTCTCTCAATCTCTCCCCTTCCCCTTTCTGTTTGCCAGCAGTGACTCTTCCTCTGCCTACGGCCAGCAAGCAAATAGACATGCAAAGGCCAAAGCAGGGGCAGGTGAGCACACCAGACAGTTTGGCAAAGAAGGGGAAAAGTCAATTTTCTGTTCAGTTATGCCTCCTGCCTACAACATATGTATCAGAATCTCCGCCAGCACTTTTTCAGCGATGAAGGGGATTTCCCCGAGCAAGTAAACTGTTTTTTCCCCAGGCAAAGAAAGGACATCCTTTTCTAAATTGAGGATACACTAGGACCCCGGTATCCACTGGGGATTGGTTCCAGGCCTTCCCATGGATAATGAAAACTGTGGATAAGAGAACACCTGCCCACCCACCCCCAAACTGCTGTTTCCTGATGGTAGCTTGCTTTATGACTGCTGTTTTGAGATAGTAGCTTGCTTTATGGTTGCTGTTTGTGACAGTAGCTTGCTTTACATATGCTATTTGTGGCAGCAGCTTGCTTTACAGCTTGCTTTGTGGCTGCTGAGTTATTTAATTTTTCACCTGCCAACTGTGGATAACTGAATCAGTGGATAATGAATCCGTGGATATGGGGGGGGTCCTACTGTATAGCTGAAATGTGCCTTTGGCAGCAGCATGGCTGAAATGATGATGGCAAAGTAGAAGGGAAAAGGAGTTGCCGAGTTTTGAATTTTTGGTTACATTCCTTTAGCTGTTCAGCAGAAGTGTAGGGATTCACAGAACAGAATAGCTTCTGTTCCCCAGATTAGTCCACTCCTTTTCCTCACCAGCTTGTGTTTACAATCTTAATATCTCTCGCTGAGACATTAGTAGGGGAAAGAATAAAAATGCTTCAAATACTTACAATTAAACAGCCAATGGACAAACATTACTGTTTTCAGCAACATACTGCAATGGACTCCAGAGAAAGGAAAAACACTGAGCAGAGAAGCAGAACTTTCTTTGAATTCAGCAGCAGGGAAGGAACAATCAGTTAGTGCTGGGTAGACTGACAGTCACCTCAGCCCAGAAAGGTCCCTTCCAGCCAAACCGACTAAAAGCAGCAGGTGAGGATGCAAAAACTGCCAACAAAAGAAACTTACCTCCGAAGCTGCCCCCAGCAGCATTCAGCACCAATCTTAACTAGCTTGCAAGAGACTTCTCCCTCCTAAGGATTGCAAAGGAGCTGTCAGGCAGCCATTTTGTTTCTGTACAATGGTACCTTATCATGTGCCTTAAATCCTGAGGTGTTCCTATCCCCTGCTGAAAACATTGAAAAGTTATCAGGGCAAACTATGGCATGGCTTGGCTCCAGAAACCATAAAAACACCAGCATTAAAAAGAGGAGTCTCTTGGCCATCTCTGGGAGGCTGCAGTGATGAAGCACTCTGTCAACACAATCAGGTACACCAAAGGAACTTGACAGCGCACCAGCAGTACCACCAGCAAACTTAGACTGTGATCCCACCCCCTCAACATATCTGCATGATGTGCTGCCCCCCCCCGCATCTGCAAGTGCTTCCCTTCATTCATAGAGGCAACGGGGGAAAACAGAAAGCACCCTAAAATGTCAGCACCAGCCATTCACAGAACAGTTAAGAAGAATTGGTTCTCCCATCCACAAAGCTAAACCATGGGCACTGGTTTACCAAGGACAGGGTGTGTCCTTTATTATTATTATTATTATTATTATTATTATTATTATTATTATTATTATTATTATTATTATTATTATTATTATTATTATTATTATTATTATTCCATGACTAGTTTTGTACTGTGACAGCGTTGGTCGCAATCACATGATTTTGTCCCTGTTTCAGTATTCCCATGGTCATGATAAATTGTCTCGTGACAGGTGTTACCTCATGGTCTTGTACCATGACAAACACTGAATTTGTCTAGCTTCCTTTTTCCTCTTTTTTTTTGGGGGGGGGGCTTAAAAATCTTTTTCAATATTTTGCTTCTGAAAAGTCAAAATTAAAAAAAATGGACAGTTTTCTGAGGGAAACCAATGTTTTGTTGCATGACAGTCGTTACTACACAGTGTTTTGTCTTGGAGCAGAAAGCGGGAACAAAGAGTGACAAGGGAAAACCCTACCCCAGCACGAGGTACAGTATTGTTGTGCTTAGCCCCTGTTCTGGGGGCATGGTCGAGACAAATTTCAGTAGTTGCACAATGGATGGGTGTGAAGTAACATTTTTTGTGCCGCTCCTAAGCGCAACACTAACAGAGACAAAACGGACATGAAGTAACCGCCAAAGCCTTTCTTAAAAATCACTCGGAACTAGGACCAAAGTATAGCTAATAGCTGCAAAATGATCATGTTTTATTTATTTAAGCCAATTAGCTTGCTAATGTTTCCTGATGTTTTTTTCCCCCAGTGCGGCTTGTCTGGAAGTTCTTGTTGTTTTTTTCCAAGGAGCTTATTAGAGCTTTTAAAAAGAAAACACAGAAAGTGAGGCAGTGTCTCCTAGCAGGAATGGGGCTAAGATGAGGGCTCAGAGAAGTGAGAGAAAGATTGCAGTTTGAAGCTGAAATATGCCTTTCAAGAAGAGGTCGGAGACACGACTACTGGTTGCTCCGCTGGTGAGCTTGGTCAGACAGGCACCCTTCCTCAGGGAACTGTGCACAGAAATGGAGTTTGAAGAGGGACCTTTTTTTTTTTGGCTATCAGCTTTCACAGTGGTAGCCATCTTGCTTGAGATGACGACAGCAAATTAAGCAGGTTTCTAAGGGTAGGGTTATCCTCCAAAATGGTGACTTTTCCCAAGATCTGGGTAGGAACCACTGGGGCTTCCCCTTTCCTGGAGCAATCTTTCAAGTATGGGTGGCAGCATCTGACACCTCAAGCCCCACTGCTTGGTATAACACATCAAATAAACATTTTTTTGGGTAGACCAGAGGTCTGGAATGGAAACTAATATTTAGGGATCAGTGTTGGATAGAAAACGTGGCATATGTGTCACACCAGGAGGGGAGAACTAGTTCCTCCATCCTTTCCTGGAATTATTCAAACACACAGTTTTGAGTTGTGCAGCTGGTTTGTAAGATGATGCTCTGATGTTCCAGTTTCCAAACCCTTACCTTGAGTAAGCGGAGGAAGAAAGGCTATTTCAGACCAAAAGCTCTACAGACATATTGCTTGCATGTTTTCCAAAATATGTCCCTTTGCCTTTTGAAATAAAAAAAGGAAAAGATTAGAGTTGCTAAATTGGAAACCAAAGTCAAAATCATCCATATTATGTGAAACAAAGGAAATTACCTGACTTACCGGGTCCGGAGATTGTTGCCAGGGTGGGGCCTGCGAAAATGGGGTGGTGGTGGTGGTAATCGGACCCGGGAGCAGCTGCCGGGTGGGGCCAGCCCCTTGGAGAGTGTGACGTGCTCACAACGGGCCAGGCCCAAAGAGGTTTTAAAGGGGGGGGGACAAACAAACAACCCCCTCTTTGACCAGCAGAAGGGAGCACCAAAGGACAGACGGGCTCCTTTGATGCACTGGATCTGACCCAATTGCTTAGCCAGAGTACTGCCTGTTGTACTCAATAAAGTTGTGGCCTACATATATTCCCAAACTATGGTGGTCATGTCTCGTCATTTATACACTCACTCTAAAAAGAGAAGGCTTAGCTATAGGCAACAAAGATGATGAAGAAAGACAGGGGCAAAAATGTGGAGTCGGAGGAGAGCCATATAGCTATGAAAGACGGCCAGAAAAGTGGACGCTCAGTCTCATCCCACTCCAATTCATGCTCACGCAAAAAAGATTAAACCGAGCTTACTAACCCTAACCCTTACCATGCACGTGTATTGGAAATGTAGAAGTGACTAAAATAGACTACAGTATATTGCTGAAAGAAGTGGTGTGGAGCAATAAGAAAAGGGGAAGGCCTAACTTGAGATGGGTTGATTCAATAAGGAAGCCACAGCTCGGAGCAGATCTGAGCAGAACCTAATGGAAAGGACCAAGTTTCCCTCTAAGGGGCTAGTGTGCACTCATAGAAAGGAGCACTGCGCAGCAGGGGTGAAAATTAGAGACCATGTTGGAAAAGGCAATATTGTTAGGAAGGGTGGGGCAGTAAGAGGAGAGAGCAACCTAACATGAGATAATGTTGGTTTGCAGTATCCTAACAGAGCAGCCAATGATATGATGTTTTGGAAGTCAGTACTGTGTTTATTTGTTTATTTATGAGTATTTTTTACCCCACCTTTCTCCTTGGAAAAGGAACCAAGGCAGCTTACAGTAATGAGGGACAATATACAGTCCAGTACAATTAAGACATATTCTAGTAACTTTCACATCCTGTTCATCCCTACTTGCTGTCCCACTTGGGACCGGTACAAAAAAAAGTGCTTCACGTCCATAGCGTGACAGCCAAAAGTTGTCTCGACCACGCCCCCGGAACCGGGAACACAGCGTGACAAGCAGTACCTGCCCTTGGGCTAGGGAATTCTCTTGTCACGGTTGGTTCCCAGTTCCTGTTCCGAGACAAGGGATCGTGGGGTAACAACTGTCATGCAACAACCAGTGTCCACCTAGTGGTCAGCGGCTGAGGTGGCATTCAGCATTAGTTTTCCTATGGGAAACACCATGCAGTGCAAATGTTTATTAAAGAAAGTACTGAAAATTCTGTAGCATTGACGTGTAAATCCCGGAAGACCAGTAAATCGAAATATCGAAAAAGTTTTATTTACTATATTTTTAAAAGGGTTAAGAAAGCAAGACAAATTCATAATTTGTCACGGAACAAGACCATGAAATAACAGTTATCACGAGACAAGTAATCACGTCCGTGAGTAAACGGAAACAGGGACTGAACAGGGACAAAACCACGTGACCACGAACAACGCTGTCATGGTACAAACGTAATCGCGGAACAAGGTAGGATATGAAGCAAACACCATAGTCACTACCACACATCAGAAGTGACTTGACATAGAATCTTTGAAGGGCTTTTCCCCTTAATTACCAAACAATTGTATAGTGACAAGATCAGTGGAATAGGCACCCAAGCCCTGCTAACATCAGGACAGACCATTCCCAACCACAAAGCAAATAAAACCACTAATTTCATACCTTAAACCAGTGAGCTTCTGAATATTTATTCTCTATTTTTAAAAAATGTCTTTTAAAATATTTTTTCATCAGAAATTGAAATTCTTTTTAATGCTTGGTTGGGTCAAAAAAGCTCTCAAGCTTGCTACAATGTTTTTGTTTGTGTTCTAGGATGCTGGCGCTTGTGAGAAATCCAGAAACTTGGATGTTTTCTCCCTTTGGAATGGTTAATTTTGAAACGGGCATTAGAGCCATGGATGGCTGGATTCCTACCAAATTTTTTTAAAAAGGAGCAGTATTTGGACTAACCATTCTTGGTCAAGATATGCAAGTTTGGTCTCTGTATTTGATCTCTTTTAAATCTGCTCACACAAAAGGGGTAAAACTGCTTTACATTTTAAAAATCATAACTTGAAAACTCTTTACCCAAACACACCCATATTTGGCACAGTCCCAGAGCAGTCTGTTTGCTCTATGTGTGCCAAACCTGGTGATGATCCAACGTCCAGTTTCAAAGCTATAATGTTTTATTTGGAATTTCTGAAATGTTAAAAAAAGTTTATAGAAGTTTTGTTCGGACATGTTTTGATATATGCATGCTTCTTTTGTAATCAGAACAGGCAGCTGCTGTGGCGGGAGGTGTAGTAGGAGGGATTCTGCTGTTGCTTATTGGGATAGCCGTGTACCTCTGCTGGAAGAAAGCCTACCACAAGGCTTCTTATGAAGAACTCGGTGGCCCCACTCTCCCCGTTGGGCAGAAGACAGATGCCACCCAATCATCTTCAATTCCTCCTCAAGTGTCCAGGTAAAGGGCCATCTCTGTGCTTGTCCAGTCACCTGCCTCACAGGGTTTCTCAACCTGGGGCTCTCCAGATGTTTTAAAATGGCAGCTCCCAATATCTCTGACCATGACCCGCCTTGGCTGGAGCTGCCAGAGGTGACAATTCAAAAATCTCAAGGACCAAGAAGCTCCTGAAGTTACTCATGGGGAGAGAATATGGGACATATTGAACAGTTGCAGGACATCTCAGAAGCTGGCTTTTTACAGCATCTCCTCCCACTGATTGAACATTTTTTTAAATTAACCCATTCAAACGTGGTCCTGTTGCCGGATGCAGATGTTTGTCATGAATTTGTGATCTCTCTCTTAGGTTACACCCTCCCCCACATACCTTCCTCTTCTTCTCCAGTTCATGTGCTTTTCCCATACCATCATCAAGAGTTCACTGCTTCATCTCTTCTGATTCTATATTTGCACGTCTTGGATCATCCCCATTCCTGTGGGTGTGAACAGGTTGCTTGCCTGTAACCAGTTCTCTTGAGTGGCCATTCATTTATTCCCGCCAATGCATGATGCACCTGTGTAGACCCCCATTTGGGAATGTTCCGATTGAGTACTCTAGTGGAAAACATTGTCCTTTCTATTATGCCTACTTGAAGGCCTCCTAAAGATTTCAATTGAAGCCTGAGACCCAAAGAAAGGCACCACAGTTAAAATGGCAGGCAGGTTGTGTGGCTGCAGAGATGATTGCTCAGAGAACCACAATTATGGGTAAGCAACCTAGTCTTCTTTGAGGTCTCTGTTCATCACACCTATGTGTAAATAGAAACTAACCTAATGGAGGTAAGTACCACTTTCCCTGTTGAAGAATCAGTTATAAACAGCCTGACTAAATGCAGCACTGGCAGAGAACTGTACATTGTGGCAGTGATGCTTGACCAAATTTGACAGTAGTGACCATGTAGCTGCTCACAGCATGGCTCCTTGGGACAGGGCAGCAGATGTCAAGATTGCTCTAGTACAGTGGTCCTCAGCCTGTGGGTCCCCAGATTTTCCTGGACTGCAACTCCCAGAAGCCTCCACCCCTCGCTGTGCTGGATGGGGTTTCTGGGAGTTGCAGTCCAGGAACATCTGGGGACGCACTGGTCGAGAACCACTGCTCTAGTGGAATGTTGTCTAATGCCACTGGAAGGAGGCATGTTTGCCAGTATTTTAGTAAGGGCAATAGTATGAGCAATTCAATTGGATGGTTGTTGAGAAGGGATTAAATGGCCACCCCCAGCATCTTGGTAGGCGATGAGCAAGTGTAGAGACTGATGGAATGCTTCATTCCGGTGGTAAAGCTCAAGCCCTAGAAATGTCACTCGCTGATAGAAAGGTAGCATCCGGACCACCAGCTCTCTGCTTCTAAAAGACAGTGAAAGGAGGATCTGTTCAGGGGTCACATCATGCTCCCACAGGACACATTGATGCTATTACAATTACAAATGTCCCTTGGCACATGATCAATGTAAGGATGGGGTCACTGCCTGCTCCAAAGACATGATGAAATGGCCTTAAGAACAACCAACGCCTTCCTCGCCAGTCTGGGTGCCAGATGCTGAGGGAAAACGTCATGTTAAAGAACATTTCTAGATGTTCGTGAGAGAACTGTTATCACTTAACTGTTGAAGACTAGCATTAATTCTCTCAGCAGAGAAGGTGTTCCATGGGGCTAATTATGCAGTGGCCAAACCAGTGATGAGGGGAGGATTTCCACTCGACTGCTCAACTAGAACATTCCGGAACAAGCACATCACCCATGTGGGCAATGCACCGAGACCACTGGGAAGAACTGAAAATGTCTCAGTTTTTCCTTGTTCCTTCAATGTTCATTGGGGACAAGGAACTCGAGGGGCTCTATTATATTGCCCCAAACCGCTCTTAAGCATTTAAAAACCTATTCTCAAACCTTGTTGCGGTTTGTGTGCTGGTTTGCCACAGTTTCTGCATTTCCAGCAAGTGTGAAGTTGTAATAGGGTATTTCTGTAAAACAATAGCTGCACAACCCATGCAAAGAAAAGTCTTTTTAAAGTTCATTGGTACCAAAAGAATGAATCCCACACCTTCAGGCGTGCTTGTCTCAGCTATGAGGATTTAGAAATTATTGGCTTTGGCTTGACTATTCCGAATGTATGCAATAGATAAGTGACTCTTTTTTTTTTTTTTTGGCTTTTTTTTTTCTCTGTATCTTGCTCCAATGGAATGTGGTGCTCATCTGGGGGCAGATCAAGAAGCGTCCCTTTTATTGTTCCACCGAAATTTCACAGAGAAGCATGGGCCAATATGATAAATGGAGAACACATTCAAGATGACAATGACCCCTATGTTACCCCTGCCTATGGGCCTCGATCCTCTTTCCATTCATTGGGTAGGTTGATGCTGTGTGGGTGAGTTAAACATGGGGAAATGAGGTACATCAGTAGTGGCATGGATTCAGAATGAGTCATGCTTAGAGCAGACCGACAGAAAAAGGGATGGACAAACGTGAGTAATTGAGGACTTCTGCTACCTTAAGTGATGGCTTAAGCTTTGACCAACAGTATGTATGTATGTATGTATGTATGTATGTATGTATGTATGTATGTA
>JAHTLZ010003518.1:27795155-27814306 GCA_023846285.1 Phrynocephalus versicolor | reverse complement strand
TATGTATGTATGTATGTATGTATGTATGTATGTATGTATGTATGTATTTATTTATTTTTACAACTTATATGCTGCCCACTACCCAAAGGTCTCTGGGCAGCTTACAATCAAAAGAATTAAAGCAGTTAACACATAAAATATAAATAATTAATTAAAACAATAATAAAAACATTACATTAAAATCGCCATCAGAAGACCCACAATCTATACTGTAGCTTTGAGGTACTCCTGGACCCCAGTCTAACTCTGGAAGCCCAGGTGGACTTGGTGGCCAGGGGTGACTTTCTCCAGCTGCGGAAAATATACCAGCTCCGCCCCTACCTAGACGAGCAGAGCCTCACGACAGTTATGCATGCACTGGTAACATCCCGTATTGATTACTGCAATGCGCTTTACGTGGGGCTGCCTTTGAAGATGGTTCGACGATTGCAACTGGTTCAGAATCGTGCGGCGCGGCTGGTAAGCGGTGGGGCCACCAGGGATCACATCACGCCGATTCTATGTAGCCTACATTGGTTACCAGTTGCTGCCTGAGCCCAATTCAAAGTGCTTCTTTTGACATATAAAGTCCTGAATGGCTTAGGACCTAGATACCTGAAGGACCACCTCCTTCCATATGAACCTACCCGGCAATTAAGATTGAGCCATCCCTCAAGGAGGTGAGAGGGATGGCTGGCAGACATAGGGCCTTCTCGGCAGCTGCCCCTAAGCTATGGAATGCCCTCCCAAGTGAGATCCGCCTGGCGCCAACATTGATGACATTTTGGCGCCAGGTAAAAACCTTCCTGTTCCACAAGTTTTTTAATTGATACAATATAGATTGTGGGTCCTCTGATGGCACTTTTAGTGTAATGATTTTAGTGTAAGGTTTTTATTGTTTTAATTATTTATTGATATTTGATGTTTTAACTGTTTTAATTCTTTGACTGTAAGCCGCCCAAAGACCTTTGGGTAGTGGGCAGCATATAAGTTGTAAAAATAAATAAATAAATAAATAAATAAAAGTCTTCTGGAACAGGAAGGTTTTTAGCTGGCGATGAAATGTCATTAATGTTGGTGCCAGGCGGATCTCACTCGGGACGCCATTCCATAGCTTGAGGGCAGCTTCCAAGAAGGCTCTATGTCTACAAGCCATCCATCTCACCTCTTTGAGGGATGGCTCTTTCAAGAGGGCCCCCTGGCTCGATCTTAATTGCCGGGTAGGTTCATATGGAAGGAGGCGGTCCTTCAGGTATCTAGGTCCTAAGCTGCAGTTAAGACTGTGGGCATTGTTTCATAGTTTGCAGTGGTGTGAATTCATACACGCACATGCATTGCTTCATAACTTCAAGCTGGACACAGTAGTTACTGGGCTGGTTCCCAGAAACCATAGATGGAACAGCCAATTGCAAGAGAATGCAAGAGCCACAGTCCAACAGCAAAGATCTTAATCCCATTCGGAAGACCAAAGGTTCTTCATCTGTGGTTTAACTGATGAGCTCACAGCACATGAGCTCAGTGATGCATTTGAGATGGGATATGAAGTTAGACTGAAGTTCTGTCTTGAGTGTTTTGGGCTACCACAGGTCCACACATACTTGTTCTTCCTTGAGTCCACTGCTATCAGATAATAATCATGTCTGTGTCAACTGCTCAAGTAGATTATTGTGAAAAAACCCCAAAATCCTCAACAGGATATCATGCACATTTTGTGAATTTGGTCTCCCTAATTCAATGAGTCTGGATGATCTTTTCTCTCTCAACCAAGCTGGATCGTACCTTAGTGGGGCCATCAATCCCGATCTGTACAGATTCCCTGAAGACAAGAGTGAGACCGAGTTCCCTGAGGGCAACATTGGTCGGTTGTGGTTCTCTGTCCAATACGAGCAAGAGTCAGAGAAGCTTTTGGTCTCCTTGATCAAAGCCCGGAAGCTTCAGCCTCCTTCTAGCTCCTGTAACCCCTTGGTGAAAATCTACCTGCTGCCCGATGAGAGGCGCTATCTGCAGTCTAAGATCAAGCGGAAAAATCTTAATCCTCAGTTTGATGAGCATTTTGTTTTCCAGGTAAGTGTTTCAGATAACGAATTTTTTCCAGAGAATGAATTGCCTCGGATAACGAATTAAATTCATTATCCGAGGTACCGCTGTACAGGGAAAAGATATCCCTTAGCTAGCCTGGTTGACTTCTATGGACATCTAGATGAAGAATGGATGGATAGGATGCCATGTTGCTCTTTCCTTCAGGCCACAAAATGTCTAAGGCTGGCACTGAGTGTAGCTGAGCCTGTCTGAAGATCTGGTGGCAAAAAAAACCAAGCTGCATGTGACACACAAGACATGTATAACGATAGCCAGGGGCATCTTTATTTTTTAATAAAAGGGGGGGGTGGTAGAGGGTGCAGTTAGTGGGAATGGGGAAACTGGGTAGACTACCATTGCCGTGTTCTGCTTGCTGCCGCACAGATTTCCAGCAACACACTACATCAGCGGACACTGAAGTTCTGTGTCTACCACGTAGATAAACAGAAGAAGCACGTACTCCTAGGCCAAGTAACGTTCCCTCTGAAAAATGAAACTTTAAGCAGTGATGGCAAAGTTGCCGTTTGGAGAGATTTGGAAGCAGATAACCAGGAGGTAGGTAACAAATTGCAGGTTGTGTCTATTTGAAAACTGTCACCGATTTTTATTTTTATTTGAAACATTTTCTATCCGGACAGTAGGTAGATGAGTTCTAGAGTACTCGATACTCTGTGTATAGAGCCAGACAAGTTTAGACAAGAAAATTCAAACTAAGCATGTTCCGCATAGTGGTGAACATAACAACGTTTGTTTAGAAAGAGTAATTGGGACACCTAATAATGTTAGATAAGGGTTGTCTGTGAAGATTCTCTGTCATCCAGGTGAGTTTGTCTGGAAGTTGAGTCATGGCAAATGGATTTCTTTTGTTGAAAGACTGAAACATTTCACTGCTCATCCAAGCAGCTTCATCAGTGTGTGCAGAAATGCGTTCAGCCATGGTGGCCACATGGCCACAGACTTGCACAACACTGTCTCTTTGGCTTAGAAATGGAGATGGGCACTGCCCCTAAAGTCAGACACGAATAGCATGCATGTGCGGGGGAAACCTTTACTTTTACCTTTAAGTCATCTTTGGCTGCAGCTTTGGAGACTGTGGTGAATCACATGGCCTGATGTGAAAAAAAAGATGTAGTTGGTTGCAGCTTTGGAACCTCATTAGCTACGCCCTGCACAATCTCATTCTTAAAGTGAGTGAAATAAAGGAAAGGTATACTTTTCATGGTGAAGTATTTGCTAAAATACTTCTCTCTTGCTCTCTCCTTAACGCCATCAAATAATTTTCCCCACCTCCTGAAAGCTGCCTTCTGAACATGGTGATCTGCAGTTTTCTCTCAGCTACAACAATTATCTTGGCCGTCTCACAGTGGTGGTGCTGAGAGCCAGGGGTTTGAAATTCCAGAAAGAAAAACATGTGATTGGTAAGTATTGTTGGCTAGGCAATACACAGTCTATTTTTATATGTATTTTCAACAATGGTAAAGAGTGGGCTTTTACCAATTAGCTCACATTTATTGTACTGTCTTAAAATGTGGGACATTGCTTGCATTATACAACTGATGCGCTTCGGGCATCAGAAGCTGGAATCCTGTCGCGCAGTTCCATGTGTGCAGCAGTGATGACATCATCGACAGCAGCAAATCTCAACTGATTTAAGGCTTTCTTTGGGGATTTTGGAGTATATGTGACTTGGTTACATTATGTATGAGTTGCCTGCATCCCAGATCAATAGCAATTTGTCTGTAATCAGCAGTGATCTGCCATTGAGAATGGCATCATCTCTATTAGGTTCAAAGGGCTGTGCAACAAGATTTCAGCCAATGTTGGAGGAGTAACCTGGAGCGCATAGTTAGCACAGCTTTTGAGTCCATCTTGTGGTTTCTGGGTGAAGCAACACATGCCATGAATTTCCCCACGCAAAATACCATGCAAGTCAAATATAGACAAATGAAAACATGATCAATGTAGCGTAATGGCGTTTGAAAATCAGAAAATCTGTTTTTCGCAGTATCAAGAAATTAATTTTTATACCATAAAAAGGAAAAGGTGCAAGAAAGTCAAATCTTTGTCACAGTATAAGACCATGAGGTAACATTTGTCATGTTACAACTTATCACGACCATGGGAACACGGGAACAGGTACAAACCCATGTGATCGCAACAAAGGTTATCACGGTACAAAACTAGTTGCGGAAGAAGGACATGAAGTAACCACCTTAGGAGACAGATAAGTTGGTCAGGCACTCACATTTCTTTAAGAACTTGCCATAGTTTGTTGTGGTCCACACAGTCAACGGCTTTTGCATAGTCAATGAAGAAGAAGTAGATGTTTTTCTGGTACTCTCTATCTTTCTCCATAATCCAGCGGATGTTGGCAATTTGATCTCTAGTTCCTCTGCCCCTTCAAAATCCAGCTTGCACTTCTGGGAGTTCTCTGTCCACACACTGCTGAAGCCTCCCTTCCACCTTAAAGGGATGCTGACAAATCTATCCACCATATGCTCTCTAAGTCCCCCGACCCCCACAATTCTTTCATTTTCTTCATATTTGGGACACAAAGCAACCCGAGATTTAAAAGAAAAATAAACTTGAACCTGGAAGAAACCAAAACTAACAAACTCATTCATCGAGGACCATGAGTTGAGGTGGTTTTCTTTTTAAATGCTTTCTACTAGTCTGGGATAGTTTTCAATCTCATCATTTCATTCTAGGTGCTTTTGTCAAAGTGTCGCTGATGAACCATAATCAGATTGTCCGAACTAAAAGGACCAGTGTTGTCATGGGCTCTTCTGACCCACTGTTCAATGAGACTTTCAGCTTCAAAGCAGAGCAACTGGACCTGGATACGACCAGCTTGAGCCTGTCGGTGCTCCAAGAAGCGGAAGGAGAAGGTAAGGAGGTGCTAGCATTTTATAGTGCGTAGAAGTATTCTGCCGCCTCATTTGGCTGAAACTCCATTCATACAAATTTTGCAGCAGTGGGGAGAGGCAACTTGTTTGGAAATTAAATATGCCTTCCTCCCATCCTTAGGGCCCTTTCATTGTCAGTCAAGTCATCCCAGTGGCAGTGATTTTCTAAAAAGGAAGACTTCCTCCTCTCATCCCTTCCCTACCACAAATAAAAGGGATTACTTGGGGCCTTGGGATGGAGAAAGAAATGCTTTAATTTCCAAAAAAAACCCTGCCCTTCCTGATGACATATTCAGCCTTACACTGCAGAATGTACATGGACAGGATTTTAGCCTGCATCTTTTGGGATGAAGGCTAGCTTCGCAATTTTATAGCATCACCACGGAATGCTTTTATTTTCCCCACAATACTTATCTTGAATGTATTGAAGGGGAATGCTTTGGACAGGGCCAATATGTTCTTGTTTTCTGGAAGGGTGTCACAAGATTCTGGAAAATGGTAATACTGATGCTATTCCATATAAGGACTCACGTGGTCACAGAAATACCAAGCGTTGCTGTTGAACTCCTTCATTCTTACATACGTTCCGAATGGCAAGGTTCTGTTCTTTACTTATTAATGAAAGTTGTTTTAACTACTTCTAATAGTCAAATTGATATCTAGGTCTCTGTACCTCAGCCCCCTTTTTATCTATCTGTATTGTTATTTTATTGATATTTTATTGTACTGTTTTTACTTGATGCACTTTGCAATGGCTCTGTGAGCCACGCAATAAAATTTATATGATGATGATGATGATTCTTACAGAGTTTTTGCTGTCACCCTCTGGGGAGCAGCCAACCTGACTCCCCGCATCCCCATCACCACTTGCTTCAGTGCCTTCAATGGTGGGTTGACACAGAAGCAAGAATCTTGTGGGTTGCAGGCAGGGTGTCAAACTAGCTTGGTCTCATTCCATGCCCTCTCCAGTTTTGGCTTCATACACATAGAGATCGCCCACTGGAACAAATGGGACATCCGCAAGGAGTTACCACAGGCCTCCTTTTACCACCAATGATTTTAAAAAAAACACCCCAAATTCAGATTACTCACATCACTCTGTCGTGTGACCCGTTTGACATGAGAAGAATCTCAGCCAGAGAAATGACACAAGAAACTGAGCTGGCAAGAATCATGATACCATGATTTCCCACACAGCTGTTTTAAGTGTGCCTTGTTTTGCAACAGGACATTGGAAAGTAAAAGGAAATAAAACACTGGATGCTGAGCCACAAACCCCGTCATAAGAGGACTATGGATTAATTGTATGGAACATGGCTTCCTGCTAATGTCCACTTTTACTCTGGAACAGCCCCCCCCCCCACGCACACACACTAGAAGGAGGGTGTCATGAAAGACCCCCATGCTCTGAAGTCATTTCATTATAAATGAAGTTGGGGGAGAAGCACATTTGGGGTTTTCATTTGAAGTGCCAGAATACTCTGGTTGGCTTTTGGTTTTGCATACCTTGAGGGCTGCTCTTTGGTGCTTTGCTTCAGGGACTGAGATAATTTTTTTTTTTTTTTGGCCAAATAGAGGCTGCAAGCATCTCACCCCCCAGCAGTAACAACTTGGTTTCATGTGCATTTCCCCCAGCATTGTGGACCAGATTGCGACCTTAAGCCTTACCCACTCCAAAGATTACATAAAATAATAGCACTAACCGAAAACATTAATGGATATAGATAGCCTGTGTATAGCCTGCATACTGGAATGTGTAGCCTGTATACTGTAATTAAAATCAGCAAACCGCCCAGAGACTACTTGAAGTGGTATGGGGCGGTATATAAGCAGAACACTTTGCTTTAGATGCAGCATCCATTTGCACTCTTGACTACCACTTTGCTTCAGCATTTAAACTTTCTGACATCTGTTCCTCTCATGTATTTCAGATGCGATAAATCCGCCATCATCTTATTTCATTTTATTGCAGAGAAATTTAGTTTTTTCTTATGCTGTAGGAAAAACACAAGTTGGGGAGTTAAGGAATTGAGGCAGTTCTTAAGTTACACGTGTATCGCAGGTGCGATGCTGTTTCGGTCATGTTTGCAACAGGAAATGCCACGTAGAACAGGGGGATAGCCATCCTATCTACCTGGGCCACACAGATCCACATGAGACCTGGCATTTGGAAGTGGCAATCTTCTTGCACTAGCAGTGTAGGTGCTGACCCTGGGTAATGTTAGCACAGTGGGGCTACAACCTGTGGCCACCTTGAGCAAAGCACAGGATGGCACTTCCTCTTCAAGTCCTCATGGAGAATCCAACTAGAGAGGACTATTACTTAAATGCTGGTGATAGGATATTGATCTCTACCTGAGAGTGGCAGACTAGTTTAGAGGATGCAAAAGAAGCCAAAGAGGTCAGGGAAGATGGCAAGGGGCAAAGGCTGCCAATGCTGGCCTCACCACTTGTCACTTCACTTTGCCTAATGGTATAGTTCCTTACTATGGAGGAGGATGGGAGGGAAAACCAGTCAGAATATGAAATAGGGATGGACTGCAAGGAAGCAGAAGGGGAAGGGACGTGCTATTTGTGTTGATTACCTATTATTAATATTGACCATCCAGTTCTTTACCAACTATGATTTAAGATATGCAGTTGTCAGCTGCGCAGATGATGGTGATTGAGAATGTCATATACTCTTTTTTCTGATTTAGAAACCTACCCACTGGGCCGCATAGTTGTTGGGCCCTACATGTACACTAGGGGCAAGGAACTGGAACACTGGAATGAAATGATCAGCAAGCCCAAGGAGCTGGTGAAGAAGTGGCATGCCCTCTCTCTTAGCAGCTGAAGTATGGCTTTCTTTCTGCAAGTGGCTTCCTACACATACAGAAGCGAAGACTATTCTACACTGGTATCTCCACAATGGATCCATCAGGTGGATAATATTCATCACATCTGCAGATAACTGACACCATCTCAGAAAGCAACAGATGTCATTTTGATCTCTAATCTCAGGCCTCTTCACCTTAAACTTCTAAATCCTCCTTAACAGTGTGAAGGTGCTTGAACTGGTGGGAGAAGGTGTTGGGCATAGCAAATCTATTATGCATTTGAAATTGGAAATGTTTTTAGAAAACTCTAGAGAGCACCTGAACTGGAAATGGCTGCACTTGGCAGCAATCCAGTGCTGAAATCAGTGTACTTTTAACTGCTGGTGCTGGAAGGTAACCTATTGTGAGAGTCTTGGGTACGTCCAGATAATTCATCTTCTGATAGCTAGAACCCTCTGCAAAGGATGAGCAACTTGTGGCCATTTAGATGTAGCTGAATGGCAGTGTCCATTGCCCCTCACCATCGGTTATGTTAGCTAGACCTGATGGGAATTCAAGTCCAAAAGTATATGGCAGGCCATAAATTGACCATTCTTGGCCACACACAAAATGTGCTATATTTTGCCCACTGAAATAACTTGACAACATTTCTGCTTAAACACCAGACAACTGAGGAAAACATGACTTGAATGGGCTAAATATAAGTATGTTTAGGAATGACCCTCTGGGCTACTAGTAGTGCAGAGTCCTCAATACAGTTACTCAAAGGAATTAACTATGTTGGGAAATCTTTTCAAGCAGAACTGGCTAGTCAACTGCAGCTTCGTTCTGTCACAGCCTATAAAGCCAATGCGGCATCCCATATAAAGTGTTTTGGTAGAACTTAGGAGACCTGGATTCAAATCCTGATTGGCGATGGGAGCTTCCTGGGTGTTGCCAATGGTGAAACCACTCCGTAAAAATCTCACATACAGGTATCTTGAAAACTCTCTTGTGGTCACCATAGGTTAGAAGCAATTTAATGGGAAGAACATTCCTACTATTCATCTTGTGAAAGCCATGCTATACCATAACAATAGATGGCATGATTCATATACTATTGTTTGTCTTATGCTATAATTGAGGGGGACTAACACAGTGGTTAATGAACTCAAGATGACCACAGCTGCATAAAGATAAGAAACTAATGTTTGGAGCTTCTAAAAGCCACTGGACACTGGCGAGACCTCTATGGATTGTTTCTCCTTTTAAAAAGCTGGGAGGGTGGCAAGAACCCAGAAACTACTTGCTAGGGCACATGGTCTTGTTTTCAAAGGACGATCAGCTATACATCCCCAGCAACAGTAATTCACCAGCTGTGGTTCTAGTAAGGATGCTATGAAATGTAGTGGGCATAAAATGAAAGCCTATTTCCAATGGAATTCTGCCATGTTGTGGTTTAACAATCTCTTGTATTATTGGGTATGTGTGTCTTTCCATCCCATCATGGCCGTCCTGGAGGTCACCTCAGCACAGGATGGCTAGAAGATCAGGCTTATCTAGGATGTGTATAATGTGCAAGGGCAAAAAATATGCCCAGCAACAAAAAAAAATCTGAAACGTTTTTCAAAGTTCTTTAAAATGCAGACTTTCCTGTAAAGATAAGCCAAGAACAGTTGGGTCTGGTGTACAGCCTATTTAGAAGAAACAGGAAAAGGTCACAATTTCAGAAACTCAATGGAAAATTAAACTTTTGAAGCCTTGACAATCAAAAATTATATCCCAGTCCACGGAACTAAGGAAATTGTTTCAGTTGAAAGAAAACAGGATTCTCTCTGCAACAGGATACAGTGTTAATTAACACCATGGTAGTGTAAATGATAAGAGCTTCCTTGCAAAAGCACAGGATTGTATTCTTGGTTTCCTTCCATCTGATCAAAGTTGTTCCCATTAAAGAGCCAAATTTTCCACTGTGTAGGAGCAAAAGTCTCAAATGAAAGGTATTACTGGCATCTTGCAAACTAGGCTACATGTATGCGAAGCACACCTCTACAGCTGTTGCCACACTGCAGTTCTCAACATTCCCCACTATTGTCTAGGGCTGACTGGCAATGCAGTCCTTGAGAACTGAGAGAACATTAATAAGGAGGAGACCCAGAGAAGGCTTTCCTTTTTTTCCAAATCAACACTTTTAAAAGACTCTATTCCAGATTCAAAATCCATACATGTTCAGGGTTTGAGCAGTGAGTATGACCAGTTAATTCCCCAATCTCTGCCATCATGCTATAGCATAAAAAGTGACTGAGTTTTCTATTGCTTAATGTTGAGGACAGTGGTGGGGAATTAGCAGCTGTTCAGCTGTTGGACCACTGCTTCCATCATCCTTGACCACAGTGGTTACCCTGATGGGACACTGGAAGTCTAGTGGCATCCAAAGGGCTCCAGCATCACTCCCCTAGTTCTAGTAGAGTGTAGAAATTAAATGGGCATGCCAGTAGGAATGCATTCTTTTCCTGCTTTCTTATTGACAGAGCAAAAGGACGTTTTGTTGGCTATTACTACAAATGGTATTCTAGTTATGTGTTTGAGTCAGTTGTTCTTGGGCTGTAGACTAATGTATTTGTTAAAGTTAGTGCAGCAAAGTCTAGAATATATGTATTTCCCTTGTATGTTTCCAATTGGTGGTGTATTTCTCTTCTCTTACAAACAATACATTTTATGTCGCTGAATAAACCAGTGCATTGTCCTCAAATAATTATGGTGTGTTGTACATTTGACATTAGGTCCCAAATCAGCGAGTTAGTACCAGTTTGTGGCCTGCTTTTTGTCAGTTCTTTCCCAAAATAACGAGTTTTGGCTGGAAATTCTGGCATGTGACAAAAAAGGGCAGCGATAAGAGTGGGCCACACCAATCCCTTTTGCTTTAACAAAATGCTTAATCAAACAGGTATGAGGAAGCGGGTCATGGAGAAGTTAAGCAGAAAAGCCCTTTGCAAAGGTAAGAAGGCACTTAGCTGAGGAAACCAGCAGGTCAAATACTTAAGAGCAGCCAAGCAGTTGCTTTTCTGATTGAAGTGATAAGGCCTCTCTCTCCACACTGTTTTCCCCCTTGATGTTGCAACAAACCTCTAGGGCAGTCCCAGGCATACCCAATCTACTATGTGAGACAGGTTTAGCTTAGCCCATCCGGACTCCATGCCATTTTTAATTGAGGATACCCTCTAATGGGCTACTGAATTTAAGATTGTTACCCTCTACAAACCAATCATTGGAGAAATGCCAGTGATGGGTTGATTCACTGGTGTAGCCAGGCAGTTGTAAAATCTAGATTTAATTATTTTAATGAGGCTTGCTTTATACACTAATGTGCACTACTTGAAGTACACACACAAGATTACTCTTACCATAAATGTCTTGCTTGCTCCGAGTTAGAATTCTTGGCTGTGGAGCAAAGGGATGAAGTTCAATTCCCCACTGAACCTCCCGGGAGAAGAAACAGGGTAGGCGGCCCTGAGCAAGCTAAACAGTCACAGAAAAACCCCAGATGGGAATGGGAAGCCACTTCTGAGCACTCTGTACCTGGAAGACCCCAAAGGGGGTTCTGAGAAATCAAAATCAACCAAATAGCACCGAGTTATTACTCAGTGGACCCCATTCCCAAGTGGGACAAACGCTAAGAAAAAGAAGGACACTCAAGGAAAAAACAGAAGTTTGATAACCCCATTATGTACTTTTAAAACTGACTCTATCATTTAAAATGGGCAACCTTATCGATCTATTGCTATCTCTGTCTCCAAATGGATTGTGCCAGTGATGGGGAATTTGTGGTCTTCAGGATGCTTTTGAACACTTGTCTCCATGGGTTCTAGTCAGTCTGGACAACAGAGATACAATGGGGATGGGAGCAGTAATCCATCAGCATCTGGAAGACTGAAGGTTTACTCTGGGATTAGGCATTACCTGCCTGGGACTGAACTACAGTTAAACAGCACCCATGGATTAATAGTTCCAGAACTCTTAACTATATTGCACCTTTATGCTCTTGCAGATCCCAGGATCTCACAGATATCATGGCTTGGAGAATTCTTGGAGTTGTGGTCAAACAGAAATCTGCACACCTCTTGACGTTGGCCATAATTCTCCATATTAATATTTGGTTTTAGGTTATTAAGTCATCATCTATTTATTGTGAGTCAGGATTTTCAAAGTATGAAGTACTCAGAAGTGGTTTACAAGTCCCTCTTTCTCAGGACAATGATAAATAAGGTATCATGGCAAGAGATCGTAACAAGCAAGGGGATCCAAGATGGGTGAGAGCTTAAAAAAATCTAAAGGCACAACAACATAATTCCAACAAGCGGGGGGATCTTGAAAACATGAAAAATTACCAATGTGAGTTTACAAAAAGCTCAGACCTGAAGACAAAAAGGACACAGATAGAAAGCAGAACAAAGGCCAGGCCACAAAGGAAGAGCACAACAGGTAACATCTATGATGTGCAGGCAAACGTGAAGAGGACAGGATTGCAGTTTGAGATTAATAAACAAATAGTCAAGAAATAACATTACTTGAAGGACTTCAGATCTCTCCAGGGCTGGAAAGCCTCCATAAACAACTACTGAGGGAACTAGCTGAAGAACTCTCAAAGCCATTGCCTATTATTTTCTTGAAATCATGGAGGATGGAAACGGTGCCAAGGGATTGGAGGAGGGCTAACTTTGGCCCTATCTTCAAAAACGACAGACAGGGGGGACCTGATACCAATCCTAGGGAAAATTCTAGAACAGTGAGATTGCTAGCCCGGAGGCTGTTCCTGGTCAAAGTGAGCTTAGTCCTTATAAGATGGAACCTGAAGTACTAGCTCAGGAAGCAATGTTTGCTTCCTCCTTCCCTTGCTTTTCTTATTTTAATGTGTGAGGTGGGGAAGCCCCATTTCATCCTTCCATATACAGTATGTACATTTTGAAAACCTCAGAGGCTTTAAAAATATTGCGTCATCATTATCATCATCATCATGATTATATAAATTATATTTTCAAGAGAATGAGGCGTTGATTTCAAATATGATTTTTAACATCCAGGCAACAGACACAAGGAGCAGACACACCACCTGTCTGTGTTGCTCCTTTTTTTTGGTCTAGGGAGGAGATTTCCAGTCATAGCTGGGTAATCTCAAGCCCCAGAAAATGGCACTGCACCCATAAAATGGCCCCAATGTTTGTTCTGAACTCAAGTCACAACAGAAACCATATATTAAAGGTAGAGCACACACTTCATAGAAATAAGGTTCAAGACTGAGTCTCTGTAGAAAGAAAGTTAGTCTGATGTTGTCAGACTAACATTTGCATTCTCTTGCCCTTTGGCTGTGCTTAGTAGGGCTACAGGACTGACAGTCCAACACCACCAGGAGAGTCAGAAATTGCCCACCCTTTCATTAAAAGGAGCAAGTAAAACATGAGGTGAACAAGTTCTGCCTGAGACCTTGAGCAGTTGCTGTCAAACACGGCAAACACCTCTGAGCTAGATGGACTAGTTTGACTGGATACGGAACAGCTTATTTATTCCTTGATTACTTTCTTGCACACACATATATCGTTTAATCACTCAGGCTTGGCTGTGACTTCTTGTAAGCAGGTTATTTCATACTTGCACAATGAAGTTAGTCACATCTGATGCTACAGACTCTTCAGATGGTATCTGCAACCATAGGTCCAATTGTTATGCTTTCCCCTAAAAAATCCTGAGTACCTGTATTTCAATTTGGCAAGGGTGCTGAAAATTCTCTTAAAGAGTCCCAGCATCACATAATTGCAGTTTCAAAGGTTCTCTGAAGCAAGAAATATTTATTCAGTTAGGTTGAGGCTATAACTGAGAATTGCTTTCTGCCTACTGTGTGCAAAGAACAAGTTTAGTAAACATGTTATTTTTGCATCTGTATTTTCATCAAACTTCTAAAATTTTAACTAAATAAATTCTTTTGTTTGAATAGAATAGAAATACAAATGAATTTGTCTTTTGGAATGTATCTGCATTCTTTTTGTGACACTTAACTCACAGTTAGGAAATTGAAGGTTTCTAGTAATGTAACATAGTTGAAGTCACAAACTACAAATTTTAAGATTAAAAACTCTGTAGGAAAAAAGATCAGAATTCAAATATTGCATTTCACATGATATTTGGGAGCTTGGTATCTACTATGAAATGTGGATGTCTTGGTAACAGCACAATAAAATGATATTGTGACACAAATGGGGGCAGTGTAGAAAACAGCACCAAGAGAAGATATTTTCTTAAACAAGACATTTAAAATGTTGATTGCATATTTTTAGAATGCTTCAACATCAATTTAGTTTTCAACAGTTTCAGACATGTAGAAACCCACAAAGAAAGTAGCTATCATGAAAACTCAATAACTATGAAAAGTTCATTAGAAATAATTTTAATTAATAATACCAACCATATCTATAAAAATAAAACATTTGTAAGATTTTATACAGCCAATTTAAAATAAAAATTCATTTTTAAAAGTCACTTGGGGCACTTGGAAATCAGTGATAGAAACAGCTATCAAAAACCCCTTCTTCAGAGATCAAGATGAAAATCCAGTAGATGGAAATCCATTTCCAAAGGATAGCTGTTTTCATCAAGTACAAAATGGCTTCTAATTGTCAAAAGATAGGATGCTTTCGTGTCTGTCAGCAGTGAATGGCACAGATCTGCTACAATCATGCCATATGTTGTATCTAAGGAAGGCTCTGCAAGAAACAAAAAGGGACACAGTTAATGTGATAATGTTTTTCCTGTATGCACTAATGCAGGGAATATTCTGCTGATAATATTTTTCTAAAAATGCTATTGGGCTTCCATTTTGCCAATTAGGGCTTGACTTTCACTGCAGTGCTAAAGACTGAGTATGAGGGCCAAACTTATAATGAAATGAAATAATTATGCTATTAATAGGATGTTAATGAAATTAATGAGGAGAGTAGGCCTTGCACATAAGGTAAAGTCATGCATTACCTATGGGTTTGTTCAGCCACTCTCCTGGAATACTAAGGAACATCTTCTCCATCAGTTCTGATGCCACCTGAACACACACTATACATCCCCCATCTTCTACCATCATCAGTGAAGGTCTAAATGAGGAAACAAGATGAAAGTCATATGAGCAGACTAATTTTTCATATTATGTTAAACTCAAGAATAAACCAATTAACTGTGTTATCACCTTCAGTCACACCATGTTAATCATCTTGCAGGTCTTTTTTATTTCACATTGCCTTGACTTAATGAGCTTGGGAGGTATCTACTCTGAGTGGCCAAAATGCCAAAGTATTTCTGGACAATAGAAAATGTTTATTATTTCCAACAGCTTTTACTTCAGGGAGGAGATAATGACAGCAACTTTTAAGAACTCCAATATTTACTGTCATACTGCTTACAACACACATATCTACAATACAGTGGTACCTCGACTTACGAATTTAATCCATTCCGAATGCATGCTCTTAAGTCGAACTACTCTTAAGTCGGGGTACCTATCTAAAAATTGAAAAAAAAAATAAGTTAAAAAATAAAAAAATGGAAAAAATATTTGTAAATCGAGCAGATCATATCTAAAAATTTTAAGGAGGCAGTTAAAATGCCAACAGTTTTCCGCTCTTAAGTCAAGTTGCTCTTAAGTCGAGCTGTTCTTAAGTCGGGGTACCACCGTACTTCATTTTGATAATGCAGATATAATAAGTAAGACAGAAACCTATTATAATTTTCTTTCAGAATCCAAGAATCACTTGAAAATCAGAGATGCTGGCATTTTACATGTTGAGCCATAAAAAGAATTTAATTTTCAAAATGAGAAATAGAAAATACTATAGCAAGTTAACACCTACCTATCTGAAAATCCTTTTGATTTCAACAAGTACAAAATTTTGCATACAAGGGAGTGCAAGCTAAAGGAAGCTGGTTTGTTAACAGCATACTTAAAGTGAAAGGCACTTGGTATCTTTGGGATGCACAGCACAGACTTGTTCCTTTTTAATTTAGCCCCTCGCCAGGGAAGGGACTGCTTCCCCTTTTTTTTGATTGTGACTAACATTCATCTGTTTACCATGAAGAAATAAACCTAGGCACCGGAAAAGACACTGTTTCCAATTTAATTCTTGTTGACATACCCAGACATACCATCCAAATCGGTATCCACCACCCTACAACTGAAATGACAGTCCTTGAAGGCACTGAGTGTCACCATGGCGTGTGTCAAAAGGCACTTTCCCGCAGAAGTGAATAGCAGGCACAAAACTGTAAACCGCCCAGAGACTACTTGAAGTAGTATGGGGCGGTATATAAGCAGAACACTTTTATTTACTCAAATATAGCAGAAGTTAAAAGTCTACACTGGAGGTCGTGCCTCATCCAGTCTGCCATTTGTGGTGTTAAAGGGGAAGATGTCGCAAAGACGGAATGCAGAAACCAGCAGTATACATGACCTCATAATAGCTAACATGTGCAGGCAACTTACGATCCACCACAAAGATTCAGCACAGATAGCAGGTTCTAGAGAGGTGCTGAAACCTGAGCTCTGAAAAAGAACTAAAGGAGTAAAAAGTGTTTCTAGAAATACATGTGAGCAAACCTATGCAGTAATGCTTTGAACTACAAATGCCTTGAACAATGAAAAATTTGAATTCCGAAAGGAAATCCACCAGTATAGGGGAACTTCTAATTACGAAGAAAAGGTGAGTTTTTTTTTTTTTTTAAACCTGTCTGCGCTGCTGGGCGAGCGATGCTGGGGCAGTGATGTGCCAGACTACAGGCGAGTTTCACGGCTGATCTGGATGATCGCCCACCGCCTCACGGTCTCAGCATCACTTGCCTGCTGGCTGCCAGCCAATATATCCAGACAGCCAGGAAGGGGGGGGGAGGAGGAGGGGGAAGCGATGGAAGCAGGGATCAGGGCCCAAAATGGAAAAGGCCTTTCTCGCTTTCTTGGTGGTGGGGTTTTGCAATGCAAGTCCCTTCGGAATGTGTTAATCGGTTTTCAGTGCATTCCTATGGGAAACCGTGTTTTGAATGACGAAAAATTTGAATTACGAAAGATCCGCTGGAATGGATTAATTTCGTAATTCAAGGCATCACTGTACTGTGAAGGCCTACCAGACTATTCAGGTACAAATAAGCAAAACAAATTGAATACTTTTAAAAAATCGTTCAATGCCTGAAATCCAGTTGCTTACTATAGTAAATGGAAACTAGAGCAGGCCCATTACAGAAGGGGGAATCCGGTAAGTCAACTCCTCCATAGGTTACACAAATTCAGTGAGCCTGCTTTAGCTGCAACTCACTACAATAAGTAACAGGATTTCAGAGAACATACACTTGAGCATATCTAACCTTTGGCAGTTTCTCGAGTCAAGGACATTCTCAACTTTGAAGTTCAGAGCACTTAAGATTAATTGTGACTTCTGATCAGCCCTCTCTCTGTATGCAAGCCATTAATGTGAGCAAACCTGCTATTTGTCTCCCACTAAAACTTTTAATCAGCGAAAAATAAATGAAAATTTCCAACAGAAATAAGCCAACGTGCTTAATATGAGAAAAAACTGAATAATCAATGCAAAATAGTATACAGTATTCTAATTATAGCCTTAGCTCCTGAGAAGATCACCAGGAGGGAAAAATCACCAGACATTATACTATCGACCCCCCAAAAAGATTAATATACGTCAGAGTTAACTTGATGGCACATGATTATTTTAAAGATCAGAGTAACAGAGGAAGACTCAAGCATGTAATATAACCACATTTTGGTGCTGACAATTTAAAAGAATGAATATGTTTTAACTATTGCAACCCACATCTAAATTCAACCTATAAAAATGCAAGATGCAAATTTAACACACATACATACGCACATGCATACATTAGCACAGACACAGAGTTGGGCAGAAAGACACAAATTATAACCTTGCATTCACTAACAGCATGTGCCCCAAAATAAGATTTCCTCAAACTAAATCAGATATCTGACTGAAAAAGATTTTCCATTCCTGCTTTAAAGAGATACACAAACATATAAAAACACATACACAAAAGAATGGAGCAGTTTTTCTTTCTGAAACATCAGTCTGGCAGCTACTTTCAGTTGCTGCTGATGAGTTTCCTCAATTAGCTATGGAACATGAAGAGATAAATGTGCCAGGAAAGGGAAATATAGTTTTAAGTTAATTGTTCTACAGTTTCCTAAATGCGATAACCTGTTAAAGGCAGATTAGACATTTGCCATTCAGGAAATAAAGGCTGAAACATTTATTGTCGTCTTGGGTGGTATATATCTTTCATGAAAATTACTTTAAAAATAGTTATTAAGTGACTCATGAGTAGAGTGGATAGATTCAGGCTGCAAGACTTACACTACAGATAACTATAAAATAATGTACTGAAAGCATGATTTAGGTAAAGCAGAGGTGTCCAAACTTTTTGCAAGGAGAGCGAGATTTGGTGAGGTAAAAATGTGTGGGGGCTGACCATTCAGCTTGAAAGTGGGGGGGAAGGGCATGGTCTGTAAGAGCATCTGCAACAGCCACAAATGCTCCGGTTTCAAGGTGCCCAAGGGCCCAGCAGCTGTTGCACGGCCTGGGAATCAGCCCACGTGCACCCAAGACATGCCACTGCTCGCATATGCTGCCCTCCCCCGCAAGAAGGTAGGGGCGGTGCTCATCTCCATGGATCTTCATATAACAAGCGGTTCGTTTAAAAGAAAATCCACTTAAAGGAAAAAAAATCTGCAGACGGGAAAACTGCATAACAGAATGGCCTATGGGGCGAATCCATACAACAGAAAAATGGTCGCAATTAGGGATTACTCCATTTTCAATGCAATCCTATGGGAAATTTGTACAAAGGAAAATTTGCTTAACAGAATTTCATTTGGGAATGAATTAATTCCTTTATACAAGGTACCACTGTATTGCTCAAGGCAGCAGACTGATAAAAATGTACAGACTCAGCCTCTTTGCACCCCAAATTTGTAAATAAAGAGACAGAAGACAAGCAAAACATCCCACTGGCAAGTCTTCCAAACATTAACAAGCACAGTCACATTAAAAATTAGAAAGAACTGAGAACTGTGTTTTTCCAGAATGCAAACATCTGTACAACCTATCGCCTGCTGCCACCTAGTGTTTTCAGCATAGGTTGTTGAAATGGTTCAATGGATTGTTGGTTTCTGTAATTACTTGTTCTTCAAAAGATCTTTCAGATTTAGAAAGTTCCAAAGTCTGTGGAAGGGAAGAATCCATACATGTAATGGAAACACCACAAAAAAGAAATGATAATACCAAAGCAGAGAGAGAGAGAGAGAGAGAGAGAGAGAGAGAGAGAGAGAGAGAGA
>JAHTLZ010003518.1:27730719-27795145 GCA_023846285.1 Phrynocephalus versicolor | reverse complement strand
AGAGAGAGAGAGAGAGAGAGAGAGAGAGAGAGAGAGAGAGAGAGAGAGGTTGCAACCTTAAACACATTTTCTAAAAAGAAAGACTCATTCTGGGGAGTAAGCCCCAAAATGGAACTACCAATAACTCTTTCTGTTTATCAACCATATAAAATATGATTTTACCTGTAGAATATTTTCATTTCGTTAGAAGGCAAACAACTCATGCACTGCTTGTAGATCTTGTTACCATCTGTCTGAAGTTCGAGCCCACATTTTGCACATCCGGCAAAAGTGATCAGACCAAGAGAAGTGTGTATGCGCTGAAGTGAAGTATTAGCATCAAAGACAAGTTGTCCATGCGGAGAGGCATCAATCGTAAATTTCAACTCTGAGATACAGGCTTTTATTTGGATTATTCCTATGAAAACAGGACACAGTTTATCAAACTATTCTTTTAGTCTTTTTTGCCATAAGGAGATTGATTGATGGATTGATTGATATACCATCAATCTGGCAACAAGGCTATCATGGGTGGTTAATATCTAGATAATAATTAAAAACGAAAGCAGTCCATACAGTGAACTCAGATCGACAGCACTAAAGATTGCTGCTGGCTGAATAACCTCTGTACATGGAAATTTTAAGGTCAACATGACAGGGGCTGATCAGAATTAAGCTATAGGAAGTTCGTGGAACAACGTCTTAATTACATGTATACATCACTGCAATCTATGATTGTATTTTTAGAACAGGTGACAGGATTGGGGCTGCTACCTTGGGCCTTTGGGCCACATGTGGCCCACATTGCAGTGCTGAAAACCACAATACTTAAAAATCATAGGAACAAACCATATCACTGAATTTTAGTGGTAAACCTTTACAATCCATTGAAGTAGACAGAAAATGCTTGCTTTAAAGAAATTTTCATGATGTGCTGATGAAACTAATTCATGTGAAACAAGAACATCAAGTTTTTAAAAGAGATTTCTCCTCCCCACTGAAATTCAGCAGTGAAATTTACCAATGGATTTCAGTGGACCAGTCAGCTGATGGTGGGGGACAAATCTAGATCCTGAACCATCCAAAGTTTCCTAACAGGGAGTGACATTCCTGGTAGCACCCTATAGCTCAGCAGTTCCGATTACCTAATACATTCTTTCTAAAAATGCCTTTAACAAATGTGTCCTCTGCTGGGCTGGCATTGAATCTTTGATTAACCTGTGAATATTTTCATTCAATTAGCTATTCTGTTTACTTTTTTATGCCTTGGTTTGTGTTTCACTGTCACAACCCGTTTATACTATCTGAAAGGGGAAAGAAAAACAATATTTTAAAAGTCATAGGGAGCCCCTACTAAATGAACAAGAATCTCACCTGAACACTTCTCTTCTAGATGGGCAGCAAGTCGAGTCACACTTGTTAATGGTTTGGCACTCTTTCCAAACTTCTCTCTGAACTCAATGGCTCTTCTGTCGTCGTCAAAGAGACACTCGAGGGTTGACCATGGCGTTGTATGCAGTTCAAGTTCCCCAGAAACAGGACTGTGCTTTACAAACAGGTGTTTAACCTCCCCCCTCTCCCCCCCTTCCGGCGGGGGGGGCTTAAGGAAAAAAAAACCACAACTTGGAATTTTATATTCATTCATTCATTCATTCGTTCAACCTTTATATCACCCATCTAGCCCTAGGGCCACTCTGGGCAGTTTATAATATAATGTGTTACATTCTAATGTGCCACGGATATCTGCAGAAAGCTTTAGATAGAAGAGTACAAGATCATTTTCCTAGGATAAAGAAATCTTTGATTGAAGAAGGGAGGCAATACATAATCAGGACTCCGCAATGAAATGTTTTAATGCATTTTTAAAAGAATAATATGTGTTTGTCAATCCGAATGCTCACAAACCTTTCCAAAGATCTGCCAGAATAAGAAAAACATTTTGACTTGAAAATGTGGCATGAGCAGCAGAGGAAGTTAAGTTTGGGCTGTGTCTCCTGCCCAACAAATGCACCTGTCCATCCAGATGCTCATATGTTGTAAAGTGTGCACTGATTCTGACATGCAAAGCTGCAAACTACATGACAAGTTTTATACATACGTATATTTCTTATGTTGGACCTATTGCTGTTGGATGTTAATATTTTAGTTCATAACCATAGCCACCGAGCAAGGTCTTTGCATAAGCTCTAGAACAGAAGAAGGTGCAATAAAGGAGACTAACGTCTCCATTATGAATTTCCCCTCAATGGATCCTAAATTCAATCAACATGAAATCATTCTAAAATTAGTAGTAAGCACGTGCCTATTTCCTTATGATCAAAAGAAATGCTGCTATATTGTCCAAGCCATTCTCTGCATAACCGTGGAGGCACTGTCATGTATTAATGATTGCACTGTAAATACTTGGATTTCCAGCACAATTATGCATCACATGGCTAGCTATCTCCCAAGGCTCTGTAGCATGAACGGCCATCACATGCTGCCACGTTGTAAGTCATATTGCTCAGCTGTGTCATGACCTATACCCTGGATGGCACAGAGTGGACTCCTGATTCTGTCTGTCCTGACAAAATTAAACATACAGATTAGGACATTTGAAAATACAAGCCTTATCTCAAATTCTAGACGCTGTCTTTTAATAATTAAACAACAGTCCCAAAATCCTAGGTACAGAATATGTTGCAAAATTACGCAAGACTGATATTGCATCTTTCATATAACCAACACAGCAAACATAAACCTGAATTTCTAACCTGAAGAAAGGGGCTTGAAAGAATACTATAAAAAGTCTTCTGATCTAATTACTTGGAACTTGTTTTAAGAAAATGGAAAAATGACAATCACAATTTCACAGACGTTCAAGTTTCTTTTTTTTAATTCTCACACTCATTTAATTTACAGAAGCACTACATACGCCAATCCATAGTGAGCACATCAGTCATGATTCTCCTACTGATTCCACTGATGTACTCTTCCACACTGCATGGGGCTCTTCTCCATGTGCACACGAGCATGAGGTACGAAACTGCGCCCATGCAGTTTTTGTCACAACCATAACAAAGACGGTCATGACAGGTATGTGTGGGTAGGAAAGACCCACAGCAAAGGGGAGTGAAGGCAAGCACGTATGCCGTAGAGGGAGTCTGGACTCTTAAGTGTTGTAGCTAATCCTCACTTAATGACTGAGTTCTGTTCCTATGGCTGGTTGTTCAGCAAATTGGTCAATAAGTGAGGAGCTTAAATACATTCTCCCACTTCCACCCCTGTGTAGTGCAATGATTCCCAAACTCATGGCTCCCTTAGGCAGTGGCAGCACAGGAAGAGCAGCGAGTGGTACTGCGTGGAAGAAGGAACTAAAGCTGACATCAGCCAGAAAAGCAGCAGCTCTACCAGTAGCTGGACAAAAAAACCAAGAAAAACAAAGAAAAACCGGCTGCGGCTTGGAGAGGGAGCTTCTCCGGGGTCTGGGGCCTGTCCACTTTCGTTCTTTCAATGGTCCACAGTGCCAGACGGAGGCCCTGCTCCCTCCCGGTACCCACAACACTGGCATCAAAGCAGTGCACCCAGGAGGGAAGGTTCCAATGGAACCAGGAGAAGGAGGAAGAGGAGAAAGAAGGGGCGTCCAGTGGGGATGAACGACCAGCGGCAGGACATGAGCATGTCTGATTGGAGCCCTGCAGTTTTTGAATACTATGCAGCCAGAGAGCTGGAGTGCATGCATGTGCCCTGGTGCCTTGACAGGTAGACCAGGCCAGCTCACATGCATGTGTGAACAAGCCTCAGATGTCTAATTTTGCTGCATTATTTTACATGTACTATGTTATAACACTGGCTTCTTCTTACCTCTCTTCCTTTGAAGTTGAGGATAGCTGGCTGCTACCGTTCCCCATAACACCAACAAATAATGCTGATCTTTGATTTGCTCCACTGTTAAAATAATTTTTCTTTGTCTTTCTCCTTTGAAGCTATATGTGGATTCTAAAATTGGAAAATTACAAACATAAATATGATGTATAAAATAGTGTGATGGAATATTACAGGGCGCTGAAGTTAATGTAATTAGGATATTGTGGTACAAAATTTATAAAACAAAACACAAAAGGACTGTTCCTCATTTAAGATGAACAGAATTATTTCACAGTGAGCTTCTGTGGATTCCAAGCTATTTCTATGTATACATGGAGGATGATATTTAGGCCACAACATTATATGTACAGTATACATAGTTGTGGGAGTGGGAACTGACCAACATTTCGTGAATACCTCTTTCCAAACAAAGATATATAAGACAAGCAGACACTTATGGTACACCACAAACTGCTTTGACAACCTAATTAGCTACCAAAAGAAGAGAGAAAGAGAGTTGATATGTGGTTGTGGAAAAGAGAATGAGAAAGTAGTGGATTCTCCTTTTCCTTGCTCAGAGTGACCTTTGGTCAGATGGTGTGGTACATAAATCAAATCAAATCATAAGAAGAGCCATGCTGGATCAGGCCAAAGGCCTATCTAGTCCAACTTCCTGTATCTCACAGTGGCCCCACCAGATGCCTCTGGGAGCGCACAAGACTAGATATTTGTCTCCTGATACCACTCCCTTGCATCTGGCCCTTGAAGTACCCCGGTTTTAAGCCTGGAGATGACACATCTCCATCATGGTTTGTAACCTGTGATGGACTTTTCCTCCAGGAATCTGTCCAATCCCCTTTTGAAGGCATCCAGGCCAGATGCCATCACCACCTCCTGTGGCAGGGAGTTCCACAGTACCATCATCCCCTCAGAGAGCAAGAAAGATCCCAAGGCGAGTGACTGGGCGCTGGAGAGAGTGCTGAGCGGTGAAGGGAGGCGGAGACTGGGTGCACCAGGCAGGAGGGCCCTGGAGGGTGGAAGGAGGTGCAGAGTTTCTGCTTGCACACTGCCAGCTTTGAGAAATGGGTGGGCGCTGCAGCAATGGAGCCAGGGGCAGGTAGGCTAGACAGGTGGCTGTGGGGTCCGACGGGAGAAGGCTGAGCCGGCTGGGAGAAGAGGCTGCAGGCCATTCAGAATTTGAAGGTATACCGGATTTGGCCCCAGGGCCAGACTTTAGACATGACTGCTTCAGAAGGAAACCTGGTTTTATGAATTTCTTCTCAGACCCAGAAAACAGCCGCCTTTAATTGTGTTGCAGTGAACACCTCATCTGGTTCTCCTACATTTGAAGGATATCCTCTTAGCAATTTCCAAGTGCTGAATGAACCGGCAAGTGTCTGTAGCATGCTTTTATCCCCAGATCCAACGGCATGGATCCGGAGCCCATGAACTACATGTTTATGTCGCAGCTGCTGGGCCAGCCCCCACCACGGCACAGGCGAGGACTGAATTTGACATGGCTGCATCAAATCAATCAATCAATCAATCAATCAATCAATAATCCCCAAATGTCATTGCCTCTGTCTTGGAAGGTCAAGGGAGTTCAACTCCAGCAGAAGAAAAAGCAAAAAACATAAGAAAAAGAAAAGCTGTGCTGCATTATTAGAAAGCAGAAAAGAAAAAAATATTAGAGAAGTGTGAAAGAAAAGGGTGGAGGGAGGAAACTATAAAGAGGAAGGAAGAGGAATGATAGAACAGAAAGAGCAAGAGAGGAGGAGGAGAGACAGAAGTTGGGAAAGTGGAGGTCAACAAAGGAGAGAAAGTGCCACCTAAGGAATGGGAATGGCTTTGGCTGGAAAACGCCTGGGATCTTAAATGGGAGAGGTTAATAGTCTCTTGAGGAGAATCTAAGAGACTCCAAAACAGACATCCATCCCAGAAACCTTCTTACTGGAGAGAAAGGGAGAGCTCATGTAGGGAGAGAAAAAGGAAGGAGGGGAAACAAAACTGGCCCCCTACCGAGACTTATCCCCAGGTAGTGGGGCATTGTCGCATCCAAGAAGACCATAGGATCTGGGGCCTGATGCACAGATGAGTCACTGCCCATGAAGTACCTGCTTGGACCTGTGGGAGGAACTTAACAGGGTGATGGGGAAGACCTCAAAAGCTAAGAAGCCAAACAACCCAGTGAACCCCTTTAGCCTTTGAGGGAAGAAGGAAAGGTTGAAGAGTTGTTGCCTGTCAATATGTTGTCGGCTGAGCAGAAAGTAAAAGTTCCTGGCACGAAAAGGGTGGGACAGAGATGAACCCTCTTAGTGATCTATGGGTTAGTGTCAAAAAAATACAAGTTCTGTGATCCTTGGGATGCTGACTACAAAATTTTGCCTTATGAACAAATAGATGGAAAAGGTGGCATATGCTTTTCTTTAAGTTCATAACAAACTAAAAATCTCTTCCTGACTGGTATAACACAAAATTATTTCAAAATGACTATATCTTAGAACAGTGATGGTCAAACTTTGGCCCTCCAGATGTTTTGGACCACAACTCCTAGTCCTTTGCCATTGGCAATACAGGCATGGAATTCTGGGAGTTGTGGTCTAAAACATCTGGAAGGCCCAAGTTTGGGCACCACTGTCTTAGAATCTATATTACAAATAATATTTATCAGCATGCTTTAATATGTTTAAATTTTAAATCAGTATATTTCTTGGAGAGTATTAGAAAGATCATGTATATTCTGAGGATCTCAGGTTGGATTGAAAGAAAGAAAGAAAGAAAGAAAGAAAGAAAGAAAGAAAGAAAGAAAGAAAGAAAGAAAGAAAGAAAGAAAGACTCTTGTGTTACTTTTACATAGGTAAAAGGAATCTGCTACATGCTCTGTATTCTAAAAAAGCAAGCCAGTACTTCTAATCATAAACGTATTTCAGGAAATCAAAACCTTCCCCTTATTATAAATGTCTCTCAAGTTAAATATTAATGCTGAATGTAATGATTTGATGCACAAGTTCCATTATTAACTATATGATTTACATACTGAATATTTTCTCATGGAAAATATTAGGAAAGTTTTTTGCGTTATCATATGAGCATGCCAATCACAAATATTTTTGTAATGAAGAAACCTCAACTGTTCTCACAAATCAGCTTATGATCTTATTTACAAGAAGATTTCAGGCCTCCTGCTCTGAATTAACTGCTGCTGTCCTTTCCCCTGAAATGGCTCTAGACAGGATGTTTGCATAATTAGTGGAACAGATAAGAGAATGTCCCAGCAAAGACAGCTGTACGGAAAAGCTTGGCTAGTGTTTCTGTCAAAGAGATGGAGCAGAATAATGGAATTACTGTAGACTTCTGAAGTACAGAACTATTACCACTCCTTCATTCCTTTTAACTTCTACGTACACATTTGGGGACACAGAGGATTGTATTGGCTCATAAACCCTGACTCATCTGGGAACAATAATGTTTGTTGAATGCTGTTTAACTTTTTTGATTTTATTTTTCTTATTATTAGTGACTGCCTTATTGTACACATTCTGTCATTGTTATAAACCACCCTGAGTGACCTTGCTGCCAGATGGGCAGTACAGAAATCTAAGAAAGACGATTCAGCTCACCTGTTAACACAGCGATGTCAACAATTTTCGCTACCAAGTGTACCAACATATCTGGTTTGAGCTGATCTAGTAGAACATGTTGTACACTGTTCAGAGTCTGGGTCTTCCCTTGTGGAAGAGCTTGAAGACAGGCATGCCTTGAAGATACATATGCCAGCAAATCTTGGAGAATATTAACATCCACTATATGGGAGACTTAAAAAGAAGGGGGGAAATCAAATTATGTTTAATTTTTGGCCATATGGTTAACATGTTATTTTTATAACAATTCTAGACCAAAACTATTACGCGCAAATATAACAAAAAGTGTGCTTCATTTCATAAATAAAGTATTAGACATGTAAGTTGCACTTTTGGAGATACCAAGATAACTGCAGACCTGTCACTTTTCACTGATTTCACAACACCAAGTAGATAAATAGGTACCGCCGTAAAAAGCGGGAAGGTAAAACTGTGTTTCCTTGCAGCCATGCTGGCCACATGGCCACGGACTTGCACAACACTGGCTCTTCAGCTTGAATATGGAGATAAGCACCACTCCTAGAGTTGGCACGCATGTGCGGGGAGAACCTTTACCTTTTTTTTTTTTTTACATCTCTCAAGATAACCAATGAGCCTTAATGACCACTGATCAACTATCAACCAGCTGGGCCACTTACATTTCCATTATATTTCATTTCCTATCCTTCCCACAATTTTCTTCTACTGAGGCTATATTCCATACATCTGAACAATTGGGTAATAGTCTATGAAAACTTGTGCAAAATAGAATAAGTTAGCCTTAAGTGTCATATGACTTTTTGTTGCTTTTGCTGTAATAAATTAACATGACTGTTGTGTTTCACTGAGTACTGCATGAGTACAGTAGTCTTCTCACCAATGTCCTGGCACTCTCAAGATACTTCTTGTAATGGCATCATTTATGTTCTGCAAACACAAGTTGAAGCACTAGTTGTTTTGTTTGGGTCTTTCTTAGTAATGAACCCATTTCTTCTCAGTTTACTGATGGGAGTACTTTTCAAAGACAAAAGATACTAGAGACTTTTTCTACACAAATTATAGAAATTTTTGTGCCAAGAATGTCTCTGTCTCACCCTTGACTAGAGGCAGAGAATCTCATGGGGTTTTAAAACTTCTCATCAAGGTTTCCCATCTTATCAAGACATTAAAGTGGAAGAGGACAAGTATTTAATTAGAATTGGTCTCACGAGTATGGAAAGATCACCTAGCTCTTCTCAGCCATAGAACAGAATTTGAGACCAACTACGGTGCTCAATTCAAATGTATGGGATTTTGTTTTCTGAACCTACTATCCTAATCCATAACTAGTCTTGGGGTAAAAAAACCTAAGGAAGATCATGGGGTCCAGATGTTTCTAGTTTTTTACTGTATTATATACTAATAGTCAGAGTAGGATGGGAAAATAAGGCTGAATAGCCAAGGCTCATGTGTCACATATACAAACAAGTTTCCCTCTAAGGTATGCATTAAGGATGGGCACGAAACGGAAAAAATGTTTTTCATTTTGTTCCGTTTCATCCCTCCTGCGTCTCGTTTCATCTAACAAATTCCCCCCCCCAAAAAAATTAGTTACTTATTAAACAAAATGAATTACCCACGGCATCAGTACTCTAGGTGGTGCTGTAGGGAATTCAGAAGCTTCTTTGCAACCGCCTCCTAGCTGATTTTGACAGTTCAATGACAGCTAGGAGGCAGGCGGGTAGAAAGAAAGGTGCAGCCAGGCAGAAGTAATTTCCCTGCCAGACTGCTCCTTTCTCCCCTGCCACCTCCTCCTCACGGGGAGTGCTGGTGGTGTTGCATAGGGAGCGTTGTGGGCAGTGGGGGCTGGCCCTCCCTGTCCAGAAAACTACCCTGGGAGGAAGGGCGAGCACAGAAGGAAGGAGACAGTGGTAAATTCAAACAGAGCTTTACTTTACCGCTGCTTTCTTCCTTCTTCCTTGCGATCCCTGCCTACCAGGTGGGGCTGTTTGACAGGTCAGGGTTTGGAGAGGGGGCACCCCTCCCCCCACACCGACCTGTCAAAAAGCCCCAGCTGGTATACAGAGGAAGGGTGAAAGGCAAAAGGGAGGCAATTTTCCCTCGCTGCTCCAGTCTGCCTTTCGCCCCTCCCCCCACCTCCCAGCTAGGACTTTTTGACAGGCTGGGGTGTGAGGGTGGAGGGGTGTCCCTCTCCAAACCCTGACCAGTCAAAAAGCCCCAGCTGGTAGGCAGGGAGAGGTGCAAAAGGCAGAAGAGAGCATCAAGGGGAAACAAACCTGCTCTGTTCTGCCTTTCGGGCCTTCCCCCACCTACCAGTTGGGGCTTTTTGACAGGTTGGGGTGTGTGTGGGGGATTTTAAGTAATCCCCTGAAATCTGGAAAGATTTGCGGGTAAGGAGACTTAGTTATGAAGCTCTAAAGGGGCTGGGGTAGTAAATTGACAATATCTGTTCGGAGTGTGGAGGCAATTAGGGAGTTAATATCATAAACTCCCTGATTTGCCTCCACACTCCCAGCATACTTTGTCAATTAACTACCTCCAGCCCCTTTAGAACTTCATAACTAAGTCCCCTTACACCCAAATCTTTTCAGATTTCAGGGGCTCCCTTAAAATTGCTTTGGGAAGATACCCCTGCTACTTTGGAGTCCCAAGGTAAGTAAATTTTATTGCAGTTTTTAAAAATAATTTTCAAGGGCATTATGTTACAAACATAACACAACAACGTTATGAAATAGAATTAATTAAAAGTATTTCCAAGCACATCCGATCTCGTCTGATTTCAGAAGCTAAACAGGGTCGGCCCAGGTTAGTACCTGGATGGGAGACTACCAGGGAATACCAGGTGCTATAGGTGCCTGGAGTAGGAACTGGCAAGCCACTCCAGAATTCCTGCCAAGAAAACTCCATGGACATGGGATCACGAAGAGGCGGTCACGATTGTGACAACTCTCTCTCAAAAATTACTTACCTTGGGGTACCAAAGTAGCAGGGGTAGCTTCAGAAAGCGATTTTAGGGAACCCCCTGAAATTTGGAAACATTTGGAGTATGGGTGCTGAGTTATGAAGCTCCAAAGGGGGTGCCCCTAGGAAAAAAAATTCTAATTGGAATCATATGGGAAACAGAGGCAGCACTATCGCTCAACCAATCAGCTTATGATTCCTATTAGGCTTTTTCCTAGGGGTAGCCCCTTTGGAGCTTCATAATGTCAAGCCCCGCACACAGAGCACACACACAAACAGGATTCAGTTCTTTGCCAAGATCTTTAGTGGAAAGCCAGGCAAGTTCAAGTCTTTTGTTACAATCAAGTGCCAGATAAATAACAGAATCCAACTCCCAGCAATTACCAGTCCAAGTCAAAACCAGAATATCTCACGGAAACCAGATGCCAAACTCAAGGGAACAGATCAAGCCATGGTCCAGGAAGCCAGTCCGAAATCAGGAAACAGAGCCAAGGTTACAGACAGGAACGTGGTTACAAGTTCAAATGACGCGTTGCTCCCACAGAGAGCTTTATCTCAAAACAGGGAACACACCCTTACTTCTGGAAAGGCTCCTGCTAGTACTCAGGGCTTCCCGACCTGATTCCCCGTCTAGCATCAAAGACCCTTTCCCTAGCTCTCCTGGTAGCACGTCTTTGCAGAATCCTGCTCATAGCCCTTCTAGGGGGAGAAGATATGTTTTCAGCTGAGTCATCAGACCCAGCTGCCTACTGACTTGAGCTGCAAGGCTCCTCCAGCAGCTCTTCACCATTTAACCCCTCAGAGTCAGGTTCTGTGACAGGCAGGGTCCTGGCACATAACAGCCCACTGAACCCCAAGCCTTTCCAAATTTCATGGGATAGGCTAGAATTGCTTTCTAAAGGTACCCTTGTCATTTCCTCTAGAATGAATCATTTCGTTCTAGATGGAAATGGTGTTTCATTTCATTTGTAATGAAACACTGGTTCCCCGTTTCATAAGCTAACAAAATGGCAAAATAGTGTTTCGTTTTTATTAGGTGCACACATGCCTCTGCCCCCCTCCAGACGGAGCTCTTCCTCCCCTGCACACCCACCGCACTCATTTTTGTTTTGGTGCCACCAGTACCCATGCACAGGACAGAGCTGAGAATTAGAGGGAACAACAACTATGAAAAAGAATATTTTGTTTTTACTGAAAACATAGATGGTAGACTTCATACCTTATAACTCTCACATGCCAAGGAAGTTTTATGCATCCATTTGCTTTTCCCACCTTAAAACATTTCAAATAATTTGACTGAAAGTACATATGAATACCAGTAAAATATATGAGCATTAGGAAGAAAATACAAATATTGTGATAAAATTTGGAAAATGCTACTTTTAGATTCCTTTCACAGACATTAATGAACACAAGAGTCCTTCCTATAAAACAAACTGATTCTCACATTCATCATGATGAATAGCTGAACAACTTCCGAAATTCAACAGCTGAGTCGTAGATGTTGACTGCAACATTATTTCTCCAATCCAGTGATTCTCATATATAATAACATCTGCAATAAAGAGGGGGGGGATAATTTAGGTCACAGCCATTTTAGTATGTAGTGTTTCAGTCAAGAAAAGATGTGATGATGTGACAGGAAATCAGTCTGGGGTTTCACAGCACACATATGGAGAATGCTTTCCTATTACTGCATTTTTCACTCTACGCACCTGACTATAAGGTGCACCTAGTTTTTAAAGGAGGAAAACAAGGAAAAATGTTTAGCCTAAGAATTCATGGCTGGGAAATCCTGGGTGCAAAAGGGGAGCCTTGCAAACCAGGTGATTAGGACTTGGAGACTCCAAGCTGCAAAAGGGGTGGTTTGCAAACAAGGTGATTGGGACTGTGGAAGCCAAGCTGTAAAAGGGGAGGCTTACAAACGAGGTGACTGGAACTGTGGAATCCAAGCTGCAAAAGGGGAGGCATGCAAATGAGATGTTGGGACTGGGGAATCCAGGCTTCAGAAGGGGAGGGCAGAGGCTCTATGGAGGAGACCTCGTTGCAAACGAGGTAATTGGAACTGTGGAATCCTGGCTGCAACAGGTGACAGGAGAAATATCCCCAAATCATATATGCTCCAATAAATTTTATTTAGAGCCTTCAAAATATATAAAGTAGGGGCAGTGTGACTACAAGGATCTAATTAAACACAAAATCTCTTAATCCAAAATCTTTTCCCATAGGCCTATGAAGCCGTTACAGCAGAACTCTTATTCTACCAATCCAGACACGGATCTCACTATATTTTATGCCTGTTTTCAGGTGCTTCCGAAATACAAGATCTGTGTGTCCAAGGGACAACAGAAATTATAGATTTTGTACAGTATAAATAGTCTAAATTCATCATGAAGAACAGCCTTGTAGGCAATACCATATATACGCTGATGCAACAGAAGATCAACACGATTTTCTGGGGACAGGACAATGCAAAGCTGCATGAGAGAAAATGCCAGTGAAGGCAGTACTAGGTCACTTTACTTCCATTACACAACTCTGTAAACAGAAATACATATTCACAATGCTCTAAAATATCATGACCTGGGATTTTGTTAGGGAGAAATTTAAGCATACAAAATGTGTTTCTTTCAAGTAAAAATACTATAGATTGAGATATATTTGGGAAATAATGTTTTGTTCCTTACCTGTGAAAAGTACAATGTCTCCAGGAAAGACGGTAAGTGACCAAAAGGCTGCTGCTCTCCACAACAGAATCTTCAGTTGCATTTCAGACTGATCTGAAACAACAACTGTGGCTAAGGGGACTTTTGATGTCAATTTTGTCCCCGACTTTATATGTATTTCTTTGATGTGGCATGGATGCAGTACTATGACCAAAACAGTATACTTCTTGCTTTTGCAAAGACAGTCCTTAAGCAATGATGGGTATTTTAGAACTTTCTTAAATCCTGAAATTCCTTGTCCCAGTAAAACTGTATTAACTGGAGAAGAAGTCAACTTGACTTTCTTTATCTGCTGTTGTTCTCCAGCTACAACATTAACTTTAGATAAGGTGTCTTCAGATGCTTGAGCCCTTTTAGCGGAATGCTGACCTTTTGAGGACAGAACTGCTTTCTTCAGTGGCTCAGTAGAATATAATGCATCACTAGGCTTAACATCAGGTAAATGCAGAATGTTTGCAGGTATTCCAACATTATCCTGAAAGCCTGTTTGTTCCAGAAGTGAATTCTCTTTCACAGGATTATAAGAATCAAAGAGTTCAAGAGAGCTCTCATCGATTTTCCTACAATTTATTTCATTAACATAGGCACACAGATCATTAATCTCTTTTAATGGAAGTAACTGGTCTACAGCTACTTCATCATTCCTCTGAGGTTCAAACACTTTCAGTCCCATCCTCTTGGCAGAGTTGCTTTCTATTCCATTTTGTCCCAGAGCACACCTTCCTGAAGTTACAGCAACTTGGCTTGCGGTGAGAATACTATGAAATTCAGTGTCTGTCGATACTGCAAGACTTAAAGATGCACCACATGTTTTTCCAGTCTCTGACTCTTTCATTACTTGTGGATGTATCTTAAGGTATTGACTGAGGAGCTGGGGATGATCACACTGGAAGTCTGATGGTTTATGGCCATGAGAAGTGAGAAAATTCAAGGGAGAAATGTCAAGGTGATTACATACCATGCAGTTAGCCTCTCCTTCAGCATCTTCAGATTCTCTGTTTTGTTGTTCACCTGTTGTTAATTGACTGGGAAGCTGCTCACATGTATGACAATTCAGGTCCTTCTCTTTCCTCATACCTCCAAAGACGAGATGAACGCTGCTAGCCAACACATTCCTCTCCTTAGTTTCATTGCTGAAGGATTTTATATTCGTAACATCAGCTGCAGAGTCTGTCAATCTCCATTTTTTTGCTTGAAATGGATTTTTGGAGTGGGCAGTATTGGCCAGCGTCTGATGTTCTGCATGATCAGGATACCTGTACTGTCTAGTATCAATGTTAGGAGTGTCTTTGGTAAATGAAAGAGAAAGTTTCCTCCATGTTCCAGCAGTTCTTGTTGAAAATGTCTCTTCTCTTGACTTCTCTACATCTGCCGAAAGCATGGGAGCACCAAAGAAAATATGGATTTGAGGACCTCCAGACATGTTCTTCTTTCAAGTATTTGAGAATGGAGAAAATCATAGCTTCATGCAATAAATATGATAGTTCATTTTACACAAAATACTTAAAACATCCTTTTTGATCATTCATAACTTCTCAAATGATTCATTCCAGCTTTAACATTTCATAACTCATTCAAATAAACATTTCTTTGAACTGATTGAGCCAGAGCACAGTATTAAAAACAAACAAACCCAAAATCTCAGCCATGTTTTATAGTTTCTAACAAAATTCATTACGAAATATGATTTAAATTCCTTGTAATAAATATATGAAATGTCAGGTATTTCATCACTTCAGAGTTAATGTAATGCTCTACTACATGTTCGCAAGAAGAAAGAGCACCATGGGTTCCCACCAGCAATTTCTACATTTTACTACAACATGTCATAATTGAATCCTGAGTATTAAAGGAAGCAGCTCATTTCCTTTGTGCCTAAATAAAAAGTCACAGCAAATCAGGGAAACAATCTTCACCAGCATCAGATGTTTTAAAATATACAACATTCTTGTCTCTAAAATTTAGCTTATTCTTTAACAGTTACTGAAACATCCAGTTTCATCTGGAAATATGAAGACAGAGGAAAAAGGGAACCTTCCAGATGGGATCTTCAATGAAATAAAGCAATCCGGTTTTCATTTTATCCCTATTTTGAGGCTTAACGCCACAGTGCAAAAGTGCAGAGTACCATCTGTCATGTCAAAGGTCTGATGAATTGATGGCAAACTACAGAATGAGAGAGTTCACACGCCATTCATTTGAGATCAAGATCTCTGGTAGAACTGCAGATGCTTGATTCCCTGCAAATAATTTAAAAACAAACATAGAATATATTAAGCCCACTTACTAGTTGTTTTTATCCACTCTCTCAAACAAAAACAGAACAGCAAGCAAGTAGTTTTAAAAAGCACTTTCCACATTTTATCAAAAATACCTAATGCAGATTCTTATCTGCCCATTAGAGGTCACCAAACTACTGTATAAGAAAAGCACATAAAGATATACAGTGGACCCTCGTATAACAAATGGTTTGTATAACATAAAATCTGTACAACATAAAAAATTCCGGAGATAGGGGAAGTTTGCTTAACATAATTGTCAATGGGGAAAATCTGTACAACATAAAAATGGTTGCAATTAAGGATTACTCTGTTTTCAATGGATTCCTATGGGAAATTTGTGTAAAGGGAAATTTGCTTAACATAATTTCATTTGGAACGAATTAATTCCTTTATACAAGGTACCACTGTATACCTACTTAACTACATTCCAGCAACAAGGATCACCAAATCATGGTTAACGTCTCTATCAATCTTCTTGAAATATTATTAAACATACTAACTGAATGGCACTCCTTCTGGAAACCATGTTCTTTCAGTTTTGTAATACTGCATAAGAAAGATAAGTATATAATGCAACAAGAAAGCTTAACTTTCCCATTTAAATCTGTAAAACCTAAGTCATTCAGCTTTAGTCGAATCACACACCTGAATGCAGCATCTCACAGATGCAGTACATTTGTCAGTCCATTTTAACTGATTTTAAGAGGTTTATTTTCTGTCTTTTAAGAAGTATGTTTAATCATGTTTAATAATGCAGGTTTTATATCTTGTAATTCTTTTTTTAATTTTAAAAATTGTATTAAAATCAATATAAACCAAAACCCACTTCTACAGTGCATAATATTAACCCTGCTAACACTGAAATGCATTTATTTTAAACATATTGCTTCACCTGTCCCACCTTCATCCTAAGGGCTAGGTTCTCTTTCTGATATTCTTACATTTCTGCCCCATCTCTCTCCAGATATATTTACAAAATACATATTCCAGAAGTAAATTCTGTATTTTTTAAAGAAAAATCATTACTTTTTTGATAATCCTCTTCTTAAATTTATTTCACACGTTAATTTATCATTAATTGCCACATACCATATTTCTCTATCATTCCTTAATATTAATTTTATTACCACTTTTCCAATTCTTCACAAATAATAACTTCATCACTGCAACTATTATACTAATTGAATTATTTTCTTCTCTCTTCTATGGACTATCATTAATAATATTCAAAAAGGCTATCAATGGGGACCTTTAAATATCTAATCCAGTTATTTCTCTGGCTTCGTACACTCATTAGTTCCTCCTTCATGCCTTTCTTTTTTACAACTCCAGGGTAGATTCTTTACTTGTATCACTGCTGTAGATGATAAGATTCATGTTCAATATATTCATCTTAACCATTGTGAAATACCATCTCCACGCTACCTTATGTCAATTTTTCTTTATCCCTTATGGACACATTCTTCCTAATATTTTGTTCCACATTTTACTCCAGTCATCCCCTAGAACTTCATTAACCAGTTCTTCTTGCCACTGATGTTTTAAACCAAATCTATCCTGAGAAGCTTGTATTAATAATTTATATATTTCATTTACAATTTCCTTCTTTCTGTGTTTTTTCAATAACACCTTCAAATTCGAACATTTCTCTACCATCTCCTTATACTGTATCTTCTAACTGTTTCAATAGTTGTATTTCTTTTAAAAATCAGTTCCATGCGTCCTTGAGTCCCTTTATAAAGAGAAGGGTACGGTATAAAACAATAGTCGATCATTTAAATAAATAATTATTCCATTTGGCTGATCATAGATGTGATATATGTCATCTTCTGCCACTAAACACTTCTCCATTCTCTACAGGACAAAAAGTCAGTTTCTAGACAAAGAGACACAAATAGGAAAACAAAAGTGTTATCTGTCAGCTAAAAGAAGCACCTTTGGATAAAGGAAATCCAAAGATAGCCAGCAACATGCAGCTGCTGCTGGAATTGTTGGAATTGTAGTCCAACACATTTGGAGGTGGCCAGGTTGAAAAGCATGATGTGGAAGGCAAATCTGATCAAATCCAAACAATTCACAAGGAGAAAATAAACCACCACTGTAACTATATGAGAGACTTAGAATATTGCTATGAATTACCCAAACACGGTAAGGTTAAATATTCAAATAAAATCTAAAGGAGATCAACAAAGCTAACCAAGAATATATATTATGCTAATAATGAATTACAAAACCTGGGAAAGACAAAATACTATTGGAAACTGGTTAAAGTTTTTCAATGTTTCTCAAACAATGTGATCTGTGATCTACTATCAGTAGGACAGAATTTGCTATCTCTTGAGTTGGAGAGTTCAAAACTAACAGAGGACCAATACAAGTAAATAATTTAAGTTTAACAAAAAATCAAACTAAGAGAAATACCTGTGCTAATGTGAGCAGAGCTTAACATTTTGTTAAAATCATTATTCTAGTGAAAAGGAAAGTTGAAAGGAAAATTATTCTTTTCCACCAAAAAGTCATCACAAATGCAGTCAGTCATCCAATGTTAAATTTGGTATACTGTATACATGGCAAGATTATGCTGTTTTCTTGTATGAACTAAATGGGCTGTGTTTATGTCATTCTTGCAGAAAGAGCATGCAGTTAAACAGAGGAAAAGGGCACTTACTTTCAAAGAAGTTTCCTAAAATTACAGAAAGAAGTTTCAAGAAGTTATGACATCTGCTTAAATTCCTGGATTTCTTCTTGCTAAAATGCATCTAAAGAAAAAACAACATGCATTTGAATTATTGAAAAGTGTAAGATAATTTTATCACCTAGAGCTACACAAAAATTCATATGGATTATGTGATTATCTCACCCCCAAATGGCAAATTCAAGATTGCATACCATAAAAACTGGGAACAGCAACAACTGGGTTGTGACCATAAGTCTGAGAGCTGGCTCCTCAAGAACAGCAATCATACCTGCAGTCTACTATAATGAGATTTCACACTGTTTCACTAAACCTTTTCACTAAGGCTTTAAGCAAACTTTATCATGCACTCTAACCCCACCTTCCTGGTACCACCCAAAAGATGAGAAACACCTGCTTCTATTTTTTGATCTAACTGTGGTTTCCGTCACCAAGAACTGCAAATGTACAGTAACTATGGTTTATCAAAACAGGCCTGGATTGTAATGTATAACTTGAAGTTAGTTTATTAGATAAACTATAGTTCAAGCTAACAAATACAGTAGGACCTCCGTATCCATGGGAGAGAGGTTCTGGGCCACCCTGCAGATAGCGAAATCCATGGAAAAGAATGAACACTCTTATCCAACGGTGACAGTGGCGACAGGGGTGGTGGAGTGCTGGGGTAAAAGGTTCAGTGTGCGACTTTTGTCCTTGGCACTAATCCACCCCTGCTGGACAGTTTAGTGGACTGAGCAGCAGGAGAGAGTGCCTTTGTGTCACCCAAAGTTGCAGCAGCACGACAGACTGGGTGGAGTGAAGGTGTGCTTTCCCATTGCCCATTCCACCAACCTGGCCAGCGAGAGTGAGTTAGTGCCAGGGGGGGGGGGAGCCACACGGTGCAGCTTTCATGCCCAGCACCTCACCATGCTGTCCAGCAGGAGTGGTAAGGTGCCGGGGTGAAAGCCGTGTTGCGTGGCTTTCACCCCAGGCAGTAACTTACTCCCACTGGGCACGTTGGCAGACCGGGCAGCAGGAGTATGCCTTCACTCCATCTAGTCCGCCTCATTGCTGCACCTTTGGGTGGACCAGGAGGCACGAAGGCGCTCTCTCCCACGATCCTGTCCACCGACCTGCCCAGCGGGACTGGAAGGGGGCTGGGGGCAAAAATGCAACCCAGTCCACCGCCCAGGCAGCACAGCAGAGCTTTTGTCCCCAACACCCCCGCTGCCGACTGACTGCCAACCACGGATAACTAAATCTGCAGGCGGCAAATCAGCTGATACGAGGGTAGCAGTGTATGTCCTAATCCTGACTTGATAATTCATGGTAAATTCAGGAAGCAAATGCTTCTGATCTTGTATCTAAGAGTTGTTTGGAAGAGTATACAAACCCAAAGCTATTCCTGGAAGACAAAAACAAAATTGAAAAGAATCTAGATAGGCTGGAGTACTGCACTAAAAGAACAGAATGAAAGTCAACAGGAATAAATGCAAGATACTGCTTCTCAGAAAAAGAAATCAAAGACAGTGACAAGATGCGGGATACGTGGCTCAGCAATACTGCGAGAATGAAAAATACTGGAGTCTTCGTAGATCACAAGCTGAATATGACCCAACAGTGTGAAGAAGTTTCAAAAAAAGGGGCAAATGTTATTGTATGCTGCATTAATAAAAGTATAGTCTCCAAATCCTGTGAGGAATAAGTTCCTCTCTATTCAGCACTGGTAAGGCTTCATCTTGAGTACTCTGTCCAGTTCTGGACACTGCACTTCAAAAATGATACTGACAAATTGGAACAAGTTCATAGGAGTGCAGGAGGGATGGTTACGGGGCTGGAAACCACGTCTTATGAGGAAAGATCAAAATAACTGGGCATATTGAACCTAGAAAAAAGGAGACAGAGGAGTTTGATAGCATTTTCCAAATACTTGAACGAGTGTCATACAGAGGAGGGACAGGATCTGTTCTCAATCAACCCCAAGTTCAGGACATGCAACAATGGGTTCAAGTTAAAGCAAGCCAGAGTTTGGTTGAATATCTGGAAAAATGTCCTAACTGTTAGAGCGATATGGCAATGGAACCAATTACTTTATGGGCTGGTAAATGCTTCAACACTGGAGGCACTCAAGAGAAATCAAGGCAACCAACTGGCAGATATCCTATGATTTGTATTCCTGCCTTGGATTGGACTCAATGTCCATGTAGGCCCCTTCCAAATTTATGAATCTATGATTACACCAATAGGTGCAAAGCTAAATATATGTTTTAGTTCATATAAGGACTTTCAGGCATTCACCAAGCAGGTAATTAGTGTCAATTACCAAATTATTATAGTCAAGTAGTGCAAGATTCAATCAGCCATGTATTGACCTTGTGTGTGTGTGTGAGTTGCATCATTACAGTAGTGACCGACTCTTCGTGACCTCATGTCCGTGGAGTTTTCTTAGCAGGAATACTGAAGTGGTTTGCCAATTCCTGCACCCTGCACCTCCGGCACCTGTTATTCCCTGGAGGTCTACCATCCAAGTACTGTACTAACCAGGGCTGACACTGCTTAGCTTATTGACCATACTCCTCAGAAAATACCAATTGAATTTAATCAAAGAACTGCACCTAACAGAGCTTAATCTGACTTTTGGTATAAAAAGTGTATTCAAGTACAAAGGAAGAAGGGGATAATTTTTACAAAAGGTTTTTAGATAGGTGCAGATTTCCTTGCATTGCCCTTCTTTCTTCCATTAAAATAATATACAGTACATAACAATGTGTGAAAATACGTTCACAGCTAAGAAGCAACGAATTATTATAGTCAAGATTTTAGGTTTTTAATAAACACTACTGTGCAGTTCTTTAATGACTTAGGACAACGTGATTTTTTATCCTATGGTACATTTTTAAAAAAGAGTTAACAGTTGCAAGATAACATCTGCAACTTAGATTTATTGCTTGGAACTCAAAAAGCACATTTCCATTACCTTTGTCAATTATTATACCATTTCTCAATATACTTTACCTTAAGTGGCCAATAGAACATTAGCTTTTTATCTCCAAAGTGGTCAGAGTCTTACAGATGGGTCAATGATTTATTAAAATGCAACTAACTACATCAGCAGGTTTTGAGCTCTGCTGTGACTTGCAACTGATTGTTGTAAATGGCTCTTACCACACTTAGAACACATGAAAGGATTGCACAAAGAACGTAATAAGCTGAGGTCTTTCTACACACAGCACTCGAATATCTATTACTCTTCACATTTTCAATCACAATCTCAAAACCATCATTTGTGCCATACTGTACGGTGTATATTTTATACATTCGTACATCAAACACATTTCTGAAATACATCAAATACATTTCTGAAATTGTTGGGCAATAGCCATTGATCCCAATAGTATATAAATAAAACATGCATTTTAATTTGAGAGATTCTCAATTTTCTTTTGAGTTATTTGAACAAAACAGACCACATTAAACTCAAAGGACCAATATTTCAATTCATTGTCATGTTTTTCTCCTATAAAATTTCCAAGAATAAAAAAATACACAAGAATGGATCATGCATCTCCTACCCAGCCTTGTTTTATCAGTTTTCCTTTAGTATTCATTTTACAGTAGGAAACCCCCACCCCTGGGATATCTGCAGGATTGGCATCTGTGGATTCACTTTCACAGTTTACAGCAGACCTATATACAACATACGCAAGTGCTAACTGGCTCCTTCCCCCTCCTTGTATGATGAATGGATAGATGGATAGACAGACAGACTGAGTGCATAGATATACATATAAAAAAGGTTTTATTCCATTTTTTCAGGTACCCATGGTAGACTGTGGAACTTGCAAATACTATACAGGACCATACCATACAGCACTTTTCATCTACTGTTTCTATGAACAATTTCCCACTTTGTACATAATTTTTTCAAAAAATTGCAAACAGTTTGGATATCAAATTCCTGCATTTATTTATTCTAGCACAATTCATACAGCAGCACAGTATGAACATCTCAGCAACCTCAGATTTGTGGAATACACAAACTTGAATCGCCACTGGAGTAGTATAAAGTCATATCCAGGATTCATTGCTTTGACCTTACTAACTGCATTTTGGTAGCTTCCCTTAACTTGCTCCTTTTATTCTAAAGACACTTCTGCTCCCAGTGTAATACACAACCACTATTGGACTCTTAAGGCGGCTTTCTATTTTGACGAAGAAGCTGAGCCAATTCTTCCTTAACTTCCAATTTATGAATGTTGTTCATGATTCAAAATGCCTGGAAATGTCCCAATCCTGCTGCACAATATCATGCCCCTGTTGCCATCAGGGAAAAGGATGCTAAGCTTTACATAGCAAAGAGCAGCCTAAATGTTGACTTGACGCCCATGGCAGCAGTCAATATGCTTTGCAGGATATCCTTTTTTTTGCTCACTACCATGCACAGAGTGACAATACACAGGGGAAAATCCCATAAGCTGACTCCTTTTTTCAATCAGTTAGCTATTTCTCACTCAAACCCAAAGCAATTGTTAGGACTGTTTATCAACAAGTGTGAATGGTAGTGAGCACAAGAGGCCATCCTGTAGCGGTCCCCAATCTTTTTAGGATCAGGGGCCAGTTTTAAATTTATTTTATCTGTTTTAGATCTGGAGAAGTTTAAGGTTGCTTGTTTCTGCAGGTGGTACAAAGCTGACTTTTCAAAAATCACAACTCAAGAACCTTTTGCTCAAATTTGGCAGAGGGCAGGAACAAACTGCCTGCTACATCTATACCACATTTGCTGTTGAACTGAAGTTCAGATTCAAAGCTTTAAGTTTTTGCATTGGCTGCACTCATTTTTAGAATTGCCTTGGAGAATGCTTAATTGCTCTGCCAGTACAATAACATAACTTCGTTCTCATAAAGTGCTAATTAAAGCATGATCACTAATTCCATGTGCTCCAACAAATCTTACCTCTCCTATCACATCATGAATACAGTATTACTTAAAATTAAATTGAAAATTACCAATTTCCCTTCTAATTTCATCAACAGCTGCTCGAATATGCAAGAGTCTACTGCATCTAAATTCAGGTGTGTGACACATGAATAAGTAGAAGTCACCCATTTTAGCTGCATTTTTTTTACTTTACAATATTCTAAATCAGGGGTGCCCAAACTTTTTGTAAGGAGGGACAGATTTGGCAGATGTGTCAGGGGCCGGTTGCTCCCCGACCCTGACATCCCACTGAAAGCCCCATCCACTGACCCATAAGCGAAGGAGGGGGAGGGAGGGGCGGCCCAGCCAGCCGCGGGCCACTCAGAATGGCCTGACGGGCCGGATTTGGGGGGCCCCCCCGGGCCGGACTTTGGGCAGGCCTGTTCTAAAGGAACATCCAGAATTCATAGAAAACTGATAAGGAAGGAAGTAGTCTTGCATTTCCTGGAAGTCTATGATGTGGAACACTCCATCTAAAATGTAAACAGACATCTTTTGTACACTCAGGAATGTTTACAGTGATACAGTGTTAAGTGTTTCTGTTAAAGTATAAATAATTTGAAAACTGATGGCACAACAAACTAAAGATCACATTGCTTATGAATTCCTGATACACAAGATAAATTCATGATAAAGCTGTGTACAAATTAAATGTTCTTTTAGGAACATCAGTTGATGGGTTTCACAGCATGATGGATCTACGGATTTTCTACGTTAGAATTAATCATAAAATTCATTAGGCAGAGGGAAATATTCAATTCCACCTAGCATCCTGAGAAAAAAAGAGTACCCTCCCAGTCCCATTTCAAGGGACGTTTCATTTTGATGTGAAGTAAAATTGCTCTGTAACTCACAGCTCTGTTTACTTCACATCCAGTCAACAAATATTTGGTGATAAAAAGAATTTAAATTAAAAAATCTTTTAATCTGAATTATGTAACTGCTGAATCCTATGATTGTAGGATCCTCAGGTGTCCACAGAGAAAAGAAAGATACTTCTATCATTGTATATTATTAACATACCCTGCAAGAATGATTCAAAGAAACTAACTTAATGTATCTTATTAATTTAAAATCTGTTTCAACATATGCAAGTGTTCCCCTCTCTTTTGACAATTGCAGGAAAAATTATGGCAGGCTGAAGCGGGCCAATATGTTTTATTCCTGAAAATACAAAACAACTCCAAGGAAAGAAGGTTAGTTAAATACTGCAAGTATGATACTGCAGAACAGTAAGAGCTCTGTACAAAACAGCATGCAGTGTGGTAGTTACAATGATTTTGTGACATCAGCCTCTGATGTAGCCACCCTTGGGGAACATGTGTGACTATACATAGCCAACCCAAGATTCAGAGGAAAGACTTGGATCGCCGTGGTTGTGTAGATAAGTCACTTTTCTCTAAGAAAAGCAAGGCTGGTTAGCTAGATATATTTACTGGTTGTGTTGGGAGTTTACTGGACTTTAATAGTTAGTTTTTCACAAGAATACTAACTTCCATTAACTAGAGCTACCCTTGGGGCTCAGTTAGATTGAGATGCACCAAGATTAAGCAATATGGTACAGTACCTAGAAAACCATAGTCAACCCAGATTCTGAGTCCCAGAATCATGTTCAAAAGTCCTTTCACTCATAAATCAACTGATTTCCCCTATGACAAACTGCTATGTCTACATTTAGATGTATGAGGTAGGGCAGTTGCAAGAGCTCCATTAATTATTTCCTCAGAGGCTTTATCATCACTCATGTTTTTAATACCTCTTATTGTATGGATAGATGACAATTCAGGCTTATATACTTTTGAGGAAGGATATTTCTTCTTTTTCCCTCAGAGCTTCCAGTTTATGGGAAAATCAATTTCCAGGCTATCCTCAAAACAAACAAACAAACAAACAAAAACCTAATGTTTCAATTTCCATTTCTGCTCATTTATTCAAGACTGAGGCCAAATAAATGTTCAGGAATAGTTGATTGCTTTACAATAAAACACAAATATTCTAGTGAACTAACATTTATCAGGATCCTAAGAATAATTCACCCAAATAGTTTGAGAACAAGATACATTCTTTAGGTCCAAATCCAACATAAACTTCACCAATCACAAAAGCTTCCTTTTTAGTAGACACCTCTGAGGTTCAAACTATATAACATAGTATTTAGAAACAGAAGTCTCTTGATTAGCAAAAACAAAAACAAAAACAAATAAAAAGGTGGGGGTATTTTGTCCTACCACATGTTTTCCCCACTTCCCCAGTATGTATATAGGATAAACAATGACTAAGAAGACTTGAGCTACATCCTCCATGTGATACCTGGGAGGGTGAATAAGCCTGAAATGGTCAAAGAAATGAAAACTGGGGTCTACAATTATCCAGGTACGTTTTCTTTTCAGATGTATTTAAAGATAAGGGAAGGCAGACTCCTTCAAATCATCCGTATTTCAAAAATGAGATTTATGAGAAATCCTCAAACCGTTTGAACCACTGCTGGAATAGGGACAGATCCAAGGAGCAAATATTGAAAGCAATTCCCCACACTCCAATTTTTCAAAATTAAACAAAATTATTTTAATGGGAAGGGGAAATTTCCCAAGTTTTTCTTTTTGTTTGTTTTTTGTCTGCCTCTTATCTGTGCTAGGAAATGGAAGAGCCTTTCTTCAAACCTTGAGTCTTCCAAGCCTAATAAAGCTCACAGAAGACCCAAGGCCTGGCAAACCTGCCCACACATCTCCAAAGGACATGAAGGTTTTTTTGTTTTGCTTAATAGTACCCTGGGAACCAAACTTTGCCCAAAGCAAATACAGGATCTGATATCAAAGCTATATTAAAAATTATATGGTGAAAACATGCATGGTTATGCAGCCTACGAAAATATCTTGGATATCTTAGATAAATGCAATCCGTATCATTTTTAAAGTCCTAAGGGAGATATTTCACAGTAGTGTAATCAGTAGCTTTGTTAAACTTGAGAGAGTAATTTCAAAAGGTTAACTTTTGTGCGTATATCTGCTCTCTTGCTTGTTGGCTGGATTCTATGAGTTAGGTTAGGACATACAGTACTAATAAACAGCACCAGTAGTGGCAGAGATTTACAACTAGACAGCAGTGACTACTAAACAGGATAGTGCAAGTCCAATGGTGTAATTTCAACAGTGAATTGCTGTTAGTTAAGAAGCTGGTATCTATATTTCTTCTCATGTGATTCACCAGCATAAAAAAATGATCTCTGACTTCATAACTAGCATCAGCTGAGATGCCACAGAGGTCTATGCCACTAGACTTTTGTCAGTGAGCATAACATGTTTCCGGTCAGGGTTTCATATGAATGGGGCTATTTAACAAATGAAGGCAAAAAGTTATTAAAAAGACAATTCCTTTTCCCCCCCATTATTTATACAGCAGATATGTGGTATTTAACTATTCATATCTGGGCATGCTACTATGACTGTAGGTACTTGCTCCTTAAAATGAGAAACCTTTACTATTTATAGGTATCAAGTCAATTATATTGTCTGATATGGTGTGAAGGAAGGAGAATAATTTAGATTCAGCAGAATATAGTGGTTCCAATACTGTACTCTTTACCTGACAAACAGAGTGAGTCACCAGTACACAGTATTGGGATAAAAGTCCACAAAAGCCAGAATGTTGACAGATTTTGAAACATTTTATGTTACTTTTATTTGCTTAGCCTCTTCACCTGAATTCCAACTGTGAGTAAAAGACCATATTCTTTTAGACCTCTGCTATACAGTATTACTTCACCTTGCAGAATCATGTGTGTCATGTGGAAAAATACATATTCATACAATGAAACAACTGTTACTGGAACATTAGGATCTATCTAGTGAATGAACAGATTCATGATACCTAACAACTGCCAGAAGTAACCCAGAAATAAACCTATAGACATAGAGGGCAGGATCCTGAGCTTTTCTTGGTCAGATCTACCAGGATATTTTTCTAAGATAGAGTTCAAAAGTATTTTGCAGTGGATCGCAAATAGTGGGCAATAAAGCACAACATGTACCAAGTTCTCAACAGATTTTTTTTATCACAAAAGCAGACTCTCTGGCGGTATGGGGATTGTGTTTAGTGGGCCTTTAGGTTGGCAAGTGGCAGAATATCAAAACAAGCCCGAGTAAAGGCCATTCTATGATCAAAGCTTGTTAAATCAGCAAAATAAGATGGCCAATTTAAAAGCATAGGTGCAATGTTCTTATAGAAAAAGGTCATTTTTAACGTGCCAAGCAAGCCTGTATCTGTTTGCGCACAAAGATCAGATAATCTTTGATTTAGTAAACATTTAGCTGTTGACAGGCCAAGGTGCCTGACATATTCTTCAGAAAAACCAAGTTTGGCTACTAGATTCAGTGCAAAAAAATCCAAGATCCAGAATTCATCTCCCTCCCCATAGGATGATGTTAAAAATTCTGAGTGAGTAATGAACAAGATTTTCAGCCAGTAATTGTTAATTATCATGTTTTCTTCTTTGTTTATTATTCATATTTTAACGGTTGCTTTGTTCTGGTTGGTTGCCAAGTGATATTCTAGTTGTTTGTAAATCTCAAATAATCAGAACCATTTATACAAAGAGTTTTCTTTTGTTTAAACTCTTAACAGCCTTCTGATAGTAGACAAGCAGATAGGTATGCCTCCTGTGATATATATACCACACACATGACTACAGATAACAAGAGGCATAACTAACTACTTACCTATTACCAGAATGCTGTTAGCAGTTCAAACAAAACATTCTCTTTGTATAAACAGTTTTGATAATTCTTTTAAATAGGAAGGAAATCAGTTTGTCACTATTGACTTTGAGCTCCCATGCTATTTCTATGTCAAATGCCACTTATCTTTAAGATATTCTAGGTCAGCAAGAATAGTCTTATCTTTAGTTCAGTTGAACTCCAACTTTTTACTCTCTGAAATGAAAAATACTTTGATAACTTTCTTCTTAGATATTTTGGTCAATAAGTTTTGATAGATAATAATTGAAGAAATGAATTTCGATCAGAGGAGGGAGATGGTGCTGCAATTATTTCAGTGACGATTTTTAATTCAATTTTATTGTAACATTAAAAATTGTTACATTGTCTTTTAATGCTTATTTGGTTTTCATCTGTGCTTGCCTCCTCTGCAACTTCAAACTGTGTTAATGTTAACAATGTTATTTCCAAATCCGAAAGACAAAAGTATGTATGGACATACCAGCAGGTATATAAATATTTTATATTTATATTTATGAATGAAATCGGAAATGTAAATTCTTCACAAAGTGGAGAAGAAATAGATGCATACTTAAAGTCCTCAATTCTGTTCATCTGTGGCATTCAAACTACCACAATGTCTTAAAAGTTTGAAGTTGTGAAAAATGGATCAAGCCTCCAATGTATCATCTTTCCTTCTCCCTGGCACAGGCCAATCAGAAGCTGAGCAGGGAAATGCATCATCCCGCCTCTCTGTCTGATTGGCCAGTTCCAGGGAGAAAGAAAGATGACGCATCGGAGGCTTCTTCCTCATTGGAGTTGTGCCCTGCGCCACCCCAACACAAGGTAAGGAATTGGTTGATTTCATTCCTCCAGTGCCAAATGTCAGCAGGGGTCCCATGTTTCATTTCGGAAGCTGACAATTTCCGAAATGAAAAGCCCATCTCTATTCTAGAACTGAAGCATACAGAACAGTAGATTTTACTTTCACTGCCCTGGCATTAAAAAGGGAAATACTAAGACTCAGCAGGAAGCTAGTATTGTGCACCAGGAATGCCTGGTTAGCCCTAAAAAAAGAACAATACATCAGATGTCTATACCCGAACAACTCACCACCTGGATTATAATAATGCCATGCACGATTATTTTCTCTCCAATAAATGTTTTGCACTACAAGCCAAACTTCACCCCCTTCTTTTCCACTCAATCACCACCCTAGCAGATAGTGGCATTTTCTCTCTCAAAAAGCAAACACCAGCCTATTTGCTATCCTTTTAAATAAAGTTAAGAACATTGCTTTTTGCATTCACATAAAAATGTTAAGCCAATACACAGAAGTTTAATTTGAAATGTACGGTACTTTATATGACTAATTGCCAGTACATACAGAGAAAAATACAAGAAAGTGAGAATGGGGTGGAGTGGAGGAAAATCCATACTCTATCTGAACATGTAGTGAGTGATCTGAACACTAAGCAGACTCATCTTCTGTTACATCAACAGCATTACACATGAAGGAAAATTAATACTAGGAGCTTATAGGGCTTAGCAGACACTTATACAACCAGCTGTACCAATAAGCAAGTAAACAAGTTGCTTTTTAAAATCTCAGTTAGAAGAGAAACACAATTCTGACTACACTGACAGCCAGATGGGTGGGGTATAAATCTAATAAATAATAAATAATACAGTTCCCAAGCTGGATGCATTTTGCTGGCAAATACTATCTCCAGACTCAACTATTATGTCTCTCATCCAAGATATAGCCCTCTCCCTCATTTCATATTTCACTTTAAGTACAGTATAACATTACAACTGCACCTGTAGGAAATTAAAACTAACTAGGGTTGCTCTTGTAACCCTTAGTAGTCAAGAGTTTACATACACTTGCAAGTTGTCCTTGAGGTAGAATTTGGCCAGGTTAGTATATGTCCACAGCTAGGGTCTGTGTCACTGGGGACAAATAGTACCAAGTATCAGTTTTAAGAAAGTTAGTGGCGAGACCTCCAATGTATAGTTCACCTTGGTTTCATATCACCCTGGTCTGAAGAAAGCACTTAAGGACTAAGAATATCCAAAGTGGGTCTTCAACAAGGCACCCAGAATAACAATGGATCAGCCTGAGACCCAGACCTGATGGAAGAACTTGGTCATTCCTTACATGGCTGGAGTGTCTGAAAGGCTTAAAAGGATTATTGGTAAACACCAAATCCCCTTTTGCTTCAAACCCACCAACACACTAATGCAGAGACTCGTCCACCCAAAAGACCTGACACCAAAACACAAGAGGAGTAACATAGTATATGCCAGGCATGTCCAAACTTTGGCCCTCCAGATGTTTTGGACAGCAATTCCCAGTCCTTTGCCACTGGCAATCTAAGCTTAGAATTCTGGGAGTTGTGGTCCAAAACATCGGGGGGGGGATGTTTGGACATGTCTAGTATATTTGGTCCAATCAGTGAGGAATGTGCAGAACTCTACATTGGAGAAACCCAACAGCTAGTAAACAGAAGAATGGCCCAACAAAGTAGGGGCAACAGCTCAGGATCAGGATCAGGGGTGTACCTTTATTTGAAGGACAAAGGACACTCATTTAAAGACGATGATGCACACATATTAGACAGAAAAGAGAGGTGGTTTGAGAGAGGGGTCAGGGAAGCAATTCATGTCTGTATTGAAAACCCCTCTGTCAACAGAGGTGGAGGACTCAGGCACAATCCATTTGCCATTTATCATGCTGCCCTTTCATCAATCCCCAAACAAACCAAAAGAACTTCACACCTCCACCAAGAAGGCAATAGCTAACAACACATACTTAATGGGTGTTGGAAAGGGATGCATAGATGGCAATTTCACACACCCCAGGCCACTGTACATTTAACAAGCTTATTCAGGCCACTGTCCACCTAGAAAACCTATCCAGGCCACTGTCCACCTAATGAGCCTAGTCAGACCAAAGTAATGTGAAATTAAGGTGAACTATAAATTGGAGGCCTCACCAGTAACTTTCCTTAGACTGACGAAGCTGCTTGGATCAGTAGTGAAACATTTCAATCGCACAAGAAAAAAAATCCAGCTGCCATGACTCAACTTCCAGATAACCTCCCCTGGATGACTGAGAATATTCACAGGGAGTACAAAGTACAAATACTCTTTTGTCCTTGCCCCCAACTAGCTAAAACCTGGAGAAGGTACAGGTACAGTTGTAACCCTCTTTCAATCTCTCGTGTGTGAGAGAGAACACAAGCCTTTATTTTAGGAAAATATTCCTTTCCTAGAATTTGTCAGCTGATGCATATTTTCAAATCTAAAAGCCCTGCGGAGTTACATTATCTGTGGTTATAGTCAGATAGAACATGGAATCTGCAAACGTTTCAGTCCAATTGTCCAAAGTGCATATTTATAGTTCATACTATAGTCATACAGATCACATTACACTCTTAGTAGTAGATTAGTCCTGAAAGCTCAAGCTCACCTCTGGAGGAAAAGGTAGAATTGCTTTTACTTCTTCTAAACAGATTTGTTATGTAAACCTTTAGCACCCTATCTCAAACCTTTCATAGGCACTAAAGTTTGTGTGAAAGTGACAGCATTCTCTTCAACTAAACTTACTCATGAACACTAAATCTAATTGTGAAAGAACAATATGGAAGTAACTCTTTCTTTCTCTTAAAAAGGGTGGAAGAAAACAAGCTTCTCAAGAGGAAACATTCACATTCCATTAACACCCCTTGCCCTGGAAAGTAGGCAAAATCCCTCTGGAGAACTAAGGGAGGGCTATATACAATCCAAGAAGAAAACATAAAAACAGAAGATATTATTGAAAACAGCTAGCCCTCTTCCTTCTAGAAAACAGATGCAGCTTGCTTCTGAATTAACACTAATAAGTCTTGACTTGGTACCCACTTACATAAACTCTAATGGGGTTTTCAAAATAAGAGATATTTAAGGAATGATTTTACCCATTCTATGCCTCTCTGTACATTTCCACAGTAAAACAGGGACTCAAGCCCAAGCTTCTTGAAGTCCACTGCCCTGGACTGAGTACCTATACAGTATTTACAATACATCAAGCTAGTATGACAGCAAATATTAAAATGGCAGAACAGATGTTTATTCTTGTTGATAGAATACTGTTCTCTGACTTACAGTGAAATATCTTCTGAATCAAGCTGAAGATAGTCAAAGGATTAATTTAGGAAACTACTTGATCTTGTGCGTAAAATTTGTCTTTCGGCCAATCAGACAAATAGTCATGCAGATGTTTTCATAGAATCATAGAGTTGGAAGAGTCCTCAAGGACCATCTAGTCCAACCCCCTGCCATGCAGGAACCCCATCACAATATTTCCGACAGATGGCCATCCAGACTCTGCTTAAAATCCTCCAAACGAGGAGGCTACACCACTCTCTGTGGCAGCATAATCCACTGACAAACAGCTCTAGCTGTCATAAAGTTCTTCCTAATGTTTAAACTGAATCTCTTTTCCTGTGGCTTGAGACCATTGCCCTGTGTCTTAGTCTCTGAAGCCATGGCAAACAAACTAGTCCCCTCTTCAATGTGACATCCTTTCAAATATTTAAACATAGCTATCATATCCCCTCTCAGCCTTCTTTTTGTAAGGCTAAACATTCCTAGCTCTCTAAGTCACTCCTTGTAAGACATTTCTTCCAGACCCTCAATCATCTTGGTCACCCTCCTCTGGACCGGTTCAAGGTTGTCAACATCCTTTTTAAATTGAAGTGCACAGAACTGGACATAGTATTCCAGGTGGGGTCTTACCAGAGCAGAATAGAATGGTACTGTACTATCACTTCCTTGATCTAGACACTGTGCTTCTGTTGATGCAACCAAGAATTGTGTTGGCTTTCTTGGCTGCCACATCACACTGCTGACTCATGTTCAATTTGTGGTCCACCAAGACTTCCAGATCACTTTCACAGGTATGGTAACCCTATTGCAGGGGTTAGGGACCCGACCCAACACGCAATTGAAAATCCGTGATATGCAGATGCAGGAACAGGTTGGGACTGGGAGGTCTATCTGGGGCCTTGTGTACTTACCCCAGGCCTGGTGCTGCCCCGAACTTTCCGGGCCCGTTGGAGGCCCCAAAAGTGCTTCTCACTGAACCAGAAGTGACTTCAGAAAAACCTGAAGTGTCCTCCAGATTGCTAGAAAGCACTTTTGGGGCCTCCAAGGGCCTTTCTAGGCATGTCGGAGGCCTCAAGCATTTCAGAGCCAGCCATGGGGTAAGTACAGGAGGCCTGATACAGGCCTCTCCAGCTTACCCCAGGGGGCTCCCCCCCATACTGCAGCCCCGCAAAATATTGGGACTACAGTATATGAACCGTAAAAAGGCTGGGGGTTACTGTACTATTTTTCAGCCAGGTGTCTCCCATCCTATATCTGCATAATTCGTTCTTTTTACCTAGATGCACCACCCTACATTTCCCTCTGTTGAACCCCATTCCATTAGCTTTGGCCCAGCACTCTAATCTGTCAAGGTCCCTTTGGATTTTCATCCTATTCTCTAATCAGCAACCCCTCCCAATTTGGTATCATTTGCAAATTTGATCAGCCAAGTCATTAATAAAGATATTGAATAGCACCGGACCCAAACCAGAACCCTGGGGCATCCTACTGGTGATGTCTCTCCAAGCTGAAGAGAAGCCATTTATGATCACCCTTTGGGTGTGATCAGTCAACCAAATATAAATCCACCCAACAGCAGCACTATCTACCCCACATTCTACTAACTTCTTTGCAAGTATACCATGGGGAACCTTATTGAAGGCCTTACTGAAATCTACATAAGCAATATCCACAGCATTCCCCTCATCCACCAGGCCTGTAATTCTATCAAAGAAAGAGATCAAATTAGACTGGCATGACTTGTTTTTAAGAAACCTGTGTTGACTTCTAGGAATGACAGCATTGCTAGTCAAATAATTACAGACTGTCTGCTTAATAATTTGTTCTAGGATCTTGCCAGTAATTGAAGTCAACCTGACTGGGCGGTAATTATTTGGGTCCTCATTCCCTCCCCTTCTGAAGACAGGGACAACATTTGCCCTCCTCCAATCTATGGAGACTTCTCCTGTTCTCTAGGACCTCTCAAAGATTATTGCCAGTGGTTCTGAAATTACTTCTGCTAGTTCTTTTAATATCCTTGGGTGTAATTCATCTGGCCCAGGAGACTTAAATTGTTTTGCTTTTATGGTCTTTAAAAAACTGCTTTAAAAGCTGCTTGTATGCAGAACTGCATCCCTCACTTATTATTAATTAATATTTGACAATTTTAAGTTATTTGAGAAATCATACAAATAATCGAGTATCAAACTATTCAAACAGGCTTGGACCAAACTGTTAATTATAATTATAACAAATATACCTTGACAATCTTTTGGCATAGAAAGTCAGTTCCACTGTTCTGACTGACAGTCATCACAGTACGCATATAAACTGCGCTGGTTGGAGAAGTATAGCTTTCCCGAGCTATAAAAGTTACTCTATTTGCCATATATGACTATTATAGAGTTTCTCAAACACTTTAATTGACATTGTCACTACAATCATACATTTATAAAAAAAAAATTAGTATATATTTCAAGGTGAACTGTCACATGAAATGAAATTGTGGATTGCAACCCACAAAAGCTCACACTGAAGTAAATCTGTTCGTCTTTACATTATACAAAACTGTTTTTCATTATACAAGCTTAAAGAGCCAAATACAGCTACCTCTTCAAAATTTCTTATAATTTTAAATTTATTGCAATGTATCTCAAAGAAACTGGGAAACACTGACAGTTTACATGTGAAGTAGATCCTCTAAATTTAAAAAAATCAAGTAGGAACTATGACAAATACCTGGAATTTCACAATGTAGATGTGCCATCAGAATGCTGAGCAAATTTGGAAGTTGTTAAGTATTGTCCATGATTTACATAATGTATTCGGGCAATGTATTTCAGCTTCTGAAACTAACATCCTCAGGTTCATGTCAACTTCACAATAACTGTATAACTCTTCCCAGAATTAAACTAAACAGACATTTAGATATGAAACAATTGCTCACAGATAAGTTTTTGCAAAATAAATAAATAAATAAATAAATATACACAATATTTTTATCCTTGATACAGTCTACTGTTTGAGCTTATGGATGCAAATGACATGGTGTCTTAACACGGGACTTCAAAAATGAAATGGTAATCCATGTTAATACATGGAAAGGGGGAGAATACTAATGATTTGGTGAATTAACAAAATCAGACCTCTGCTCCAGCTACTGTTTCAGGCTTAGACCAAGATTATCTAATAAGGTGTACACAGCATTCTGCCTGCTACTCTGGAATTCAAGTCTGCTGAAAGAAAATACTTGATTAAAGATATGTGAAATACAGTAGGACCCCAGTATCCGGTGGGCATTGGTTCAAGGCCCTCCCGTGGACAATGGAAACTGCAGATAATCAAGAACACCAAGGAAATCACCCAAAACTGCTGTTTTATTAATTTAATAAAACTGCTGTTTTATTAAATTACGACTGGTGTTTGCTCATGACCTGGGGTTCAATCCCAGGTAGCAAGCTCATGGTTGACTCAGCCTTCCATCCTTCCAAGGTCAGTAAAATAAGTACCCAGCTTGTGGGGGGGGGATGTATAGCCTGCATGCTGCAATTAAACTGTAAACTGCCCAGAGACTACTTGAAGTGGTATGGGGCAGTAGATAAGCAAAACTTTGCTTTTTACAGCTGCTGTTTTATGACAATAGCTTGCTCTGCAGCTGCAGGATTATGTATTTATTTTTTCATTTACCAACTGTGGATAACTGAATCAGTGGATAATGAATCAGTGGATACGGGGTCCTACTGTACTTATAGCTAAGGAGCCAAGGTTTGGGAACTCAACTATCCACTGTGCTGCCCAGGAGAAGAGCCAGTCTTTGGCAAGCTGTGGAGGTCCCAGAAGAACAGGATGTTAAACCATTCTGGAGAACTCTTAAATCTATAAAACCCTGGAAAGGGCCACTGTAAACTGAAATAGACATGACGCAATACCATGGCTCTTATTATTTGCCACTGCCAACCTCCTCCCCCCCCCCAGTGCGTTTCCATAATCGAGTGGGTTATGGAACCTGGACCCGGGGCTCCAAATGCAACGGGAAGAGCAAGAGGGGAAACCTCCCAGCGTCCAATCCCACCGAGCCCCGTTTTGCACCGTGTTCGGAAGGAATTATCTTTTGCCGCCTAACCTCTCCTCCCCCAGAAGGATAATTAAGTCCAACATCTGGCGGTCTCAAATCGTACCCCAATAGTCGTCACCTCCCAGGCTTCATCCCCAATACAGGGGGGGGAGAGACAAACCCTAACGTTGTGTCAAACGGAGGCAAGGCACGCGCACGCTTCGTTTACATTTAACAAAAAGCGTTGGCAGCCAAAGCAGGAAGGCAGATGCGTGCTCGTTTCGGGAAGAGATTCCAACTCAGGCATGAGGGGGAGAAACCTTGGGGGGCCACGCAGGCGTCCCCCGCGCATTTTGGCGAGGCGCCAGCCCACCGCCGACCGGACCGAGCCGGCCGGCTCTTTTCCCCCCACTTACCCTGAGGAAAACAAGTCAACCGCCATTCCGCGCGCGCAGTTACAGGAAAAGAAGGCGGGACGAACGAACCGCCGGAGACCCAATCAGAGAGCGCCCCGCCTCCATTCTCTCCTTCCCCCCCCTCCTCCCGCCTGCCCGCCCTCGCGCCTCTACTTTTGGGGGGGGCCGTGCGCAAGCGCGCTTGCCAAAGAGGCCCCCCGAAGGAACGCTTCCGAGCACCCGCCAATGAGCGTTCCCTCAACGCTCCCTTTGCCAGGGCCACCTCCAGCTCCGGGGAGGACCAGCGCCTGCGCAATGGGGAGGGAGGCGTTCGGCTCGCTCGGAGTGGGGGGGGGCCTTGGCTTGGCTTCTCCCACCGCTTCCTCTCCTCCTCCTTCCCTCCCCCCCCAGGGCCATTTAAAGGCAACGGGGCCGGGGGGGGGAGAGAGAAGGGGTGGGTCACCCTCTGTGGTTGTGCCATTGGGCTGCCACAGCGGCGGACCCCTCCCTCCCCTCCCCTCCCCTCCCTCCCACTTCGGCTCGCCTTCTTCCTCGCCCGCCTGGCCGCGCCGACGCCCTTCAGCTTCTCCCCTCAAGTCCAGAGCGGCGGCGGCGGCGCGCGCGCCAGCCCCCCCCCCCCCCTGGTCCGGTCGGCGCGGGCGGCGGGGGGAAGGCCCCCCCCCCCCCCGGTACCGTGGGGGGGGGGGCTTCTTCCGGCGCCGTCCGCCTTAACCGGCGCCGAGCCCGGCGTGGCAGCCACGGCGGCGGCGGCGGCGGCCCTGTTGTCCGGCGTCGCCCCGGGGAGGCGGCCAGGGAGCCTCCGCCGCTACAGCCAAGCCGCCCCGGAGCGGGAGGACGACCCCAACTTCTTCAAGATGGTGGAGGGCTTCTTCGACCGCGGCGCCAGCATCGTGGAGGACAAGCTGGTGGAAGGGCTGCGCACCCGCGAGAGCCCCGAGGAGAAGCGGCACCGCGTCCGCGGCATCCTCCGCATCATCAAGCCCTGCAACCACGTGCTGAGCGTCTCTTTCCCCATCAAGCGCGACAACGGCGAGTGGGAAGTCATCGAGGGCTACCGGGCGCAGCACAGCCAGCATCGCACCCCTTGCAAGGGAGGTGAGCCAGAGAGCGAGCGAAAGGCAGGCAGGCAGGCAGGCGGGGGACGGCGGCCCGCCCTACCCCCCCCCCGGTGTCTTTAACCTAAAAATAAATAAATCGCTTTTTCACTCTCTTTTTTTCCTCCCATCCCAACGGGAGGGCTTCCACCCACCCACCCACCCAGTCCTCAAGTGGTCTCGGGGCGCTGGCCTTCCTTGTAAGCATCCCTGGCTGTGCTGGAATGCCAGCCAAGAGTCCAAGGGTATGTCTGAAAAAGCTGAGATACTAGGGCTGCTCGCCAAAGCAATCAATTTGCCACACCGCAATCCTAACGGTGTTGACTCAGAAGCATGCCTTCTTCCTGTGCGTGTTGAAGTTCAAGGCTCTTCTTGCCTCGCGACTAGCCAGAGTCTTGAAGGCGCCCGGGGACTGTAATTATTGGGTTCAGTTTTAGGGAAGGGTCAGGGCGGTCTCCCAGAAGTTTTCCCACCCCCAAGTGCCGGGTTTGCTGGCAACTTGGGGGCACCACCGACAGATGGAGAGGGAAATCCCTCCGGTTTGCTTTGGAATATGTTGAAGCAAGTAAGTACTCTGCTGCTGCTGCTGCTCAAGTTACTGTAGAAGTAAAACGCTGAAAGGGGATGACTCCATTGGGCAGCTCTGGCTGAGATCCTGTCCTGTTGTTGATTGCATTTCTGAGGTCCCACTTGACTAGGGGGGGCGGTTGAAGGAGTTGCCTTTCTTTTTGGCCTTCCGAAAACAAAGTAGCTTGGCCTGAAAGAGAATGACTCACTTTGTGAAATCCGTGCCTCCCGAGTTTAAGGAAGTGCTGCATTATCCGATGTGCAGTTGTTTGTATCATTTCACAATAGGCACATTATGGCCTGTATTTGGAACAAGTAATGACTCATCTTAAGTGCAGAACATTCATACTTGAACTAGTAGTGGTGATGGCACAGAATGGAGGTATGAAAAGTCTCAGCTATGAAACTTTAGGCTGTGTGGCAGTGGTTTTTAAAAGGCTGGGTTGTAAGATCTGATTGTAGAAAGCTGTGTATAGAGGAATTCTATTTTTACTAGTTTTTTCTTCACATAAAGGAATTTAAATTTTAATATTTGAAAATTGTGATGCTCTCTGTGTAATGACAGTGCAATCCTTTGAGAGCTGTCACTTCTTTTCTACACAGTTTTTCCTGTAAGAGAGTTAGAAGTATTCTAGTACAGCGGTACCTCTTAAGACAAATGCCTCATAAGAGAAAAAACTCCAGGTATACACATGCTTCGCATAACAAAATGTTCCCTATGGGATGCTTCACAAGACAAAAAACCATTCATGTACCCAGGAACCCCCCCCCCATTATGTTTGTCTTTATTCTAGGCTTCAGAATGGATTACTCCATTCTTAATACATTCCTATGGGAAACCACATTTTGTAAGTCAAAATTTTCATAAAATGAAGCGACCCATTGCCTCCAGAATGGATTAATTCATTTCCAGTGCATTCCTATGAGAAACCACATTTCGTAAGACAAAATTTTCTTAAAACAATTAGACCCATAGAACAAATTAAATTTGTTTTAATACAGTTTATCATTTTATACCCTTCAGATGTGTATATTTCAGCATCCTTCTCTAGTATGAAACCACAGTAGAATAGATCTTATTTATTTCTTGGTTGCTTGTGAAATGCAAGTAACTGAGAAACAGATATAACCTGGCCTTGCCATAAAAACCAAACCCTTCATCCCTTTGGCAAAGATGGAGGAAGCAATATTTACCTAATGAGAAACTATGTTGAGTAATCTGACAGGAATTGGCTGACCTAGTAGTTTATGCTTCACTACATAAACTCAAGCAAAGAATAAACGTTGGTAGTTGTCATTAACTGAAACATGTGCTTCTGAATGTGAGTGGGTACAACATATTGTATTTAATATATACATTTATTTGTTATTAAATCACAACAATTCTGGCCAGTTCTCTGCATGGGTTTTGAGTTTATATTTCCATGCAGCTCTGAAAATGTCAAAACACAGTGGCTGAGGGGTGGCTACACAATTCATTGTTACATCCCCCAACAGACTTTAAAGGGTTGGGGAGTGCAAGCTGTGTTGTCATAGATTGTAATTCATGTAATGTATATACAATTGCTTAAGGACAAGTCTTGCATGAGTGGTAAAAAGAGTAAAACATCAGATCGAATGTAATGTTTGTTTGTTTGTTTGTTTGTTTAGCTTATATACCACCCGTCTTCCCGAAGGAACTCCGGGCGATTTACAACAAACAGTATAACAAATAGCAGATAAAATAACACAGAGTTAGCCAAATAACAGAACAATAAAAACCAGAGTTACAGATGGCAGGGCAGGGGAGAAAGAGAAAAAAGAAAAGAAAAAAAAAAAGAAAAAAAGAAAATAAACTTTAATTAAATCATCTAAACGCCTCCCGGTAAAGGAGAGTTTTCAGAGCCTTCCGGAAGGCTGGCAGGGACTCTGCTAGGCGCACGTCTGCTGGGAGATGATTCCACATGGTGGGGCCAGCCACAGAGAAGGCTCGGATACAGGTGGATGTTCTCCGAGCCTCCCTGGGCATGGCCACATGCAGCATGTGAGCCCGCGACAACCTAGTCGGACGGGCCGATGTTGACCGCTGGTCAATCCGCTCTGGTAAGTTGCAATTCAGCATCATAATGCAAGTTTTCATATTATTTGAAAGAGGATAGCTGGCCCACTTTCCTCTTAATCTCATGTTTGACAAACAAGACATCTGCAAGCTCTAGCATCTGCTCATGCAGACTAATACTGTAAATAGGTTTTCATTGTGAAGTTTTAGAAGCTTATCGTTCAGAAAGTTCTAAAGCTTTTAGAATAAGAATGAGTGAAGCCTGTTGGTGTTTAGACTATAGAAGTATTTTTCAAGTTACTATTTCATTTTTATTTATTTTTTCCTTAGCCTTCTATGAGCAAGTAGTGGTATGTAGTGATATTTATTTTCAAGAGGAGAGTTCAGTGAAGCTGAGTAAATGAAAGGCAGATCCTGTGGAATTCTGCTGGGTGCTAAACATCTGGTAAATTTGTCACAGAGAACCTAGTTTACTGGCCAGTACAGAGATTATAGAGACATCTGCTATTTTCTCAAGTGTTCACGTCGTCTTGAGCTCAGAGTGGATCAAAATCAATTTATGTTACATAATTCTTCCCAACATACATCATAAAATGACTAAGCTCACTTTGGAGGAAAGTTATTATTATTATTATTTATTAGACTTATATACTGCACCATCTAGCATCAAGGCCACTCTTGTTCTTTAAAGAACAAGTTGACTTGTTCTTTAGAGATAAGATTTTAAGATGGCAACATAAATGCATAGGACAATTGCTACTTTCTGTTTGCAGTTCTGCTGAATACGTTGGCTTGTTCCTGTTTCTTGCTGGCACAATAATTCTGCAGTAATGGTATTATCAGAGTATTAATGCCCAGCATGTCTTCATTTACCAATATTTTATCTTAATGCCAATTCAATGAAGAAGACCAAGGCATTATTCCCACCTAACAATGGAAAATATAAACCTGCTGATGGCCCCAATTCATGAATGTTTGCAGGATCCAAGACTCCCTGTAGTCTATTTCAGGTTACTTATGTATCCTCAGGTTTTTTTTCCTCTAGAGTTACCAGAGTGCCTTCAAGCTCCATCATTTATTTCATTTTCAGTCATCGGTTGCTCACTGTTTTCCATGCAGTAGTGACTGTTACAATGATAGAGATATTTAAAGACTTCATCTTGTGTAGATTTTATTTGATGTTCTTGTAGGAGATGTTGATCACATGTTTTTGAGGTTGAGCACATTAGATTCTTGTTAGACTGAAAATATCCTGCCTGGTATGTATTATAGTCAATTGAGGATTTGAGTCTTACTTCAAACTCCAAAAAATCTATTCAGCAGGAGCCGAAATCCAGTTGCATAGCTTTGTTAGTGGAAGAGCAAGTGGGCAACTTGTCAGTGGCAAAATACTGCTAATTAACAAATTCCCACTTGAACTCCTGGTGCCTCTTTGCATATGTTGTTGCATGACCCACAATTTAAGTAGTACTTGCTTATTAACAACAATTTCATTTTGTAGGCTACACAATTTCCCTTTCACCATGATAACCACAGAGTATTCCGGCTAAGATTTTTTGCTTAATGATTTGTAAATTAATGCCATACATAGTTGTTTCTTAACACCCATGACAGGATGAGATATACCATTTTTTCCATCAGTAAGATGCCCTCATGTAAAAGATAACCCCCCACTATTCCAACCCAAAATTACAGTTTCACAACCATGTGGTTCTCACCTCAGCTTACTTCCATGTATGAGATGACCATCAGTTTTTAGTCTAACAATTTTAGACAAAAATATACTCTTATAAACGGAACAATACTGTTTTTCTACACATTAAATCAGCAAACTTGCTATGTATCAAGTAGTACATAAAGGATATTTCTAGGATATAAATATGGTACCTGGAATGATGTAGTGGATATAGTGACAGACTAGGATTCAGGAGCCATAAATTCAAATTTCTGCTCCATGGAAAGTCAGTGAGGCAGTGAAACTAGTAAAATCATTCTTAAAATACTGTATCTGTTACCTTGAATGCTCTATTAGCTTTGTTCTCAATCTGTTCTAACTTGACCACACATAAGAGTGTAACTAAGGAATCAAATAAAAGTGAAGCTGTTGCTCCTCTTTGATGATTACTGTATATCCTCCTCTTTATTCTTTTACTGTAGTTCAACTACTACATGCTTTTCTTTTTTGATTTAGCCATTTGTTTACTTAATGTATATTAATTTGTGATTAACATGTATCCAACTCTGTTGCTACTTCTTAGGTGCTTGTTACATGAAACACAGTTGGTACACTTTGTGACATTCTTGGAAAAGTGAAAGGAAATTCATGGATCTGTAATGACACAGTGAGGAACATGATGTATTTGATTTAAATCAAAGCGAGGTTCGCCTGGTGCATTCCCTGCCCGCTTTCAGAAAAGCCTTGAAGACCTGGCTAAACTGTTTAAAGAGACCTTTGGGTGATTTCATTGTTGTCGCTCCTTTTTGCCTGGATGCCTATGGCATTTTGGGTATTTTATTGGGTATTTTGTTTGTACTATTTTATTGTCTGTTATTTATTTTGATGTTTTGCTCTTATACCTTTCTTGTTTGTCATCTGTAAATCAACACCTGCAATCAGGATTTCTTGCAATCAAGAAAAAAATCAGATTTTTAATTAAACTAATTTTGAACAATGTTTCTTATTTAAAATGTCACTTAAATAGACTTTATATATTTGTGTGTGTGCGTATGTGTATGTAATGTTATATACAGTGGTCCCTCGCCCTTTCGCGGTTCATATACTGTGGTCCCTCTATATCACGGGACCGCAGTATATGAAAAAAAAAGCCCCCTGGGGTAAGGGGGGGGAGGCCTGTTTCAGGCCTCCCATACTTACCTCAGCTCTGGTGCTGCCCCGAGCGGGCCTGTGAGGGCCTTCCCGGGCCTTATGGATGCCTCAAAAGGGCCTCTGTGCGATCCAGAAGTGACTTCTGGATGGTCGAAAATCATTTCTGAGACCTCCGAGGGCCTTTCTAGGCCTGTCAGAGGCCTCAGAAATGATTTTTGGCAATCCAGAAGTCACTTCCAGTTGGCAGGGAGGCCCTTTTAGGGTCTCCAGAAGGTCGGGGAAGAGCCTCACAGGCTGGGGGTAAGTACAAGAGCCCCCAGTTAGACCCCCCAGGCCTGAATCAACCTGTGTCCGCATATCGCACATTTTCAATTATTCCGGGTCAGGTTGGGTCCCTAACCCCCGCAGTAGGCGGGGGACCACTGTATATGTAATATGTGTGTATATATATATGTATGTTTGTGTGAGAGAGAGTATGTATGTATGTATGTATGTATGTATGTATGTATGTATGTATGTGTGTGTGTGTGTGTGAGAAAGAGTATGTATGTATGTATGTATGTATATGTATATGTATAGATCCACCCTGGCAAGAAATCACAGCACCCGCTTGCTTCTTGAGCAGTGTGGTTGTTCTTAGCTCAGTTGACTCAGAGTGAGACTTCTCTTTTTTCATGTTTGTCAAAAGGGCTGGAAATTTCTGGTACCCAAGGCTTACTTTTTGCAGTGGAGGTTAAATTTGGAATCTAGAACATTTCTTATGCACACCAAGTCCATTGTGGACAACATAGAACATTTAGTCTCTATGCCCTTTCATAAGGCCCTCTGTGAGTCTTTTCCAAGTTATGTTACAGGCAAGCATTTATATCAGGTCTTTTCTGTGACTACAGAAAGATTTTCAGAATTTTGAATCTTGTTTTGAATCTACTCATTTGTGCTTTACTGATAATGTCAGAAAGGTTCTTGTGGTATGTTTTAAGCTCAAACAGAATTAATGTAGCTAATGAACTCCAGATGTTTTGACAGAGAAATCCCACCATTCCTGGCCAGCAGCCATTGCCCATGGTGGCCGGAGATGATGGGAATTGTAATCCAGCATATATACAGAATGCTGTTGCAGAAGGTCTGCTTACGCAATTGCTATTTAAGGCAAGCCAGAAGCCTTGGGGTAGGTAGGTTAAGTAAACATTGGAGCTTCAAATAAAGGCATAGATAGCCATGAAAATTTGGCTTTCCCTGTTTGCATTCAGCATTGCTGAAAGAAATGATTAATCTAGGACGGAACATCTACTAAGCTGAAAGATAAGACTCACAGTTTACCAGGATCAGTGTTAAATTCTCTGAAGATTAAAGTCAAAAGGTCAGAATGGTGGATATTTTTAAGACTCGTGCATTAAACTGTTAATCAGCTCATTTTTTTGAAATTCTGGTTTCTTTCATCTGTCCCAATTTCTGCATAATATAAAGTTCAACATTTATTTTATTTATTTATTTTTTCAATTTATATGCCGCCCACTACCCAAATGTAGTGCTATGTTTTCCACTAGGCAGGGAGATTTCTCTACTATGATATGATGCCCTAGGATCCTGAATTGGTAATGCTAGGGAACTGAACATGGGGCCCCAATCGTGCAAGGTGTATAGTATATGGCAGAACAGTGACCCATTCCTTTTAATGCAGAGCATTTGTGTAGTGCATATAGACTGCTTAAAATATTTGACGGCTGTTATTTTAACATTGTAAAACACATAATATCCACATTTTGTTAGATGAGGGGGCTGAGGCTACAATATAGTCAAATTAAAAGTGAACTCGTGGTTGCCTTAGCTGTGGATTTCCTAGTGTGCAGTTGACATGTCCTGCATTTACAGTGTGCTAGGCTATACGCATTGGTGGACTGGTAGAAGATGTCAGTGTCAAAAAGAAAGAAAGAAAAGGCTTATCCATTAGTATACAGAATATTTCATTTTATGCCTGTATTTGGGGTACTTTAACAGCAACACTAAAGTTCAGTGTACAAAAAGCATAAAATATTTTTATTATAATTTTTTATTTTTCAGATCAGGCACTAAGGGAGAGGGAGGGGGAATCTATAGGTAAAAAAGGAAACATTACATAATTACCAATCTTGATACAAAATCTACTTATAAATTCCACTTACTAGGAGTCGAGTTGATTGCCGGGTTCTTTCTCATAATAAACATAGACAGTAGAGGTCACCAACATTCTCTTTCCTTCTGTAGGTCCTTCTCTCTGAACAGTTCTGCCAAAATGTCATTTTCTTCAGTTTCTAAGTATCTGTCCAAAAGCTCCTGACACTCTGGTATTTCCTTTGCTTTTCAATAATTGGCTAGAGAAATCCTAGCTATAGTTAGCACATACATTTATAAATGTTTCTTATTATGAACTTTTATTACTGGCATAATAAACAAAAGTATTTCTGGTTTAAATGAAATCATTCAACTCAAAATTTTTGTAACATCTCATGTACCATTTCCCAGTAATTGTTAATTACCTCACATACTCACCACAGATGATTATAATGTTATAAGTTGCCTTGGGTCCTTTTTTTAGGAAAAAGGAAGGTTAAAATGTTTTAAATAAAGATTACAGAATAGTGACTAAATGTCAACCTGTGTAACTGTTTAAGGCACATAGTAAAAGTGATAATAAACATTCAGCAGCAGATTGTGGAAATGTGGAAGGGTTCTGGTGAAAATTAATTTTTTTAGATTTTCTTTTTAAAAGGTAAGCTTCCAGATGTCTTGTAGATAATGTGTAAGGAGGATCCTTCAGGTTGTGCTGCATCCAATTGCTCAGTATAGCGTCAACCTTCTTCCACTTCCTGGTGTTCTGAAGCGCATTGCCAAGGAGGCAAAATGCAGAGGTGCAATCATCAGGCTCTAACAATGTACCCAATGTATCTAATTTTCACCCCCACTATGGGGAGGGGGGCTGTGTGTGTGTGTGTGTGTGTGTGTGTGTGTGTGTGTGAGAGAGAGAGAGAGAGAGAGAGAGAAATCCCTCTGTCTGGGTTCTGTCAAGACCAAATCAAAAACAATCATGATGGGTGCATGGCAGGGAAAGATGCCAGCTAGCGCCCTTTGAGGTATGGGGGTGTACACCTTATTTGGGGTCCTTGAGCTCTGAGTGTTTGCCTACTTTATTAAACTTTATTTTATAAATATAGTATTCAGATACATTGCACTCTCATTACCTGGGTGCATTCTGCATTTACTCCTACTGTACCCTTACATCTCCCCAAAATTATTGCTTGCAGCTTTATCTGGCACTTCATAGCAACAGGTGTGTGTAGAGCGCATGGTTTTGTAATCCTGAATTGGGTGCGAGAGCTTACTTCAGTTCCCACGGCTGCTGGTGAAAGAAGCTGGATAATGAATGGCTGTGAAACAAAAGTAGCAAGTCTGAGTTGGGTACATACTTTCTAAACATATTTGTTCCAGAAAGGCAGTACACTTTTCAGTGATAATGTAGAAAATTAGGACAGTTTTTGAAACAAAAACACAAATCATAACACTTTATGGGCTCCAGCACATTTCATCAGATAAATATAATGAAGCGGGTTGTATCCTATGAAACTGTATACCCAAAAAATCTTGTTAGTTTTTAAGATACCTTGGGACTCATACTTGTCATTACTGCAATACACATATATCACCACCACCCACAATAAATTTCATATGACCTTACTTTTTCCAGTTCTGATTGAAAGGAAGTAGTAGACAATAAACCCAAGGAATGAAAGAGAATGGAAATAACAAACAAAAACCCACTGTGTGTGTTTAAATCATGTAGTTTTATTACTTATTATTAAAAATACTTCTATTCTACATTTTCCCCTGAAAGGACCCAAGGTGGCTTACATCATAAAACAGTACTTAAAAGCTAAAAACAAGACAAATACAAATACTTAAAAAGAATTGAACAAATGTTACAATATAACTAAGATAGCAGGCTCCAAATCTCCTAATGAACCCAGCCAACGGCCTAACATAGATGTTGAACAGCATGGGGGGGTGGCCCCTGCGGAACCCCACAAGGGAGTGTCCACGGGATCGACAGCTCTCTCCCATGCTGTACATACTGGGGACGGCCCTCCAGGAAGGACCAGAGCCAACTGCTAACAGTGCCCCCAATACCCACCTCAGAGAGCCGATCCAGTAGGATACCGTGGTCGACGGTATTGAAGGCCGCTGACAGATCCAGGAGAACCAACAAGGTGGAACAACCCCTGTTGGTCCCCCTGATCAGGTCATCTTGCAGAGCGACTAAAGCTGTCTCGGTCCCCCAGCCCGGCCTGAACCCGGACTGGCATGGGTCAAGGCACCACTGTTCCTCCAGAAAAGATTGGATCCTGATCGCGGCCACCCTCTTGATAACCTTGCCCATAAAGGGAACGTTGGCAATCGGATGGTAACTAGCCAATTTGTCCGATGCCATGCCTGTTTTTTTAAGAATGGGCTTTACCACAGTCTCCTTCAGGCGCGAGGGAAAAACCCCCTGCCCGAAGGAGGTGGTGGCGATGGCAGAAGCCTATTCCGGCATGCTCTCGCCGGCAGCTTTTATGAGTCAGGCAGGGCAAGGATCGAAGGGGGTGGACGCGGGCTGGCAATGGGCAATAGCCCTGGAGGCCTCCAAGGAGGAGACAGGCCCAAACTCAACCAATTGAGGAGAGGGGGGGTGCAGCGTCAGGGGATGCCGAAGATAGGCTAGTACAACCGGAGTCGAAACCGGCCCGGATGGTCTCAATTTTTGATCTTAAAAAGGCTGCAAAACTCTCGCTACTGAACTCAGTAGGAGGAGGCCTCGCCAGACTAGGATTGGTAAGGTCCCGAACCACCCGGAAGAGTTCCGCCTGGCGGTTCGAGGCCTCACCAATTCTCAGGGAGTAATAAGTTGTTTTTGCCTCCCTGGTCGCTCGACTGTAGCACCTAGTCTGGACAACAACTGCAGCCTTGTTAAATGCCGTCCGGTCTCTCCTCCAACTGCTCTCCAGCCTCCTCCTCTCCTGCTTCATCGCTTTCAACTTCGCCGAAAACCACGGCGAAGATCGAGCTCTGCAACGGAGGAGGCGCCTAGGGGCAATCCGGTCGACGGCGCGGGAAGCTGATTCGAACTATTGGTCAACCGCTACCTCGGCCGGATCATCAGCCAAGCCGCCAGGAAGCTCCCCGAAGGCTTCCTGGAACCAATTGGGGTCCAGAAACCTCCGGGGGCGGGCCCAAGCAAGTGGCCGGGGGCCCCCGCGGGGAGGGGCCACAGCGACTAGGGAAAAAGAAAGCAGATGGTGATCTGACCATGACACTGGCAGGGAAACAACGTCCCCTACCTCCAGATCGAAATCCCCCGACATGGAGGAAAACACCAAGTCTAGGGTATGCCCTGATCTGTGGGTGGGACATGAAACATGCTGGGTCAGACCCATGGAAGCCATGGACTCCATGAATTCCAGAGCCACACCGGAAAGCCCATCGCTAGCATGCACATTGAAATCCCCAACCACCAAAAGGCAGGGGGACCTCAGCAGTGCCACGGCAATGAACTCCGTGAGCTCTGGGAGGGATTGTGCCAAAGTGGCACAAGTGATTTGGCCAAAGTGGATAGTGTTCCTTTCTGGAAATTGTTCAATATTAGGGATTCTTGCAGCATACATAGAAATTAGAACAGATAAATGTTAAGGCCCATATTTATATATTCTATGTTATTAACAAAAATAGATACATTGGAGGAGCTGTATGAAGATCCATCTAAAAATATGTGCAGACACACTTGGTTCAAAAGATTAATAATGTGAAAAAGTGCTCACAGGTACATATGAAAGTCCTGAAATTATGTATAAAATATATAAATTGGATTCATTTGATAATGTGTTTTTAATGGTGAATTTCATCATATTTTCAGTAATTTTAAGAGTACTCGTTTGTGGCCAAAAACTATGTTTTATTGTAGAATATCATATGGTGTTATTCTCATTATATCGTTTCTACCTTATCATTCTGTATTTTTCCTCTTAACAGGGCAAGATTGAAGACATTTACTCAAGTCAAACTTGAGTTCATTTATGCCAAATAAAACCTGTTTAGTCTTTATGGTTCCATAATACACCTTATGGTACCTTAAGGTGCAAGTGTCTAACAGGACTCACCCTTACTCTTGGTTCTTTTTAATGAATCTGTTTAAGAGTTTATTCTTAAATAAACTCCAATTGCTTTGCAATTCCTAGAAATTACACTGCCTCTTATATAACTAAATGGCTGTAAGGGAGAAGTAGGAAATTGCAAATCCTTTAGAGGGCAAAAGAAGGAATTGCCTTGATGTAGCACCTGAAATGCAAGACACTATTGTATATGAACAGTCTTTAAAACCAATGAATATGCTTCTCCAAGATCCTGGTTTGCATGTTCGATCACATGCTTAGAGACAGCACTTAACTGGAAACCACAGCTGTTCTTATTCATCATGTGGACAGCTGCCTAGAGAACTAAATGTATCCAAATAGGGTACAGGAAGTAGGAGTTAGCAGCATAGAGCAAACTTTGATAGCACCCTGCTCTATACCTCTCTTAGAAAAAGTCAGAGGCAGATACAGGGCCTGAATATAACTGTTGATCACATAGAAATGTGCAAATTTGAAATATTTCCATTGTTACAAATGCATAGTCGTCTGGAAACTTGGTTCAAACAAGAATCTTGCTTGTCATAGTATTAAATATTTCAGTCTTGCAATTTGCGTTTACACTTGTCTTTTTATTTTGACTTTCGCTTTTTAGCAGCAACTGTTATTTCTTAGAGCAGAATATAAACAAATGTTTCTTTCTAATTCTCTAAATTGACAGCACAACCTTTTGAATTGTTGCTGATCTCTGAATTTATTTTGTTATTCACAGAAACAGAGTGAATGTTAAAATCCTTCTCCTGTGCAGAGGCAGTTTCTCCCGCATAAGTCATTTCAATAGTTAAACCTCATTTAATTGTGAATGCTATCATTCTGAATAGCAATTAGTACCCATGGATATGGTTTTAACTTTAATATATTGATGCCCAAGGCTACTGAGTAATGTGCTTCTCAAATAGTGCTGTAGCTTTGGAGTATAATATTGTCAGTGATAGAAGTGTGCAGTGATATACAGAGTGGTGTGTAATTCCTGGTTACAAGCAGGGGAGGGAAAGATCTTTACCTGAGGTTCTCGAGAGTCAGCTACAATCAAGGTAATACTAAGCTAAAAAAACAATGGTATTAAAACACAACAGCTTTGTTCATTCATACTTTTATGGGTAAGAATATGTAGAGAATGAACTAGAAATCAGTAGCAGAGTACAGTAGGACCCCGGTATCTGCTGGGGATTGGTTCCAGAGCTTCCCATGGATAATGAAAACTGTGGATAAGAGAGAACACCAAAAAATCCCCAAAACTTCTGTTTTGTGTCAGTAGCTTACCTTATGGCTGCTGTTTTGTGAGAGTAACTTGCTTTATGGATGCTGTTTTATGATAGTAGCTTGCTTTACTGTTGTTGTTTGTGACAGTAGCTTCCTTTGCAGCTGCTGAATTATTTATTTGATTTTCTCCCCTGCCAACCGTGGATAACTGAATCAGTGGATCCAGGGGTCCTACTGTACTTTCTTCCCTTCCACAAGACTGGTGTCTCCATTTAAAAGCTAGGAGAGAAAAAGTTCCTTCCTGAGATCTTTGAAAACTGCCAATCAAAGCATAGTTATACTGCACACTTAAAGCAGTTTGCCCATTAACTGCCATGACACCACCCTGTGGTAGTTCAGTGAGTTACTCAGAGTTCTCAGCCAGAGATCTCTAGACATATTTATTGTTCAAGTACAACACTGAGATGCATAATTGACCTTGTCTTTGTTTATTGAGCCAAAATACGCACAAGCTTTCCTTCTGTACTTGCAGCCTCTTTGCCTCCTTCTGCAAGCTATAATTAAACCAGGTGGTCTTTCATTTGTCAGAACTCTTTTATTTGGAGGATCACGGAAGCTCCTTAATTATAAATTCACCAGCTTCAAAACAAATCCTGATAATATATTGCTTAAGACTTCTGCATACCTCTATATTCTTCTAGAAAAGACACTTGAGAACAATATACGTTCAATAATCCAGAGTACTGTAAGCTTCAAAATTCATTGTGTAACTATTTTCTAGTTGGCTAAGAAGTTAGCAGAGAGACTGGAGAAAATAGGCAACAACCTCACACAATTAAAATTAGGGGTTAAAATAACTGTCCATGTTTGAACATGTAGCTATTTTCTTTTTGTATTTTGTTTGGTCGCGTTAGTAGAGAGGGTATTTGCCTTGTGGTACTGATGTAGTAACTGTTAAACTTGTTTGCTTACGTTATTGCCATTTATCAACTGAACTTTGAGAACCACCCATCTCAGTGTTAAAGAGATACCTGTAAGAAGAATGTTCTTAAAAACCTACCTATATCCTACTAGATCTCATAAAAGGTATTTTTTAAAAATTATTGGAATCCCCTGGCCAACATGTCTGAACTATAAGTTATTTCACTGCTGGCTGGGAGATTTGGTTTGGCCTTGGATCTTTCTCTTACAAAGGAGGTCTAAGCTTTCTGTTGCAGAAGAAAGTTACAGGGTTTGACTTGTAAGTTTGCTGAGGTCTATAGAGTAACTTTTGCTAGTGCTGCTTTACAAAAGAAATGAATCAGTTTTTCATACACACAGTGTCTTACTATATTACCAGTTTTGGGTGTGTCAGGGAAGAAAAATCCACAACTTAACAAACAAGATTTTCTGCCGGTTCCAGTGGAAAGTATTTTGCATCATGATGAGTCATATTTAGTTTAAGACTTCTACAGCTAGGAAATGCTATATCTTCTAGTCTAATGGCATTAAGATTGCAAATCTGAGCTGTATTATGCGCAACAGAAAAGGAGGTGTTATCCTAACATATAATAGCAGTACTACTTCAACCGGGCTGTTTGCCTCTATCTGTTTTATTAAATGGCAGTCTATGTAGGAGTTACATGACTGATTTGTTTGGATGCTTGGTTGAAAGCATAAGAGTGTAATGAAATAGAAGTAACAGAACTAAAATCTTTTTGTTGTCTTGTAGGACTTCTGTATCCACAGGATCAGTACCTGTGGTTTCAATAATCTGATGTATTAGCGGGACTGGCTACTAGATGAAACCAGAGACTATACTACTGTATATACAGACAGCTTAACGGAAATGCATTCATAATCTGACATTTCTGAGATATTTCTGCTCACCCATCCATCTTATTTTGCCGCCATCTTATATTTTTATGATATTTTACTCAACCTTGCCAACATGAGGGCAGGAAACCCTGTCATTTGGTAAGACTGGGCCAGGGTTGCCTCTCTCAACCAGTTTAAAAGGACAGCAAAGAAACTGGGAGTTAGTGGTTTGCTTAACATCTGTTTCTGGCGTCTGTGGTGATAGGGGGTGGGACTTGAAACCAATCCCCCCATAGATACCATGGCCCAACTGTATAATTCTAAGACATCTACAAGTGATGCAAGCAGCCTGTCAAAGCTACTCCCTTATCCTTGTTGAAATACCAGAGGGACAAATGAGATGTTATGTTAATTAGATAAGCATACACATCGAAGGGGAAGGGTTGTGTGCTTTCACAAAAGTCTGTGTGCTTCTGCACGGGAAGGGGGAGAGAACACTGAGTGTATGTAGAGTGTTTTTAGTTTTGTGTGTGCACATATTTTTTAAAAATTAGATAAACATGGATTTGGGATTATCTGATTTGCACTGTTTTATAATGTGCATTTAAGTGAATGTATGGTAGTATTTATATCTTTACTTGCTTCCAAGGCAGGGTGGATAAAAATCATTTTTTTAAAAAAATAAATCAAATCAATTTAAATCAGCAATTTAATTTAATTTAATTTAAAACATAATTTAAATCAAATCCACCTGTTCTAAGTTGTCAGAATAGATGGGAGGCATACCTGTAATTCTCTTATCGTTCTCCATTTAATGTTCAGAGCCCTGTGAGATAGATCATGGTAAGATGAGTTAATTACCCCACTCACCCACCACAGAGTCTTCATGACTTGACTATGAATTTAAATCTGGGTCTCTCACCAGCAATCTGACACTGTGGTTATAGCAAACTACAAATACTTGAAAAAAAAGTTTTCTTGAGTTTGCATACCAATACCACTGCGGTTTTCATCAAACCAGCATGGTAAGTTTTTAATTTTTTTAGTTATGAACAGGCAGGATTCACTCTAAGCTGCACAGCCACTCAAGTGTGTGTGATTCAGACGCCCTCCGTGCAGCATTTCTCCTCTGTCATGCGTACACAGCAAGGGTTGCTTTGGTTCCAGTTGCAGAGTAACCCCACAAAGAGAGGGATAAGGGGTGGTGCCCCCCCAATGGGAATGAAAATTAGAAGGAACATGGGACATAGGGAAAGCCGCAAGTGCTGCTTAGGAGCGCAGTTGTGGCAGCTGTGTTAGACATATGTGTGGATTTTGCACACTTTTTAAAATAGTGCCTTCAGATTTTCGACAAGAAGCAACTTTTCTTTTCGGAACTATGTCCTGAATCAGTTTTCTGCCCTACATGTAACCGCATAGCCATTAAATGCAGAAAAATACCACTATTTATAACACCTTTTACATCCAGTTTTCTTTTCCTGCTGTATTCCATTACTTGATTACATTCAATAATACTGTATTTTATTTCTCTTATAATATAACTGGCTGCTCAGAGTCAGTTTGCACCCTAAACAAATGAGTTTCACCATTCTTCTGATTTGGGAAAACAATTAAAATGGTCAAAGCAAACATTTATCATCTTCCTCATAACATCTGTGTTGTTGGGACTAATAGAGAAATAACTAGCTGTTGTATAGAAATAATTGTGTACAGATTTGCTCATTCAGCATTCCATACTTTATGAAATAATGAACCTATTTTCACATGTTTTAAAGAGGGATTGAAATGATTCCTTTGAAGATTGCAGCTTATGAATGGTCTGTAGCTCCCAGCTTTGAGTAATTACAATTTGCTCCCCCTAAAACGGGGGTACTGAACTGAACTGAAATACATGCTAGTTGTTGTCTCCACAACAACCTAGTTAACTTTGTTTTATGTTTCAGACATAACAGTTGGCATAGTTCACTTCAAGCATTTACACAAAGCTGGGCTATGTCTTCCCATACCTGTACTTACTACTACATAATGTCATGGCCACAGCCAAATGTGGGAAGGCATGGCACAAAATGGCTATTAACTCTCATTTGTAACATCTGAAGCCACAATGACCTCTCTGCTGCAGAGTGCTTGAACACAAATTCTCTCAACCTAAAATAAATGCCAGAGCTGTTAACTAGGATTTTGGGGATTTGTATGGTGGAATAACTACACCGTTTGGGGGGTGTTTTTAAAATCACATTCATTCATTACTCTTAATACAGGAGGGGTGTTGCTTACAGATGTGGATTCGCCTTTATCTGATACTAGAGAAAAAGAATGAAATTTTACTACTGTGGAGCTTTTCCCAAAGCATTTCTTCAGCAATATGTTGTGTACAAAATAGCAACCTTGTCTAAATATTGCAGCTGATTTCTACTTGACATATGTAAGAGTAAGTTTTAGAGAGTGTCTTACTATGTGTCATTGACTCAGGCTATTTGTGTTTTTCCTCACAGGCATCCGTTATAGTATGGAAGTGAGCGTTGATGAAGTGAAAGCTCTGGCTTCCCTAATGACGTACAAATGTGCAGTGGTTGGTAAGCAGTACTTATTAAAATACTTAATTGCTCTGTTCTTTGCTGATATTAAATCAGAATCTTTTGCTTTAATATCTGCACATCTAAATCTCAAAAAACTGTATTCAAGTACAGAGAGAGAAAATTTGTGGCTTGCCAGATACTCTAGGGCTGTAGCTGTCATTAGTCTTCCCCAGCATAGACAGTGTTGAGGAATTGCACAGCTCAATGTAGAAAACAAATGTAAATTTGGCAGTCAATCTATAGGCTATGTATGATAGAGGTGGATGGGTCTTCAGTGTAGGGTTTTTATTGTATTTTGGCAAATCAGCTTATTACTTCATATCATATTTCATGCTTTTTGCTGCCACTGGGGAGAACTTCATGCTGTGGTGCCTGAGACAGTCTCCTTCAGAACATCTTCAGAACTGTGACAAGTCAATGTACAATTGTATGCTAACAAAAGTTGATAGCAAGTTCCAATAAACTTTCAGGCCTAACTTAACAACTAACATATTCTAAAATCAGTAAAGCCATAAAATACAGGAGGGTGGACTTACATGCAGAAGTTGCATTTAGAAATAATAGTAGGATCTGCTAAAGCCTAGACTTTTTTGACTAACCAGCAGGGCAGATTTCTCCCAGAGTTGAACATCTCTAGTGGTTACTTATATTTTTATTCACCAGTTACTCTTATTCTGCATTTTTCTCTGTGGTTCTTTAATATAGCAATAAAAATTTGTTTTCAGATGTGCCATTTGGTGGTGCAAAGGCTGGTGTTAAGATCAATCCTAGGAACTATACAGTAAGTCTACACTCCATAGAAACCTCCTTTTTGCGTCTCCTCTCTAAGATCAGTCTTGATGTTTTGACAGAACTATATTCTATATGTTCTTGATACAGAGGGATTAGAGAACAATTTATTCAAAATGGAAGGTTTTTAGAGAAGTACATTTTATCTGGTTCTTGTTAAAAACAAAAACGCTCTGCTATCTTTAGGTTTATTTGGCATAGATTTTTCTGGACTACAGTCAACGTTATCCGTCACGTGGGTGGTAGCCTTACTAGGCTAATCTTTATGTAAACCTATGTGGCTGTATGTGGAGGAGTGCAGACCGAAATGCTGTTTATTCCATAAATTTTAATTTGCTTTTGGAGCAGATTGTACACTAACCTTCACAATACTCTCCTCTGCTTTTTATGTGGGTGTAGTGTTTTCCTGCCCTTGTTCTGTTCTTCAAACACGTTGCAACATCAAGGGCAGTCCCATGCTCCCCTCCTCAGCTCCAGGCATTTGAAGGTGTGACAACTCTGGGGGTAGAAAAAGTGGAAAGACTTATTCCTGGAGTTGCATTGCACTTCCGAAGTGCATCATCACAAAGTAACAGTGGGAATGGTATTTTAGCCTAAGCCATGGCTAGATATTAGGACATGAAACACATAAGTATTATCTGTTTTTCTCTGTAGAATCCTAGCATGTGGTAGTGTTTCATGGGATTGTGACCCTATCTTGTTTGATTGTTTGTTTGTTTGTTTTAGGATAATGAATTGGAAAAAATCACAAGACGGTTTACCATAGAACTAGCAAAGAAGGGGTTCATTGGTATGTAATGTAATGAAAGCTCATCCGATTACATTTCCTCTTTTGCTTCTCCATAAAAATTGCAGCAGTTGCTTGGCATGCCTTGAGTAACTTGAGGTCATAGTATTAACCCCTTTATCTCTCCATTTGGTAATTCCTTTCTACACAAACAACTATGATGACAATATGTTAATATATTAGTGGGTAATTCTGTACCAAGGCAGATTTTCTTTTCTGAATCCCTTCTGTAATACGAAGCAGTACAGCACAAACATAGGTGTCCAGTTGCAGCAAGAACTTAGCGTTAATTGGCTTTCTAGCCAGTCAGCTTCATATCTCAGCAAAGGGATTCAAGGATTGTTGTAGACTACTATGCATGTATATTTGTGCCATGTCACTTCAGCAGCTGTAAAACCATAGTAATCCATGCTAATGCTCAGATTGTGTAAATGAATTATTCTTTCTAACAGGGCCCGGTGTTGACGTGCCTGCTCCTGACATGAGCACAGGCGAGAGGGAGATGTCCTGGATTGCAGATACCTATGCCAATACCATAGGACACTACGTAAGTTCTGAGTGACGTTCTGTACTCGGCAAAGTCAGCCAACATGCTTCTGTTTTAACATGGCTGTAAAGGCCCAATTATACATTACAGACAGCACTTCCATGGCTAACTGCTGACCATTCATACATGTAGTTCATTGTGGCATGATTTGAATTAAACCTGCTCCTTGTAATATAAAATGTAAGTGTGTTTATGAGATTCTATACAAGCCTAGTTCTTGTTGCTAATTTCTATTTAATATTTCATCTTTAAATAAGAGATCATGCAACAGTGCAAGATTGGGCTTCCTGGCAAGGCAAGTTCAGGCTGTTGGGGGTTTACCAAAATAGCAGGCACTGTGTTTTTTAGGGTTCAGCAGGCTTGCCTTTTTAGAGCTTTTAATTATCCATGCATGAGGGAGCTCTTGAATAATTCCACAGCTTTTTGGCTCAGTTGATCCAAGTTAGTGTTTTGCTTGTTCAGGGTAACCATGGAAACACTTTCCTGAACAACTTCCTCACTGGGAAGTTGTATACATACATATACATGTATATGCAAACGCACACGCACGCACGAGAGACAGAGAGAGAGTCATGTTTAGATTGTGTTCATTTTTTTGAAAAAGCCAGTTTAGTTTGCAAAGCGATGAAGTCTTAAATAAGCTTGTATATGAAGCTACAAAACAGTCATTGTGTTAAGATGTTGAAACTTGTTTTGCCTTCCTAGAATGTTACAGCTAAGAGTAAGTTGTAGCATAGCAGACTCTTTAGTATTCCAGTAAGTCTCTGCTTGTCTACACTTTTTTCTCTTTATTTTGCATCCCAGTTACTGTAAGAGATTTTTTTCAAAGGTATTTTTTGCATTAGCATCTGATGACCAAAATGAATATTTGTTCTTGGTTCAGCTTTCTTTATAATTCATTACATGTAATCAAGTTCTACACCCTGACCAGATATTTATCACCTCAGCAATTATTGTTTCGGGCAGTAATCTAATTGATTTGTAAATACAGTCTGCATTCTTTTGCAAATGAATTGCTTGTGTTTTTGGAACATTTATAAATCTTCTGTGTTTAAGAGAACAAATTCAAGCTCTATAGTGTTGCACAAATGCCATTGTCATTGTGTGGTGATGAGCTTAACAGCCCAGAGCCTTTATAAACCAAGCATAGTTTTTAAGACAAAACACTTTTGGATTGGGCCCAGTGATAGTGAGAGAATACTGTGTTTGAAAGTGAAATGAGATGGAAACTCAAATATTCAATCTATGTAATGCAACTAGTGTATACGTATATCAACATCCAAAGCAAATAGTTCAACATTATGAATCAGATGGTCTTCCAAGGATAAGGCATGGCATTTAACATTTTCACTATAAAATATAAATTAATTTTGAAGAGCAAGTCTAAAAATAAAAGGAAAGCCAGATATTTAATAATGAGAAGTGTCAAGTGTGCTGTGGTCACAAAGGCAAAGTAAACTGTGTATTATAAAAGTGGGCGGGGAAATTAAAAAAGGCTGCTGATTTGGGGAGCAGTTCCATCTTTCTGGGAATATCTGGTATGCCATTTGAGTAAAAGGATGCAGATCTTTTGAAGATGTAAAATTAGCTTGAACCTCTCTTTATTTGATCTTTTTAGCAAGCAGTGAAACACAACTCTGCTGTTTCAAAGAGATAGTAAAGAGAAACTGAAACAGTTGTAATACAGTAGGGGTAGAAGACTTGTACCTACCCTGCTATTTGTGGGCTGGTATACTGCTACAGATATATAACAAGTTCTACTGTTTTTTTCCTAATAATTGTATTAGCTTAATGTTCTTGTTGCCAGATAATTTTAAAAGTGATTAAACGGTTTCACTATGAACTGCCTATAGAGGCTTCAGATTTTTTTCATGTATTATTGCAAAGCGGATAATTAATCCAAAGCGGATAATATATTAAGCGGAGCTAATTAGAGGTTCTTAAATTCAACTGTAAGCTTATTGAAAACTTAGAGCAGTCAGCAACTCTAAGCTAATACACTGGCCAATATCTTGTTGCCTGAACATGCAATAGAGGGACAATTTTGTACTCATTCCCATGCTTAGACAAGCTTTCTGTCATATGTGGGCACTTCCATGACTGAGCTCACAGGCAGTGTGAGAATGGGTATGTGATGGTGAATCTGCAAAAGATAAGTTATTTGATTGCCCTTCTGCTCCATGTTTTGGTTGTAAGATAGTGACCGCTGTTTAAAATGGTACCTTGTATAAAGGAATTAATTTGTTCCAAATGAAATTATGTTAAGCAAATTTTCCTTTATACAAATTTCCCATATGAATGCATTGAAAACGGAGCCTCGTGGCACAGTGGTTAAATGACTGTACTGCAGGTAAAACTGTGCTCACGACCTGGGGTTCAATCCCAGGTAGCAGGCTCAAGGTTCACTCAGCCTTCCATCCTTCCGAGGTCGGTAAAATGAGTACCCAGCTTGCTGGGGGGGGGGCAATGTGTAGCCTGCACACTGTAATTAAAATTGTAAACCGCCCAGAGACTACGTAAAGTGGTATGGGGCGGTATATAAGCAGAACACTTTGCTTTAGATAAATTAAACTTGGCTCTGGTTTCTTTACAGGACATTAATGCTCATGCTTGTGTCACGGGAAAGCCAATCAGCCAAGGTGGTATACATGGCCGTGTCTCTGCCACAGGCCGTGGTGTCTTCCATGGAATTGAGAACTTCATTAATGAAGCATCATATATGAGCCTTTTAGGGATGACTCCAGGATTTGGGGACAAGACATTTGCTATCCAGGTACTATGTTTAGAACAAGAATTGCAATGGAAATTGTAGCCTTAACTGTGTGGTCGTGTATGTTGTGGATTGCACTTTTCAATAAGCAGGCAAGCTTGGGAACTTCCTAATACACTAGCAGGATTATATGGGATACTCCATCAGTGGGCAAAAGTTTAAAGGAATAATAATTTCAGTGTTATAATCTGTAGAAATGCAATTATCACATATATATAGCATGCTTGTAATATGGATCTCAATTATATTTCAAGAACAATTAAATATGTTATATATTGGTACATGAGCACTCTGAGAATCATGTGCCAGAAGTGTGCATGGGGAACCCCCTAATGGTTTTAAACTTAATTTGAGAGCACCAACTCAAGGAAGACTTATGATAGACATTGTAAATGGGTTGCCTGCCATATCCCCAGTTTATTTGCAGAATAGTCTTGAGCTGTGCTAAAATCTGATTTCCTCATTTAACAGGGATTTGGCAATGTAGGTCTGCATTCTATGAGGTACCTTCATCGCTATGGTGCAAAATGTGTTGCAATTGGAGAAAAGGATGGTGCAATTTGGAATCCTGATGGGCTTGACCCAAAAGAATTAGAAGATTATAAATTGGTATGAAAAAAATCATTAACCTAATTTTAAATGTGCTTTGTTGTAAAGTCAGATAAAAATCTTGCATATTGGGAAGGTGTTGTATTAATTAGACATTGACTACTGTTTGTGCTCAAATGAAATTGATACCAGGGTCTGTATTTGAAAGAACTATTTTGATTAGGTTGAGTAGTACCACTCTGCTGCATTTATTCAGTTTTCGAACGTGTAGATGTGTTAAAATGGCTAAATGAATACTTTGCACAAAGATAATTTGATGCTTGAAGAGAACTATAGTATTTAAGTGTTTGAAATTAAAGATTCTGTCCAAAAGCAGGCTGCAGCCTTAAAATAAGAACAAATACTCTGGAGCAAACTTGGCAACATTAAATGACACTATAATAATTTCGTGTTAAAAATATTGTGCTTAATTAAAATGACTAACTTTTCCCCAAAATTCTTTTTAAAAAAACCTAGGAGGGATCATTGGCACTGAGAAACTGGATTTCATAGCATGTCTATGGGTTTTTTTATGCTTCTAATATATAGAGTCCTGTATTATCTGAGTATGGATCCACATGTACCTGAACAGGACCATCTATATCAAAGGAAAATCTAAAATATATTTGGGAGAAGAAAACTGCACAGGATTGCATATGCCCAGTAGGCATGGAACATTGACAATTGTGGGCTAGACAACCAAGGGCCAGAAGGGAGAGAATTGGCATTGCCAGGAAGAGGGTTTAGCTGCAGTGTGAACAGGAGCATTCCATATTACATTTATTTCCTATTCCAGTTTTATATAGCAATAGTCAACTCAGTCATGTTGGATTATGACTGCTATATAAATCAAGGGGACTGAGGCATTAAAAGATATCATCAGCATACTTGAGGGAGTTCAAGCATTCAGAAGTTGATAAAAGTATCCGGAAAAGCCTAAAGCTGGAGTGGAATCTAACTATAACCGAGTGTAAAAGCCCAAAGAGGAATTTGGATAAAATTGGCCCAATATGGATTGTGCATATTCTGTAGCCATAGTAGTCTTCAAATATCAAATACAGTGGTACCTTGTATAAAGGAATTAATTCATTCCAAATGAAATTGTTAAACAAATTTTCCTTTATACAAATTTCCCATAGGAATCCATTGAAAACAGAGTAATCCCATTTTTATGTTGTACATATTCACCCCATAGTCCCTGCCCGCCTTCAAGAAGGCCTTGAAGACCCTCCTTTTTAGAGAGGCCTTCGGCAACCCTGTGAATTAGGCTCCCCCCCCCTTTTCCCTTGGGCTTGTCGCCATCTTGCCCTCCATTGCTTCACTGCTTGGAGCTTAAACTGTTGTTTTATGTGTTTTTATTGTATTTATTAATGTTAGCCGCCCAGAGTTCCCCCTGGGAAGATGGGCGGGATATAAGCTTATAAATAAATAAATAATAAATAAATAAATATAGGCGATTATGTTAAGCTAATTTCCCCTATCTCCAGAATTTTTTATGTTGTACAAATTTTATTTTATACAAACCATTTGTTATACAAGGGTCCACTGTACTAGTGTAAGTTAAGTTATCTGCTCTAGTATAATATACTGAAGTGAGACATCTTCTTGTATGTCTAAACAGCAACATGGATCAATTCTCACCTATCCGAAGGCGCAGCGTCTGGACTGCCACATCCTTGAAGCAGACTGTGATATCCTCATCCCAGCGGCCAGTGAAAAGCAGTTAACAAAGACTAATGCCCCAAAGGTCAAAGCAAAAGTAAGAAGACCTTTCATATTAAATGTTGGCTAACAGGCCTTACAATAATGCTATATTATTTTATGCACAGAGTTGTAATTGTTAAACTTTTTTTCCAGATAATTGCTGAAGGTGCTAATGGACCCACGACTCCTGAGGCAGATAAAATCTTTTTGGAGCGTAATATCATGGTTATTCCAGTAAGGCACTGTTTTATTTGCTACAATCTTATAAATGTGTGTGCCTCCTATGTTCATAAAGTATACCACCAATAAAAGTAAATATTTAAAAATTGGGACTTGATTCATAGGTCAACAGTTCTTCTACAACAATGCAAATCAAGAATAAAATACCTATACTAGGAAGTTGCAACCATGAAATGAGGTGGAAGATTTCCCACTAATTTTGAAGGAAGCAGTTTATGTCCCATGCATCCATTTTCTCCAGAACAATGGTAGAAAAGAATTTTAGAGACGTGCCTAGCTTTTATGTTCTGCATGCAAATTGATTTTAAGTGATGGAAACACACAACTACTTCAGGCCCTATCTTATCTTAATTTTGGATAAATGAAGCAGATTAGTTTTCCTAATAAAAATAATTTTATGCAGAAATCAAACTTTACTCCCAATTCAGCATAACATCCCATTGAGAACAGGCTTAGTCATTGTAGGATTATACCTTTGTATTGCTGTTAAATCCTAAAATAGTAGTAGCAAATGGGTTGTGAAAAGGTGGTTGTGAATGGCTGAGGTGAAAAGAGAAGGGACTAGAGGTGGTGGTGCCATTCATGCAACACCCTACTTTGCTAAAATGAAAGCCATGTGGCTTTGAGTCCTAGTAAGATACTCAGTCCAGTCTTCAAGAAGAGGGACTTCTGTCTTTCCTGCACTCTTGTATCTTGGCTGGGGCAGGAGGTAGGTAATAATTACTGCCAGATAAACATAAAGCCCCAGGTGGATATAGTAGCTCTTTAATTCCTCCCTCCATGCTTCTCTGCTGATGCTACTTCTGCTGTAGCCACATTCCTCCTTATGGTTTTACTTCTGTCTCCAGTACATACCAGCTGTAGAGAAGTGTGAAGATTGGGGGACTTATGGGTTTTTGCAGCATTTTCATGCTCCACTGAAATAGCTATTTTTAAATTTGTGCATAACCAACTCAGAGCACATTTGCCTCAAGTCCAATAGCATCAAATATATTTTCACAAATGTCTGCAATTCAGAAGCATATATATGAACATTCTTTGTATGAAAGAAGAATATCTGTTAGTGTTTCTATTTCCTAGCTCATAAGTTATTGGTTATAAAAAACATATAGGTGAAACTCAAAAAATTAGAATATCATGCAAATGTTCATTTATTTCAGTAAGTCAACTCAAAAAGGTGAAACTAATGTATGAGATAGGCTCATTACGTGCAAAGCGAGATATGTTAAGCCTTACTTTGGTATAATTGTGATGATTATGGTGTACAGCTTATGAAAACCCAAAATTCACAATCTCAGAAAATTAGAATAGTGCGAAAAGGTTCAATATTCTAAGATCAAAGCATTCCACTCCAATCAGCTAATGAATCCGTAATACCTGTAAAGGTTTCCTGAGCCTTTAAATGGTCTCTCAGGCTGGTTCAGTAGGAATCACAATCATTGGAAAGACTGCTGACCTGACAGTTGTGCACAAAACCATCATTGACACCCTCCATAAGGAGGGAAAGCCCCGAAAAAGTACAGATTGCAAAAGAAGTTGGAAGTTCCCAAAGTGCTGTATCAAAGCATATCAATAGAAAGTGTTGTGGAAGGTAAAAGTGTGGAAGAAAAAGGTGCACAAGCAGCAGGCATGACCGCAGCCTCGAGAGGATTGTCAGGAAAAGACCATTCAAAAGTGTTGGGGACTTTCACAAGGATTGGACTGAGGCTGGAGTTAGTGCAACAAGAGTCACCACACACAGATGGATCCTGGACACGGGCTTCAAATGTCGTATTCCTCTTGTCAAGCCGTTCCTGAACACAGTTGTGCAGTGGTCCAACGTCCTCTTTTCTGATGACAGCAACTTTTGCATCTCATTTGGGAACCAAGGACCCAGAGTCTGGAGGAAGAAGGGAGAGGCACATAATGCATGATGCTTGAAGTCCAGTGTGAAGTTTCCACAGTCTGGGTTTATTTGGGGAGCCCTGTCATCTGCTGGTGTTGGTCCACTGTGCTTCTTTAAGTCCAGGGTCACCGCAACCATCTACCAGGAGATTTTGGAGCACTTCATGCTTCCTTCCGCAGATGAGCTTTATGGAGATGATGAATTCATTTTTCAGCAGGACTTGGCACCTGCCCAGAGTGCCAAAAGCACCAAAATCTGTCTCAATGACCTTGGGATTACTGTGCTTGATTGGCCACCATGCCCAGCAAACTCACCCAACCTGAACCACATAGAGAATCCAAGGGACATTGCCAAGAGAAAAATGAGGGACATGAAACCAAGCAATACAGCAGAGCTGAAGGCCACTATTGAAGCATCCTGGTCTTCCATAACACC
>JAHTLZ010003518.1:27711792-27730709 GCA_023846285.1 Phrynocephalus versicolor | reverse complement strand
GCAGAGCTGAAGGCCACTATTGAAGCATCCTGGTCTTCCATAACACCTCAGCAGTGCCACAGGCTAATGGCATCCATGCCACGCCGCATTGAAGCAGTAACTGATGCAAAAGCATCCCAAACCAAGTACTTACATATGCATGTTTAAACTTTTCAGAGGTCTGACAGTGTTCTATTTCCAATCCTTGTGTTATTGATGTCATTGTAATATTCTAATTTTCTGAGATTATGAATTTGGTGTTTTCATAAAATGTACTCCATAATCATCACAATTATATCAAAGTAAGGCTTGACATATCTTGCTTTGCATGTAATGAGTCTATTTCATATATTAGTTTCACCTTTTAAGTTGACTTACTGAAATAAATGAACATTTGCACAATATTCTAATTTTTTGAGTTTCACCTGTAACAAACAGATGGGAAAATGAAGGCTAAGGACGATAATACTCACCAAACAAGGGGGTTAAGATAACTTGTCAGTAATGACAAAGTGGGAGGTTTGAGGCTGTTTAACTACAGGAACTTGGGTACTGCCAAATTAATGGCCTGCACAGGCAGAAACATACCAGTTTAATTTACAGAAAGCAGCTGTAGGTTAAGAAATCTCCATAGGCATTGCCTGTTGCATATTGAGTCAAGCAACCTCATGTGCATGAAATGATAGCCATTTAAAAGGTTTGGAAGTGTTGTACAGATTTAGTAATATTGAAGATTTCTCCCCATAAACATACTTTTCTCAATTATTGTTTCTTTTGAAGTTAGATTGAGTTGACCATTGTGTTCTTTTCAGTACTAATAAAACTTCATCTTGTCCTATACAGGATCTTTATTTAAATGCTGGTGGTGTAACTGTGTCTTACTTTGAGTGGCTGAAGAACCTAAACCATGTCAGCTATGGTCGCTTGACCTTTAAATATGAAAGGGACTCAAACTACCACTTGCTAAGTAAGTTTAACTTAGTACGCTTTGCACATTTTGTATAGATGAAATAAAGAAGTATGCTCATCATAAGTAGATGATTAAACTAGACAATCAAAGGTGAAGCTTGAGGACTTCTGGATTCATCAGTTGGTATAGAAACTGGAAGATAAAATTCCTGTTTCTCGTACGGCATCATGCAGTATTAAAGAAATAGTGGTTGAAATCCTATTGTTTAGGCTAGTAAGTTGCACTAGAGGAGACCCAGTGGGGATTTGCTAAGACCACTGTTCTATAAATTCTATTAATTCCAATGGTCTTACTCTTATTGCAATATTGTTAGGCTAAAATAGGTTACAACTAGAACCGGGCATGAATCAGCAGTTTGTGCGAGTTCATCTTTTGGATGAGCCTGTGGTCAGTGCGTCCTAGCCCCCCCCCCCTCGTGGGCACCCACTTGGAGGCAGTGCCAGGAGGAAGCAGGGCAGGGAAACAGGACATTGCCTCTGAGTGGGTGCCTGTTGGAGGAGGCTAGGGTGGGAACCATCAAACTTATATTCACCCAAAGGATGAACTGGTAGGAACCATTGAACCAGCAGTTTGTGCTGATCTCTAGTTGCAACTAGAGTAGCCTATTGGAATCAACTTACAGAGGGTTTCAGCCACAGTAAGGAAGTCTTAAAATGCAATTTCAGAACATTTAAGTTCTGAAATTGTTGAAATCTGCATTCCAGGCAGGCTCAAGCTGCAGACCTGTGCTCATTTTCTCAAAAGTAATACTGTAGATAAAACCTTTTGTTTTTCCAACTATGTTTTGTCAATGGCTTATGCATGTATTGACTTAATGAGCCCTAGTCATTCAGTTGGCCTAATCTAGTTGGGACTAGTGAATATTCAGCCTTGGATATTTGTAAAAGAATGGATATTACCCTGGGCTGTTATTCTTGTCTGCAGGAGTTGGATCTAAATGTAACCATATTTAGTGCATACCTCTTGAAATCTGTGGCCAAAGTCCTGCTGCTGTTTTCTGGGGCACTTCTCATTTACACAGTTGCTTGGGTGGCTAGGCATTGTGACCTCATATGCCTTGGCATCTTCTCAGTTAGCCATAGCTAGCTGCAAATGTTATTTGAACACCTGTAGCATTCTAACAAAATTATGATTTGAAAGGATGTGCTCTTAAGTTTAAATCGAACGTGACATCTTAATGTCAGAAACATGCTTAACTGGTCTTTTCCCTTTCTAGTGTCAGTACAGGAGAGCTTGGAAAGAAAGTTTGGAAAGCATGGTGGAAGTATTCCCGTTGTGCCTACAGCAGAATTCCAAGACAGGATATCTGTAAGTATCTGCTGGGGAAAACTGGCCAAGTCAGTGTCTGGTATAAAAAATCCCAATGTGGTTAATCTGGTAGGCAAAAGATACCAGTTGACAGCGATCGGTTACATCACCATAAAGCTATAAAGCAATCCTCTTGGGTTCATAGCTACTAAGGACATAATGGCGGGTTGGAGTTGGGCATAGTTTTCTAGTTTCATTACATTACAGTTCTATCTTTACAAGGATGCGGTCTATATGTATCACCTGAACTGTATGTATTTACTGGAACAGCATTAGTTATTGCTAATAAACCAAATTATTTCCGTTATGTACAAAAAGTAGGAGCTGCTGTTTCTAGACTTAGTAGGTGTATATAGCGTTCAAATGCATTCCGGACCATGTGGATCTAATTTTCACATTTCTTTTAATTGGTCATTCTAGTTAACAGTAAAGATAATATTAAAACACAAAGGAAGAATTCAGTCCCTTTAATAGTTACTCTAAAATAAAAAATTAAACACATGGTTGACTGCAAATTGACCCCTCTCTCAACACAGGGTGCATCTGAAAAAGACATTGTGCATTCTGGCTTGGCCTACACCATGGAACGCTCTGCCAGGGTATGTATTGCAAAAGCATGAAGTAATAAAATTGCATGAACTCCTGGAGGTAAGTGGGGTGTGGCCATATGGCCCTTCTGTATTGATTTTGGCATGCATGCATTATTACCACGGTATTGTGAGTACAACACACTGTGAGAATAAGCCTTAATTACTGTTCTGCAGAAAAGTAAGTTATTCTATTAAGTAGTGAGAAGGTGTTCTCTCTGATGACATAATTTGGGAGTGGAGCTGCAGGGCACAGCTTTTTTGCACACCTGCCCTGGGAAGAGCCCTGTTGTGGCTTAGAATAAAATGGCGCACCATCAGAATATCGAAGTGTTCAGCTTAAGCTAAATAAACTGATGGTTGTCCTTCTGCCACATGACAGGATGGGTTGTCTGGAGTGGCAGCTGACTGGTGCGGGTTTGCTCTGACCTAAGTTGGATATCGTGAATTTCTCAGCCTCTTGAAGAGTTTAAATAACTAGATTTGATAGCCTAGAAGTTAAACGTTCATTCCACTACTGATAGATCTCAATTATTGATGGGCCCATAAGCTGTACTATAATGTATAGAAATATGCGTTTACCAATTTGTTGCTCACTTGAAGCCATTTATAAGACAACAATGTAAATGCTACCGCTCACATTATAATATATTTGTTCTTTAGCAAATCATGCGTACTGCCATGAAGTACAATCTGGGTCTGGACCTGAGAACAGCTGCCTACGTCAATGCCATTGAGAAGGTCTTCAAGGTGTACAATGAAGCTGGTCTGACCTTCACATAAATGAATTGTCTGCTTCAGCCTGCTGTGTATTCTCTTCAGAAAGCCTATTATAAGTTTACATATAACGACATAAATTCCCTCTCTTCTTTTCTTACCTAACTATAGTGGATATAATTCTCAATCAACTTCAGTTCATGCTAGTTGTTTTTTACAATACGGAGAAAAATTATGGTTTTAGGGCTTCAGGCCAAGAGATACCTAAAGCATAACCGGTTCATCTATACTGTATGGAGGTCTGAATTTTCCCCCTTGAAATTAAAATATTATCTTTTTGTTTTGTGAACATGTGGTCCTAACCACAATAAGCAACCTAGCAGTGCTTCATATCACATATACTGTGTACTGTTGGAGCAAATAACTAATTATTCATGCACTTTGATTTCCAAAAAGCATAGCTGTTTTGGCTTTGGCACTTCCGAGTAAGGGCTTTGGATGATCGTTGTGGTGACATTGGCAAAGACATAATGGGTCAACTGCAGGGAATACCTTTAGATTCTCATTTTTACACTTAGGGAACCACAGGGATGGTTCACTTGAGACAATGTGTGTGTTTCTTTTTATATTCTGTGCTCCTGTTACAAGGCTGCCCTTAAATCATGTTCTCGACCTCAACTTGACTGAAGCACTGCAGTGTCCACATACAAAGATGAATTTCAAGAGCTGATATTTTTATAAACTGAAACAGTATCATCATACAAAGATCCAGTTGACACAACCTCTTGTGTTTAATCTCATCACTTAATATCCATTTTGCTTGTGCATGTTTTTTTTAAAGAATGACATGTATTGGAACATAACCTTAGGCAGTCCTAAGAATTTGTGGAGCCTCTTACTCATCTCAAATGTGTGCTTTATTTTCTGAGATGAGTCTAACATTAAGCTATTGCCTCAGAACAATTCAAGCATAAATTTCTGTTACGAAGGAGGCAAGCAGCTGCTACCGATCTCATATAGGGTCTTAATATTTTGACTTTTGGTTCCCTTTGTTTGGAGGTTTGCATATTCTGAACATAAAGCATTTAATAAAGAGGGCCTTGGAGCAGGATTGGATCATAAAGTTCTATAAGGTTTTTCAACAAGTTGTTTCATCTAGAGCGGTCCCATAAAGTGCCAGAGGTATTTATGTAATGAATATGAATGTTTTTTTAAAAAAGACCAAGCCCTCCCAGATAATCCTGCTTTTTTCTAGCTACTTTGTAACTCATGACATAACATTGCAATGAAAGCAATTATTAAAAGTTCACCTTTCCAAACATATTTTGTTCTGTGTTTTCATATTCAAGAGATCTGAAAAATGAAGTCTAAAGAGAGGTTGTCTTGGGAATTACATTAAGAGCATTTGAAAGTCTAAAATATGAACCTAATTTCAGTTTTCCTACCCTGAAAACATTTCATCTACTTTTCCCAGTGATACTGGGCTTGCAGAAATCAAGTCTTTTTCATGCATAGGTTCAGAAATAAAATGTTCTACATCTCCCAATGATTGAAGGTGCACAAGTGGTTCTCTCCTCATGAAGTTACATATCAATATAGAGGTTCATGAAAATGACAGCTTTGTACAAAGCTGTCACTATGGATCCCACATGTGCCACATGCCACTGAGGACCTTCTTCACCAGTGACACACTTCTCTGGAAAGCAGGCCGGCCAGCCCGGCCCGGCCTCCATCATAAGTGGACCACTCTGTTGAGGACGTAGGGTGTGTCTCCTTGCCAGAGCGCATGGCCATCCATAAGTGCCCTGCCCAGCCAGAGGGAAGGGGCATAGTACTACACGGCACCTATTGGGGCAACGAACCCTCATCTCTAGTTACATGCAAAAACATTCTATCTCCTGCTGGGGTGATAACACAGATGACTGTATTGACTAAGTCCACTTGGCCACAGAATGGGACTGTGGTCAGTCAGTGGCCCTAAAGAAGAACCAGATTCGTCATTCATGCATCTGCCTTTAAAAAAAAAAACAATATATGTCTGTGGAACATTCCATTAGTTCCATGCTGTAGGTAATTAGTCTATTTTAACTGGAGGGATATGAAGAAGATATTTACCATACTTGATCCACAACACCTGTTCAGTACATACATTCAAACTACTGTCTGTGTTATTACCAGGTGGGGACCAACCATTTTTGAATGCTTCATTTTTCCAAACTCTTTAAATGTTCGGTTTCTTTCTTGGCACAAAACATTGTACATTGTTTTATGTGTGTTGACAATCTAATACATAGGGCACATACTGTACAGTTACTTGTGAGGACCTCAGTGAATCCACCCCCTGTGTTGACTCAAACAGTTATTAAATTGCTGTCTAGCTTCAGAAAACACAACAAATGGAACTGTGGATGGATGCCTTTACATTTCTTTATTTACTTATATGCTATTCAGTAGTGTGTACACATTCTCTGGTTTTAATAAAAGTACAAGTAATAGGTATGTTAGCAGAAGAATATCCAGAAGATTCTGGCCAAGTACTTCAGGTTGAAACATTCTTCTTTTCTTCGCTCTGGCCAAAACATTTGCCCCAGGAGGTTACCTGGCTTGTTATATCTTGGGTCGCCTTTTCACCAGCATCTTGTGCAGATTTGCAGACATCATCAACCGCTTTAAAATAACAAGACATATCCTCTAGTAAATGGATAAATTGTTGACTTTCACCTGTAGTTTGCTTTCTGGGATTCTTTAAAATAGAACTAGCCCTGAAGGTACCTGTGCATATGTAGGAAACTGGTCCTTTGTTGAACAAAGACTAAGGAAAACTAGGACCCATCTTGTAGCAGCTCTGACACTTCACCCTTGTGTGCTCTGGTAGGGCATTGCAAATACTGCCAGATGTCTTTCCCTTTCCACCTGTATTTTCTCCCCTTTGGAAAAAATACTTTGGAGGTATCCCTGTGGATATACTGATCCTTTCTAGAGCAGATACTCATAATAAACTTTGCCGCAAGCCTTGCAGTAAGTACATGAAAGGATGAAGTTGTGTTCTGGTCTGTGCAGAAGGCGAAGTTACTCTTGTGTCATAATCTGTCATCTCTTTTTACAAACCAAATTTGTCCCTGAAAAAAGACATCTGGATTATGGGGCCAGGAATTTCTGCCTTATAAGGCTCTCGAGAGTATCACTTAGTGATATTTGAGAGCTTACCATAATAAAGCAAAAGGATGCTGTGGTTTGTTTTACTTTCCGTTGCCACCTCTTCACTCCTTTGTTGCTTCCCTGCGCCCACCATTCCTAATCTTTTTTTGGGGGGGAGGAATTTCCTCCAGGAGGAATTAGATTGTGCAAACTCTGCTTTGAACAGAAGTTTGGGGATGGGATAAGGCTGCAGGTTATCACAGAGATGATTGTACAGTGAAAGAGAGAATGCCTCAAACCTCCTGTACAGGAATATCAATCAATCAATCAATCATTTCTTCCCTCAAAATGATAAACACTGCTCAAAATGTATAAGGAAAACTTTTTAAAGAACACATTCGATTTCCAAAGCACTAGTCTTTGTTGCAGCTACGGGATGCAAGTTGGTTGTTCAGAAACAGTCAAGATGTGGTTCAGAATTTTCCGTCCATTTATAATACAGTAGTACACTGGAACACAAGTTTGTTTATTGCCTAGAATTGCAGGATGAGCTTTGCTAGATAAAAACAAAACAGTTTTAGAATGGAAACGACCCAGAGTAGGAAAGGCATGCTCTGGATCTCCTGCGTATATTATACTCTAAATGTCATAGATTTGGAGAATTGCCACTCTTTACCTTTCTGACCTGCTTCAATCACTTCATCCACCACCTGTTGCACGCCTTCATTTGTTGCATTAACTGTAATTGTTAAAAAAAATGAAAATAAAACACACACAAAGACAAGCAAATCACATGACCGAAATGTTTATGGTATTCTCTTTTCAAAACACTAAAACTGTAGGGATACTAAGAGGGTGTTGTGCATGGGGTAGTGGCGGTGGAGGAGTGATGTGCCATTTGGTGAGCTTTCATTTCCCCCACAGGAAATGCTGTAAAAACCCAACAAGTGAGCAATCCAGCTAATCTTGATGTAACAATTTGAATTCAACACCCTTTTAGATACACAAGCCTTGTGGTGCAGTGGTTATCTTGCTGTACTGCAGCCCAAACTGCTCACGGTTCAGGTTCAGTCCCAGGTAACCAGCTCAAGGTTCACTCAGCTTTCCATCCTTCAGAGGTCGGCAAATTGAGTATCCAGCTTGTTGAGCAGTTGGGAACAGTGTGTAGCCTGCATAATTTAATTGTAAACAGCCCAGAGGATACTTTAAGCATTAAGGGACGGTATATAAGCAGCACACTTTTTTTTTTGCTCCTACTGTAGATGGAGTACGTTTGTATGATTGCTTCACATTTCCCATAATTTTGCAACTTTGTTTTGTTTTGGCTATTCAGAGAGAAAGCTATTAAAAATACAGATAGTCCACATCAGTGCTTTGAGTGGCTGCTTTGTCTGTTTGGTGTATTTATACCCCATCTTTCTCCTCAAAAAGGATCCAAGGTGGCTTGCAATTTGAAAAAGCAAATAATATGAGAACTGGAAAGAGAGGAGAAAACAAACCAACAAACAACAAGCAAAGTAAAAAAAAAACCAGCAGCCTAACTCTTACAAAAGACTTCCACTGGCTACAAACAATTCTAAAATTAAGCTTAAATCTAGTACAGCAAGACAAACTGAATTACGGAAACAGCGTCGTCATCCCCCCTCCGCATTGCTTGGTGTCTTTCCAAGTATAGCTTCCATTGGAACTTTCTGTGGTGAAGAAGTACAGCTGAGCCAATGGGAGTGCCTAGCTTGTGGTGGAAGCAGCCTTTCCTCGTTGGCCAAGAATCGAGGGGTGAGCTGGAACAGTTTGTCCAAGGAGCCCCAGAAAATAAGACACCTTGTGTTTCAGCTCCCATATGTGTCATTAATGTCTGCCTTGCAGCGTCACTCATCAAATTCCCAATTATTTGTGGGGTTTTTGTTGTGGGTATTAGCAGAGCACCCAGCATTATGCCTCCCCCAGATTGCTGGCCAACTCTTGCAGAGGAAGAATATTGCCAGGAGACAGCCATTTGAAGGTTTTGTTGGAGAGAGAGAGAGTGAAGACCAGCCTAAAAAGCTCTCTGCTCTTGGAACAAACCCCTGCAGTGGCTTAGTTTACCATCTACGGTCTTGTCCTAAGCAATAAAACCACTTGCTCCCTCCATGATGAGGAGCCTCCTAGCCACGTTCATTGAGACAGACTTGCCCCTCACACAACAACGGCCTCAGGCGGGAAAAAAATGGCATCCACATATTGGTAAAATTAAGTAGGTAGCAGCCACTGTCAGGCAAAATCTTGTTATTTGTAAGGGATGCTATACTGAGTACAGTTACAGTACCTGCCCCTACATTAGCTTTATTTCTCGATAAGACAATATTAAGCCCAATATTAGGCTTTTGTCCTCCACTTTGCACAATCACAGGCTTGGTCTGCATGAACCTGGGACAACTTCATGTTGTTGTCAAGGGTATTTATCCAGCACTGTTTAGGTCTACAGCTGGTCTACTACTGCTACTAATACTACTGTTTTGATTGTCTACTACTACTACTAGTAGTTGTAGTAGTATTTATTATTATTGTTGTTGTTGTTGTTGTTGTTATTAAATGTTTAAATAGTAGCTGTCTAAAACAGTGTTTTGTTTCTTGATTGCAAGCCCAGTATAAATAGTAGAAAACTCTGGAGAAATATAAAACAGCTGCTTTTTGTTTAGGTTTGGTTTTTGTTTTTGTTTTGTTTTTTGGCATTCTGGACTGCATCCTTTCAGAAAGTTCACCTAAAGGCTAGGGTAATTATTCTGTCCTGTGTGTCATTTCTTTTGGCAGGAGTAAATCAGATTGCTCTTGGTTTAATGGTCTTCAAAGAGTTCTATTAAGCCCTCCCCGCCTCCTGCGAACTTGTTCTATTTTTAATTGTAAACTAAATGTAGGGAATACACAATGGCATGATTTCCCCATCCCAGTCATGTGTTATGGGAATGTCTAGACATTAGCAATTGTTTCACCCCCTTATTTTCCTATATAAAAAGGATAGGCACCAAGTGCTTTACTTATAGTATGCCTTTTATTTAGACTTGCTTTCATCAGTTCCGGTCCCAACAGGCCAGAATAAGAAAGAAGAATTGGGGGGGGGGGCGGTATATGGTGGAACAAATTGAATCAGATCCCAAGAAAACGTGCACATTTACTGGGTGAAAACCACTGATCTGCTCTGTTCTGTTTTAACACTGTAATCTTCTGTTTAAACACAGTGATTTTGCCTTAGGACAAATTTCAGGTTTTGCCCCCTGCTAACAACTGCATCAGGGCTACTGTCAGGGAGAAGCTAAAGAAGTTTAAGCCCACCCTCATCATGAGCTTTATACTGAACCCAAGAGCTGAAAAACAGAAATAGAGACAGAATAGCCTTTACCTTTATCCTGTGCAGCATTCCCTGCAAGCTTTGTTGCTTGCTCTGCAAGGTTCACTTTAAACATGGTTGCTGCCTTCTGGGTGATCTTCTACCTTTGGTCGGCAAGTGGATGGCCAGTTTCTTCAGAGGACTCCAGTCCCTCTTCCAAACCGTGTTGGCCTTTATAGACTAGGAAACTCCTCCCAGCTGGGACCAGGAATGCCCTCCATACTTTGTTTGCTGACTAACTCTGGGCTTCAAAGGCAGTGGAGGCATATTTGGAATAACTGTACTCTTCTCCCGAGGGGGGAAGGGTGTGGCTTGGCTTTAAAAATATATTTTTTTAGGGGGGGGAAACCAAGTGCTGTAGTTTTCCATAGCAGCAAAATAAGAACCGTTGCTTTGTGCAGAGAGAGGCTGGCAGACCTACTGTGTTCCCACAGCCCTTATGAATCATTTCCATAACGAGGGCAGTTGGAAGACCAGCCAAAGGCTACACAGGTGCCTGGCTGATGGGACCCCAAAGAGGATGCAGCACTTTGACGTCTGCTGGTGTCCCCTCCTCTAGGTTGCATGCACCATATTTCGATGAGTGGGTCAACAAATGTGCAGACCGGCCTCAAGATCCCTCTTTCCATTGCACTGGATCCGAATCTCCTGCCCTCCAACGTCCCTTCTAGGGATTCTCTGGAGCAGGCATGTCCAAACTTCGGCCCTCAAGATGTTTTGGACCACAACTCCTATTGCAAAAGATGCAAACAATTCCTATTGTAGAAAATGAGATAGAAATTGCTTCACAGCTGGTGTCTGTGAAGATTCTCAGTCATCCAGGTGAGTTTATCTGGGTCATGGCAACTGGACTTCTTTTCTTGAGAGATGGAAACTAGAGATGGGCACGAAATGAGCGATTTTTTGTTTTCGTTCTTGTTTTTTCGTTTCGTTATGTAATGAAACAAAGAACGAATTTTGACTCCAAAATGAAACAAAACAACCCGAAACACGAAAAATTTTGTCGACCGCTTTGTTTTCGTTACGGCAAATACATTGAATTGTGCTAAATGGTAACGAAACAGCAATTTTTCGTTTTCATTTTTGTTTTTTCTTTTGTTACCTAACGAAACGAAAACAATTTTTTTTGCAAAAAACCTCACGAAAACGAAAACGAACTGAAACGGCCCCCTAAATGACCAAACGACAAATGAAACACCATTTTTTTGAGTCGTGCCCATCTCTAATGGAAACGTTTCGCTACTCATACAAGCAGCTTCATCAGACTGAGGAAAGTGAATGTTGACTCCTCCATTTTATAGTTCATCTTCATTTCCCATAACCCTGGTCTGAATAGGCTCATTACATGGACAATGGCCTGAACAGGCTGGTTAGGTGGACAACTGCTTAAGGTTTGTGAAAGTCCCATCTATGCAACCTTTCTCAATACCCATTAAGTATTGGTCGTTAGCTATGGCCTTGCTGGTGGACATGTGCTTATTTGTCTGGGGATTGATGAAAGGACTGCTCGATAAGTAGCAGACAGATTGTGTCTGAGTCCCCACCTCTATTGAGAGAGAGGTTTTCGATACAAACACAAATGGCTTCCCTGACCCCTCTCTCAAGCCACCTATCTTCTCTGTCTCATAGCTGGTATGTTGCTTCCTTCTCCTTCCACCTGTTTGCAGTTTCTGAGTAGACAGGTCTTCAGGGCCTGGGGTTCAGCCGAGCAGGTGTTTTTTTATCTTGGAAGTTTTGAGTAAGAAGTGTATTGTCCACTGGTATTGCTGTAAGAGTATCACCCCAATTTCTTCTGTTTTCACATAAACTATCCTTCCTTATTTTGTGGGGAGAGAGAGAGACAGAGAGACAGAGAGACAGAGAGACAGAGAGACAGAGAGAGAACAAGAAATTGTGATTAAAATGTCCCCTCAAAGCAAACCAAAACCAAAACCCAGAGATGGGAACTTGCTTTAAAAACTGTTGTAAATTTTTGTGGTTTTATACCACTTTATTAAGGATTTGAGTCTTTTGGATGGGTGGGTGGAAATCTAGATATCTCAATCATATAGAAAATACACCGTGCAATATTATTTAAAAAAAGTGGTTTGAGCGGTGTGACCAGAAGAACAAATTCATAAACAGACTAGGCGATACTTTTATTGGTCACTACTAAAACAAAAAATGTAAGCTAAGCTTTCGATAGCAACTGCTATCTTTATCAAAGCATTGTACCAGAAATGCAATCTTGATAAAGGATGTTGTCTATCAGGCGCTGAGAATCTTTTGGTTGAGATGGAACACACCAGATGATGGTATCAGGAGGCAAGCTGGTGTTAAGACTGCTTCAAAGTCCCGGATACGGTTTAATACCCAGAATATCAAACAAAGCAGCATAGTCGTTGACCACCCCCCTTCCCTTCTTCCCACCCTCAATTTGGCTGTTTCGAGACTAAAAGTCTCTGCTCGCCTGAGGGAATTGGGGGGGGGGAGGTGATGTAAAAAGCATATGTTCCATTTGAAAGTTTGGGAAATTTTAGCAAAACTCACTTGGAATAATTAGGGCCAGATTAAAAAGAAGCAATTTTACCTAGTGGCTACAGTCCAGGCCTTTCTTCATGGTACATTGACAGAGTGGTTCTTTACTTGGTATCTTCATCAATCCATTAAAAAAAATGGGGTTTGAGCCGTGTGATATTATAAGCAATATTATAAGCATCTATACAATGACAAACATTTTGCTTTCTGAATTCATTTTCCATAGGATTTTTTAAAAGGGTGTTTGTTTTCTGTGCAGATGGGTATCAAGTGTATACTTTTCAATTATGTGAAGTATGCGTCTTTACCAGATGGACGACATTCCATATCTTTTAGAGAACAAGCTCTCCCTTTCAGATGACTACTACAAGATGGTCTGAAGTAAAACGTGCAGTTTATAAAGTACAACAAAAGAGAGGGAAAAGAAATATGCCCTGCATTAAGCATTTTCAGAATTCGCCATAGGCTGCAAATTCAGTCCTAGACATAGTCTGTGCAGAAATAAATGTTACTCCATTGTCCTTCTTCCCAGTTAGCTTTGCATTTGATTCATGGCGAATTTCAGAATGGTAACTGTTTGCAACTCTAGCATTTTTCTGCCAAACAGCAAAACTAAGGTTAATTGGTTTGCTGTTTTATTTTTTATTTTTTTTAAAAGGATAATTGCGACCATCATATATTTGCTCTAGAAGTTTCTGGAAAAATGTCAATACCTGCTGGTGAGTTGTCATGTTCCCTGTGTTTATTCACTTGACATCATGAAATTTGAGGCTTTGGAGATGGCTGCCTCAGATGATAGCTCTGTGACCAGAAAATAAGCAGTTAAAAAGATACATTCATATCTGTTTGATGGCAGGGGTTAAAACCAGCTCCACACAATAAACATATGTAATCAAAGAACATCTGGAAGTTGAGTCATGGCAACTGGACTTCTTTTCTTGTGGAGAGTGAATCATTTTGTTACTCATCCTAACAGCTTTGTCAGTCTGAGGAAAGTTAGTGGTGAGGCCTCCAATTTGTGTGTGTGTGTGTGTGTGTGGTTACTGTCGTGACCGACTCTTCATGAGCTCATGTCCATGGAGTTTTCTTGGTAGGAATACTGGATAGTTCACCTTGACTTCTTTCACACACATCCTGGTCTGAATAGGATCATTAGGTGGACAGCGGCCGAACTTTCCTCAGACTGAGAAAGCTGCTTGGATGAGTAGTGAAACATTTCGGTTTCACAAGAAAAGAAATCCAGTTGCCGTGACTCAACTTCCAGATAACCTCACCTGGATGGCTGGGAATCTTCACAGACATTCAAAGAACATGCAAACAGTGCTATAAGCCTTCATCAGGCTTTTCGGGTGTGGTGTGTATAGCTCAAACATTGGCAAAACTTGTTTCTGGAACTACAAAGGCTGGAACCTGCCAGTCAGGGGATTCTGGGAACTGTGGTCCCAAACAGCAGTGTACTGCCAAGCTCTGATGTCAAGTTATTGCACATCTTCACCTTGTGGGAATGAAGAGAAGGAAAAAGCAGTCTTTAGAATCAAGAACGGGGGGGGAGGGAGGCAGCAGCATCCAAATAGAATATGCACTAGAAAATAAAGCCTTGTCGTCCTCCTGGATATGCAACCGAGCCTTTAATAGTTAAAAGGAAGGAAGAATGTTGGCAAACCTCATTTTTCTGAACTTTGTGTTCTGGCTACACTAATGAAAGAACTGCCAGCTGCCAACATTTCTGCTTTTAAACAAAAGCAAACAAGGACTGACCCAGATTGATTTTGGAAAGTCTGAGGAAACCGGGGTGGTAGAGATGGGCTGGAAAGACAATAGTCTGGGTTAAGGTGGCGTTCCAAAACAGGATGTGAAAACCATTGTAGATGATTGGGATGCAAAATCAGGAACTAGATCAAAACCAAATGTAAGCAGAGAACTTTTCCTAAATGCTAGAAACAAAGCCTGAAAGCAACTGATAGAATTCAGTGAAGTCAACATTTTTTTCATTGCAAACACAGGGTTCAGATGCATGATCGTACCTGTGGATCTCACCAGATGGCTGATGCAGAAATTGACTAGACCCAAAAGATTAGCAGCAGAAGGTGGAGAAGTGCTGTTCACTCTGCCAAAATAAGACTAGTAGCAGACTGTGGTACACAACACAAACTTACACACAAAATGAAAAAAATAAATACATGTTAAAATGTTCCAAGTGCCAACATGTAATTTAAATAATAATCCTGATTCCTGAACAATTTAAAAACATGTACAAAACCCCTCAGGTTTGCAGTACTCAGTTTGAGTTTGAAACAGAAGAACTGTGGATTAAATCCAGACGTATTATCAGGGAAGAATGCAAAATCCTATTCCTTCAAGAAAAAGATAAAGCAAAGCACGGAATATCTAACATAAAATACACAATACCAAACAAAAAATTAAACCAGAATTAAAGATATTTAAAATCCAAATATTGTTTCTTCAGTATAAAATAAATAAAACATGAAAACAGTAACTCAGGTGCAATAGAATCTGTAACGCATGTTCTCCTGTCTTGCCAGTTTTACTCTGAAATCCGACGAAGACTCATTGAATCCCAATTAAAATTATTCCCTGGGCGTTCTGAGGCATTTTATACCCTATTACTTCTAACAAGACAAACCTCAGACACTTTGCATAATGTGGCAAAATTTCTAGTTGCTGCTATTAAAATCCGGGAGGGGGAGGTTTTAACAAAATAAGGATAGAACCTTAATTATCGGTGGGATTTTTCCTCTCCTCCCTTCTCTCTTTTCCCTTCTTGCTCCCCTTCAAATTAAGATGTGAGTGAAAGGTGTTTATCTTTTCTGTTAGGCCATTTTAATTTTGTACCTAATTCTTTTAGAAATGTAGTATGTTTTAACTTGCTCTTGTATAGTATTTGGATGTTGGCCTACGGCCGTATTAAAGATTTCGTATTCGTATTCGTATATGCCAAAAAACTACACAAGTCATGGATGACAGATTCCTGTGAAGAAGAATCCTGTAACTAAGAACAATTTTAGAAAGCAATGTGAAAATCAAAGTAGCTGGAAGAAATAAATCACCAGGAGTATTGATTGAGTTCTTTCAAGCTGCAAAATGCTATTAAGTATATGCAAACAAATATTGAAAACAAAATAATGGCTCATTGATTGGAAATGATCAATGTTCTTTCCAAACCCAAAGAAAGGAGACAGCAAAGAGTGCAGTTACTGCACAACAGTTCCCCATGGAGTTTAAGATTCTACAGTATAGACTTTTACCATATATTATGCAAGAGGCACGAGTTGTTCAAGCTAGAATCAGAAAATATGAGGCACTCAAGATCATATTGCAAATGTGTGTTTGCTATTGAGCACATGGATGAATTTCTGAAAACAATGACTTGAAATGACTATTGAGGAAGATTAGAGAAAAAGAAAGTGTGAAGGCAGGATTACAGTCTTAACATTTGATGTTAAAAGGGCAACTAGAGAAGGGTGAGATAGCTAATATTAGCAATGGAGACTTCCAATTTTTAAAGGAGGGATAACTGTGGAGGAACCGGAAAAATCCTTAAGAATAATAGCATATAAATAACAATAACAATGATAATAATAATAATGAACATTGTAGAGATAGAAAAACCTTTAGAAGTATTAGACCAAGAGCTAAGGTAGATATAGAATGAGAAGTGGAAAATATTTTATCTTTTGCTCCAAACGAATATATAAAGTTTAGGATGTGATGTAAAATAACCCCCAAGAGATATAAATGAGTCTGTGGTTTATGCAATATTATTGATATATAATCCAGTGAGAGTAGCATGACAAGGATAAACAGAATTAAATGTTAGCAAATATAGTGCCTTGGTACCTCTGTACCTCAGATGTTTGCTGTTGTTGATGATGTTGTTTGATGTTTGTTATATTTTAAATTTTTTTTAAAAATAGCATATCACTGGAGTCCAATGCCAGGGTCATGGTGGGCCATCTCAAAAGCAAATGAATGGGTTTTAGATCAGCACGAATGTCTCAGCTCTAAGCTACCCATTATATTCATTGCATGTGAGGAATTAAAATTACCTCAGTAGCCATCTGGCCTTAAACATAATTAGATTTAAAAATGAGCGGAGAGGCTTGAAGAGCAAAGTGTACAAACTCATCTCTTGCTCACTCTTGTGTTGGCCTGGTTTGTTCAGGGAGCACAAGTCGGATCTGGGTCATAGCAAATGTGGGGAAAGGTTAGTCCTTCTCGTCCTCCAACAGCATCTTGACAAAAATTGCCCCTACTCCTTAAGCTGCTACCAACAGGGATAGGTGAATCTCTCTGTTTCACATCAAAGTCTTATTTTTCTTATCTTAAATGCAGTCAATCCTGATTTTGAGAATTTTATTTACACGCACAAAAATCATCTGCATTTTGGTGTACATTCCCTCCTACAACAGTATACCATTTATTGGCATATATTTTGCATGCAACTTTCCCAGTGCAATGTATTTTAACCATTTTTACAGACGAATTTTGAGTAAAAACTCTCGTATGATATGCACTTTTATACACTTTTTTTTTTTTAAGAAAAAAAAACCACCCGAAGAACTCCCTTGCAAAATTCAGGGCATATGTTGAAGAATAACTTCTAGTTCACGAATAAGTTTGAAAGTGTGAAATACATTTCACTATCAGACCCACAAATGTCATACTTTTCCCTCTACATGAAATTGTGGGATGGAATCACAGTGAGAGATTCTTATTCCTTTAACACCACATCTCAGGCTTGTACAGGACTGGACATTCTTCAGCAAAACCTCCCGTTTCCAAGGAGTTATGCACAGTAGCTCCCAGGATAGGCTCTGAAGAACTCGTATAAACCGTTTTGAAGGAAATGGGAAAGAATGGAGTGGATATATTCTGGCTGGAGGGAACTTTGACTGAAATAAGAACATCTGAAGCCTAGGAGAAACATGTTAACTTTACACAATAGGTACCTTAATAATCTTAAAATGGGCCGAGAGCCTTGACAAATTAAGCACAGAAACTAATCTCTGTTTTTCACTGTATTTGTCAAGTTTGGGAACTTGGGGTTTTATTTTGCAGCATTTAAAGATGGGAAATAGAGGATGAAGTTATGAGGTCATCCTGAAATTAAAGCTGAGTAATCAGCAAGTAGTCCCCCCCCCCCCCCCGAGGTTTATTTTTACAAGGAAGTGGGCGTTCACAGACCAAAGCCACCTAAATCTTACAATGGCCTGCATCCAAATTCCATTGTCAAGTTTCTAGAGGCCAGAGTATAGTGGGATGCCCTGAACCCACTAAGCAACCCTGCTGTCCTCCTCAGGTGCCATGGAACAGGTGCACCATATCTCCTTACCAGAGTTTAGGTGAGATTCAAATGCCACTCCAGCTCAGTTTCTGTACATGGATCAGAGGAGGAAGGGGAACCCTGTCCTTTCCCTCAGGCAGTGAATTGTATCCTGGGTGTGGCTGCTCATCCATTTCCGTATGTTCTTCCAACTTCTCCCAACTGATAATGCTCAATTCATTAGAATCCCAGGGGTTGGCACTGACATTCAGTCTGAAATGAAACTGTGACCAAAGGGAGGTTGCTATGGTGTTCACCCCTTTGTGATGAACAATTTATCAGATGTGTCTGTGTTCATTGGTTGTTTGTTAACCAATGGGAGAGTTTGGGGGAGGAGCCTGAGTGGTTTTAAGGCTCAGGCCAGCACTGAATTGGTCAGATAGGGATTTAAACTGACAGAGCGAGACAGATAGAGACTTACGCTGACAGAGAGATCTGAAAGGGTCTGAGAGAGTGTCAGATAGTGTCTGACTAAAGCTGCTATCTCACCTGGGGAAGATCCTGATCTTCTGAAGGTCTGGCTTTTCCTCTTTGTCCCGTCATGTGACTGAATATGTGGGACAGCAGTTCCCAGGTACAAAGCTTTTTTAAAAAAATTTAATGTGCAGTTCAGCCCCATGGCCAGCAGGTGGCACTAGCATTAATTGGCTGGGCAAAATTAAAACAAAGAGCACTGGATGGAGCTTCCTGGTGCTCCGAGGGTCGGGAAAATTAAAAAATAAATTTAAAAGAACAGTGCCAATTGGCCCCAGGAACAGCCGGTCAGCACTATGAGAAAAAAAGAAGAAGAAACCTGGATCATTTATTTATTTATTTATTTATTATAGAGCTTATATACCGCCCGTCTTCCCGAAGGAACTCCGGGCGGTTTACAACAGTAGGTCAACAACGACCAAGTCAGAACAAGAAATTCAACAAAGTGACAGCATATTAAAATGGCAGTTTAACCCTGGCAACTAAGATAAAAGACTAACTAATTAATACGATAGTGGG
>JAHTLZ010003518.1:27700434-27711292 GCA_023846285.1 Phrynocephalus versicolor | reverse complement strand
TCCTGTTCTAGAACCTGCACAAAACTCCTACTGGATAGAGCAAGAGATTAGGAATCAGGACAGGAGTCCTGAGTTCAAATTCCTGTTCAGCCATGGAAGTTCATAACTATTATTATTATTATTATTATTATTATTATTATTATTATTATTATTATTATTATTATTATTATTATTACTACTACTACTACTCTCACTTGATAGCCCCATAAGATGGTCCTGACTTGACGGAATATAACAACTCTAACAAATCAGTTGGTCTTTCTAACCTGTTAGTCTAGTTTGTGGGCTAGACCATTGTGGATCAACAAGGGCTCAAACATATGGCTTACTCTTAAGTTGGAAAGGTTTCCTCCTTGGGCTATAGTTCCTTGAATTTATACTGAGTTTATGGCGTCTCCAACACTAAACTTTCCCAGAGCTTGGGGAGTTCATTGTTTTGTTTTGTTTGTTTTTGTTTGTTTGTTTGCAGACAGCAGTTTCTTAGTCTTCAACTCCTAGACTACCTCAACCAGTTTTGCTGAGTTCTAGTATTTCTCAGTCCTCTTTGATTCTAACAAAGAAACAAACTTTGAGCACTTAAGTTTCTAAAAAACCCTTTTGCAGTGTGTGCACACCAAGTATTTATTTATTTATTTGATTTGATTTATATACCGCGGCCATCTAACCCAAAGGTTACTCTGGGCAGTTTACAAAGTGAGTATGTGCTTTGCCACAAAGCCATATCCTATTCACACACCTCCGAAACACCAAAGGCTACGTGCAAAGAATGACAATCCAAATAGATAGACTGTTAGGTTAGGTTAGCTTCCCCCTCCCAACCTCATACCTTTCTGACCCGCTTCCGTCACTTGATTCACACCTTGCTGTGCAGCCTTTCCCAGACTGTTTGCTGAAATCAGGAGAAACAGAATTAGTCTATGGTAACTTGTACAGGTTGAAAAGTCAGAGGAGGATAGGAAAGCAATGATGGAAAAAGAAGAAAGCCGGGCACACCATCAGCCACACATGATAGCATGGCAAGCATTTGTTCAGCTTCCTGGTTTTGTTAACTGCACACAGGGCTGTGGTATTACAAACAGGCCCTTTCTAAAAAGTCATGTCAGGGATTGTGATGTGTGATTCTACCAGCCTTACTTCCTACATTGCTTTTGTGCTCTGTAAGCATGGAAATACCTCAAAACATTTAAAATTTAAATGTATTCAAAAAATTCTTATATAAAAACCAACCTCAGTCTCCACAGCCAAACATCTAATGAAACACCAACATTCTTAAATGTAAGAATATATATACAAGGAAATAACTTTCTAAGATTTAAGCATATTAAGAACACACACAAAATACAATATTTTTCCATGTAAAAGATTATATTTTTGTCTTAAATTGTGAGACTGAAAATTGAGGGTTGTTTTATACACGTAAGTAAGCTGAGGGGACAACTATGGGGTTTTACAACTGTAATTTTGGCTTTGAAAAGTGGGAGTTGTCTTATACATGGGGGTGTCTTATAGATGGAAAATATGATATTTCTAAATGGTCATCCAGTCAAACCAGTTGAGAGCTTTGAAAGAAAATCCATGTTGATTGTGTTGCTGTTGTGTTTCTGCAGAGCAGTGCGAAGCATTGCCTTGCCTTGCCATTTTGACTATGACATCTTTTTTGTTTTTTGTTTTTTTTAATTTTTATTTTTTAAAGAACAGATAAAACAGCAAAATAACATAAGGAGAAAAATAACACACATCAGTGTAACAAAAAATATAACAAACATAACAGACATAAACCCCATGCTACCCATCCCCCTCGGGACTTAATCAAGATTACAACTTTCATTATATTGACCTGCCCATTTCCCTCCAGAAATACATCATTGATATAACTAACATTTTTGCCGAGCCTAACAGAACAGAGGCCAGTAACACACACACAAAGAAACGAAAAGAACATCTACACCCCCAGAAGCCCGGAAAGTCAGAATATTCTAACTTTAAATAATACAGTTATAAAACTTGCATCCCTTATCCATATTTTGATATCATTTGTCAAAAAGGTTCAGCTGTCTGAATTGTCATGGTAGAGTGGTGTTTTTTTTTTTTTTGGCTGGAGCAAGCCACTAGTTTTGAAATGACTATAGTAAGCTATTGTTCAAGCCTCAGTTTTCAAAGCACTGGAAGTGTGTCTTCTAGAACTCCCTTAATTTTGTAACACCCTATGGATGCAAAATTTTACACCTTGACAAGAAAGAGGGGAATGAAAAAGAGAAAGTATCTTACCTGCATCTTGAACAGTGCACTGTGCATGTTGAGCAAAGCCTTTTGCATCCTTGGCAGACATGGTTGCTTCCCACAGCTTCAGTCCTTAAGCAGAGGAAGTCAGGGGCTGCTTTCTATACAGTCTGCAGTTCTTTTTATACTTGTGCCAACAAGGCCCTTCCCTGGGGCTCACCTGGAAAATATTTTTAGTGGGTGGAGCCCCCAGGTAGCTTAGCATTCTAAACCTGAAGATGGGCAACTAAAGGCATGTGCACTTTTAAGCCCCAAATTCTTTAGCTTTCTCAGGCAGAGGGTGTATCTCATTGAACATTTCTTTCTACACCAGTAGCTTTCATTCATTTCTGTAAAACAGAGGAGTTTGAATGGAAAATAACTGAGACAATAACAGGATCGTAGCCAGGAGCGAGAAAAAGGCAGCTGCATGAGGCCCCATTGTATATGCTGTTGATATTTTGACTATATATCATACAAAAGGTAGAATAAATTGTATTCTGATTTATTTCTCTTTCATGTGGATATGACTGACATGTAGGGAAAGTATTTTTCTTCATATAAAAGTATAAGTAGTGGGCATTTATGGAAGATAATTCTTTGTTTGGGGTGTTGCCTGAGCCTCCCCTTTATTTGAAGGACTGTCCAGTCCCAAGATGGGTTTCAAGGTAATCCCAGAAAAAGAGATCAGCTGCAGGGGTCTGGAGATTCCCCTCCAGCAGCATTCAGGCTACAGGCGAAGCAGGCAAATAAGTCACTTGAAAGCTGGATCAAAGTAGGTATTCAAAGCTCTTTTTGATGCCTATATTCGTGCAAGGCAACACAATGCCCTTACTTTCCGGTGTTGCTTCCATGATTCAGTTTTTCGTGTGGTCGTTATGATGGGGGTTTTCACCTAACTGGTTGGCAGCAGGCAACTGGAGTGTGTGTGTGTGTGTGTGTGTGTGCGTGCGTGCGTGAGTGCGTGCTTTATCTCAAATAGAAATGACACAAAATCTTTGGGAGCAGACCCTGCCTCCATTACTGTGAGAGTTTTCCAATAGTCAAGGCAATTAAAACATGAGCCAGGTAAGATCAGATGCTGTTATCTCTTATAAATGCACAAGAGCAAAGGGACTGAGAAATCAATGATTTTTAATGGATCCATTTTTGTCTGAAGATAATAAGGTAAGGTTTGAATTTCCAGATAAATTCCATTAGTCCACACTCCACAAGCAATTTTATATGGGGAGCTCATGGCTTGTTTTCAAGCAAGGCATGCTGTTTAAAGCAGAACCAGCCATTCTTGGTATGTCCTGCATTTGCCCATCTTGCTTTAGTATTTCATCATCATCATCATCATCATCATCATCATCATCATCATCATCATCATCATCATCATCATCATCATCATCATCATCATCAACAACAACAACAACAACAACAACAACAACAACTGCAGAACTGAGAAGGGCTCTATAGATAATTGAATCCATATCTTTTCATTGAGTTGCATTAGAGAATCGAACTCCCAACCAGATAGCTAAACCACTGAGCCATCCAATAGTCCTCTTATTATTCAAAGCCTGCTGCTTACATTTTTATTTCCCCCCAACTTTTTGGGAAATGGTTCAGGGCACGAACTTGGATCTGAGCTGGAAAACAGAGATCTTCCCCTCCCTGGTGATGATCCCCAACAGTGAACATGGGTCAGAAAGGACAGGCAGCACTGTGGTGCCCTCTTTACGTACCAAATTACAGGAAGGGCCCCATAGCTGCTTGCACCTACAGGGTTAACCCTATATCTTGTCATCCTAGGTTACCACTCAGCTGAAAATGGAGCACTCAATTGGCAGGTAGATCAGCTGGTATCTCGATCCACCCACCTTCTATGGTTGTGCCCATGTTTTTCCCAAAAACACTGCATTGTATGTGGTTATTTACCCACCCCAGCTTCTCATGACTTGGTAGCTCAGTGGTCAATACACAAGTGACATGGACCTATTTCTCATTGCACATCAATTTTATTAAATGTTATACACAATGGTTACATTGTTTTTGGAATGTACCTGTAATTTCAAAATGTTATTATTACCAAATTGCTTCCAGGCTCTGCAAAATGAAACTTTTTATTGTGTTAGTAATTAATTTGTTTGTGACATACTAGCATTGCTTCCGGACTGGGAATTATTGCCTTTTACTAAACTAGCATCCTCAAACCTGCATGAGCCTTCAGAAAAACTTCTTCAGCTTGTGTTCTTCTTACATGGCTCAAACAATGGTGTGACATATTGCCAGGTATACAACCACATGTATACTTTTTATAAGCAGATGCATTGGATAATAGTAATTACTAATAGTTGGAATTTCAGAAATAATCTTAAATAAAATCTGAGTTCAAATTTCTACTCAGCTACAAACTCCACTGGGTGATCTTGGCCAGTTACAGTTTTCCGCACTCTATTCTATCCCTCAGTGATATAAGGATAAAAGGAATGGTGTGTGCGCACACACACACATATACATAGAGAAAGTGTATACAGAAAAGAATTGAAACAGTTAGAATTACAAAACCCATTGTACTTGGCACCCAAATATGTAGTTTGGGAAAGGTTAATTTTGACTGAGTATGAAACTTTATTAGAAGCAAATGATTGTACAGTGTTAACAATTTGAATAAATCTATTCCCACATGTGTACAGCACAGCATTTAGTTTTTCTTGGACTTTCCTAGTTTTAGTGCAAATACAGCGCATTGACATTTGTGTCCAGATTCTTCTAATCCAGTCATGCAGCTTGCCAGGTTATGTAAATACTTATTCAAGCCTTCAGGGGTAATGCTGGGTCTGTTGATTCTAGTCATCGTGTTACTGAAATCGTGTGCTCTGGTAAATGAAGCATATGTTGTTTGCCATTTAATGCTGCAATGGACGGGCCATTAGTAGCTCTTCTCTCTTGATTTGGGTTTTTAAAAAGCAAGGAGAGCAAACAGTTGCTTGAAGCTAGCAAATAAAAATTAAGCACTGTCCAGATGCAAAGGAGTGAGAGGAAGCGTTAGGAGAGAAAACCCACAAAACAACACATTAACTTCTGGGAAGAAACATGATATAGTGTTTTTGGCACACTTATTAACGCAAAGCTGACAAAATCGAAATTGCGTGATTGATGAGTTGAAATTGACTTCAGGCAAAGAAATTCCATCCTTTCCAGAAGACTAATTTTGGGATGTAGACTAATTTTGGGATGTGGCAGAAAGTTACTTCATAGTACAAAGAGCTTTTATGGAATGCACTTACATTATGCATGATCATGGGAACATGACTCTTGAGCATCATACAGTGTGCCCCCTGGGTATCATTCTCTTCGGTAAAGATAACAAAATAACACATGAAGAACGTCAAATGTTTTAACCTTAGCCAAAATAAAATAAACTAATCTTGGGTGTGTGTGTGTATGGTTCATGATTTATCTTGCCTCATAATATCTTTATTGATTTGTTATATTTGCATATCATCATCCCTTTCATAAAGCTGATGGCAGCATACCTTGCCTTCATCCTCCTGTTGCATCTTCACAAAGACTCTCACTGGTGAGGCTGCGGTGGGGACTGGTCCAAGATCAACCAGTGAATTTTGTAGTGAGAATCTCCCAAGTCCCAGGCTACTACTAGGAAGGAACTGAAAATGGAACCTGGGGTCAATCTTGAAAAGTCAGCCCTGGTGTTATGTTTCTGAGAAACTGGCTCGAGCTGAAAGGGTCAGCAAGGAAAGATAACGTCTCCAGCTTTTATCCTGAGAAGGAGACCTTCAGAACCATGCTACTCATTTCCCTGGTATAACATGTATTGGAAAAAAAAATTCAGCAGTGCGGTTGGGTGGGGATAAAGATGTTCTCGCATTTCCCAACAGTCAAGGAAGGAAGGCATCTGATTGCTAGTGGACCTGGAAGAGTCTAGAACAGGAAGATATATAGATTTTTAAAAAAGGATCAGAAGTTACTTTTAGAAGGCTTAGTTTTGCTCTAATGAGATGTGCTTGGTTGTTGTCAGCCTGTTGTGGGGAATGTACTCTGTATGCCTCAGAACTGTGCTGGTATGTGAGTTTTAGGTAGAATCGTTTCGCTTTATTTTTTGTATGTGTCCTCTTGATTGCCTTAGCTTTGTCTTACAATGCTATGAAGTGGTTTTTAGTCCTTTTTTGAAACTTGTGTTCTTTAGTAAGTTGGAAAATATTCTATAACCAGCTGAGTTTTTGGCTCAAAGGGTTTGTGATACTAAATTTAATCCATGCTCTTATCTACTCAGTGGTTTGGTTCCCTGTGAGTGTGCTGGTAGTCTACCTTGCGGCCTCCCTGGAAGAACTGCTGTGTCAAGAAAGACTGCAGTAATTGGAGGCAGAGTTACCAGGATGGCTCCATAATCATGATCAAAATTCTCTCTCTCTCCTGGTTCACCCTCCCTGAGGCAAACAGAGCAGTATAGCTTAGTGACTTGATAGACGGGTGGTCTTCACAATTAATTTAACCAGTGCACACACTCCCTTTCCCTTTATATCCCACACACCTATCTTGTGGGTCAAGATATATCACAAAACAGAAGTTTTTTTCCTCCCCTGAAGTTTATACTTGAGGTAGAAACATGTGATTCTTTCTACCTTAGTCATAATGTTCTGGATTGTGGGTATGATTTTAAGCCTTTATTTTGACCTGAGGGCTCCTGAGCAAGTCATCTCAGATAATCTTTTGAGTGAATCCTGTTAGATGAAACGTTTCTGAAAGAATCAGGCAGATTTTGCTATTGATGGTTTCACTTCCCTTTCCTTAAGATAGTGGGCATGTCACCCAAATGTCTACCTGTGGAAAAAGCAGCCACTGTTATATTAGGGGCAGGAAAAGAAACGAATGGATTGGAATGTACCTTTGGTGCCTTTTATGGTCTACTCTGTGGACCTTAATTTTACATATAAGAGAAGAAGCCTGGCACTCTTTCCCCACCCCCTGCCACGCTTTGCAATGAGAGAAGGGAGACATAGTGAGATCGGAAAAAATAGAGAAATTGAGGAAGAAAGAATGAAGACCTAGATGAGTGATGGGGGGTGGGTACTTTTAACCTGATCTGCCCCCCAGATACTTGGATCAGCACCAGGTTACATCATGGGGCGGCGGGGGGGTGTCACAATTGTTTCTAAAAATCCAGTCCAGTTCATCAGGGCCACTGCTCTTTCAAACCCAGGTCTGGAGTGTTGGTATCTACTGGTTGGCCAATGGGATAGATTTGAATTAGCGCTGTTGTCCCATTCTCCCTGCATCCCAGCATTATCTCTCCCAAGGCTGGCTGAGTTAATTCGGTGGTGGTGTTGAAGTCCCTCGGATTATTAGTAGGCAGGGATGTCAACATCCCTGTCGATACTGAGCTCTCAGGTCTAGACCTGGAGCTCATGGAAACCATGACAACCGTGAGCCTATCCCAGCATGTCCTCAATCCAGGCTATGTAGTGGGCCACACTCTAGACCTGGTATTCTCAGCTGAGGTCAGTTCTTGAAAGAGAAAATGGAAGAAGAGAACAAAGGAGGGGAGCAGGAAGGCAAAGTGCAGGGAGTGAAGTCGTGCTGCACATTATCCAGGGCACCTTCCTTCGGTGGAAAGGGAGCTCCTCAGTGACAGTGCAGTGGCTGGGGTGTCTCTAGCTTGTGGTGGTGGTGGGGGAGCTCTTCCCTGATTGTCTGTAGGCCAAAATAGAATCCATGTCCTACTGCTGTGCCAGAAAGTTGTGGCAGAGCTCTTTAAAGGGGAAGGGTAGCTAAGTAGAAACACAAGTGGAAACTGGATGGTTCCCCACCCACCCTGCCCAAGCCAAACCGTGCCCTCAGTGAGCTATATATAGTATTCATATGTTAGTGTAGAGAGGCCCTCAGTTTGACATATTACAGAACAGAATTCCGGGGAGGGCTGGTTAAACTGTGTGTGTGTATATGTGCGTGCACACCTGGGGCAAGGATGGCTCTGTTGTCTCACCTTCCTGTCTGTGAAAACCTACCCGCTTTGTATGGGACAGCTACTCGGCTCTCTTCAGTCCTGGTCTGGTCTCTGGTGAAAACAATTTTTCCTATATCACAGGCACAGCAGATGCATTCAGCCTGTCCTTCAAGGACAGAACAAGACCAAGGAAGAGCAGACCAATACTTAGCTGAAACAAGTTGTTTTATTTTTCTCTTTAGAAAAAAAATATGTCCACCATTTCCAGGGATCTTGAGGGCTGATGCTAGTGGGCCAAAAAAAAAAAAAAGAAAAAAAAAGATGGCTTGGCGATTCCGACCACGACTGTGCTAAGACACGTTGGCTCCCAGGCCACACACTTGGAAAGCTCGAAGGTGGGTAAAGAAGGAAGCCACAAAGGAGATGGACAGGAAGGGAGACATACAAGGCCACCCTAACACACAGGATCAAGAGTCTGCCAGACCTCTAGGGTAGTTGGATGCGAGGCAAGTGAAAGACTGCAGTGCTGTATGAAGTGAACCTAGGGCATGAGTGCTTTCCCTGCTCTGGTGTCAGCTAACATTTCTGCATTTACTCCTGGGATTCTCATTATATTTTCCCCCTTCCTACTAGGAGACCCGAGGAGGATTAATTTCCTTCATTTTCACCCTGGGAAGAAGAAAGACAAGAAAGCAGGTTAATGTTTCATATTAACTCTACAAAACAGAACAGACTCCAGAAGAGAAGTATGTGGGAGTCTGCACAATTACAGCAAAGTACTCCAGAAACATAAGAGGGCAGTACCAAACCTTCCAGAAATCCTTGCAACTCAACTTAATAAGAAAGTGATCCAGCTGTAAAATTCTCTCTCTCTCTCTCTCTCTCTCTCTCTCTCTGAATGACTATTGGTTTAACATTATGAGCTGCCTTGAGTCCCCTCATCAGGAGAAAGGTGGCCTACAGGGAATGCTAACAAACAAATAATCAAGTATTTCTCTAGAGTAATAATGTGTGATGACACTTAAGGTCAGGGCATTGATGTTACAGAAGAATTGAGAGTTCTCCTGGTTCCCTGAGCATAATTTTTCAAAATGACAATAAAATTGGATGCATATATCTATAAAGAGATTTATTCAGTGGCTTCTTAAAGCTCTTTATTCTGCTGAAAGTCAACCTTGAAGCATAAATGAAATATGGATGGTAGTAAATAAAGGCTGTAAACAGAGAAGCAGCTGCTGGCTGTTGCTTTTCATGCTGCTTTCACACGACCACTAAAATCCGCTGCAAAGTACTCACAGATGCGGGGCAGAAAATTGTTTTCCCATGGGCAGCAGACTTTTTTTTTTTTTAAAAAAAGTGTGACCATGCCCACTTAAGTGCGGCCCAGTGCATTTTCCAAGTACTGTACCTGGTCTCGAGGTGGAAAAATGTCACTGTTCCGATGCGGATTTTAAAGCAGTAAAGGAGTCCATGGGAAAAGGGAAAATCCGCACCAAAACCCTTTCGCCTCCATTCCGGTGCCTTTCGTCCATTTATTTATTTATTTTTAAACTGGCAAGTACGGGATCCCGGTATGGAGAAACCTATTCATCATATTTGCATAGCAAGCAGGCACTCCCTGCCCCATGTGGTACATACTTGGCCCTCCTCCGCCTTCTGTATGTTTCCCCCCACCCACCCTTTTAACAGACAGGAATTCCTAATGGGCTTCCTGTCCTGCTACAATTAGCTGCTGCCGACTGGAGGAAGCATGTTGGGCAGGTGGAGGTGAGCCTGCATTTTTCTCTCCCTCCCCTCATTAATCCACAGCAGACAGAAACAACAGAATCGGAGTGCGGAGGGTTGGAACACAAGAATCACGACAACAACCATGTGATCACTGGTTGGGGGGGGGGTCTGCATTTAAATTGCCAGTGCATTTTAGAGCACTTTTACACAACCTCTAAAATCTGGTGGCAACTTAAATTTGGACCAGAGATCGTGGGGGTTTGTTGCTCTTCCTCTGTTCCCACCGCTCCGCACTCCATTGTTCCTGTCTGCGTGAGGGGAGGGAGAAAAAAAGGGTGAAAAAATGCAAGCTCACCTCCCTCTGCCGGTGGAAGCAGCCCCGAGCAGCCCCGTAGTGATTCCTGTCTCTTAAAGGGGCGGGGGGACAAAAAAAAACCCAAACAAACAGAAGGTGAGGGAGCCCAGTATTCGTGGTTTTACAATCCACATTGGAAGATTTTTTACCTCCTAGAGGCCAGGTACTTGGAAAGTGCGCTGGGATGCGCTTAGGTGGGCGTGGGCATACTTAATTTTTTTAAAAGTCCAGAGCTGATGGAAAAACATTTTTAAGCTCCGGATCTGGGAGCTCTTTGCCTCGGATTTTAGGGGTCATGTAAAAGCGCCCTTAGTAGTTGTGTGAATGCCACAGTCCATAGTCCCACCATGTCTCTACTTTTGAATCTGTTAAACAGATTTTTGCAGGGTTTTGCACAGCTTCAAAAACCTTTAAAACCTATTGGACCAGACAGAAACAGGGCAAAGACAGATCTATATATTTTTTGTAAGACGCCCAGAGTTCCTTAGCAAAGATGGGTGGGGTATAAATCCAATAATAAATAAATAAATAAATAAATAAATAAATAAATAAATAAATAAATA
>JAHTLZ010003518.1:27677879-27700424 GCA_023846285.1 Phrynocephalus versicolor | reverse complement strand
ATAAATAAATAAATAAATAAATAAATAAATAAATAAATAAATAAATATTCCTGAAAAGAAAAACTTCTCTCAGTTTATTTTTAATCCCTTCTAGCCATTCATGCTTATTTCTAGCCTAATGTGAGGGGAAAATGGAACAGGAGTGGACCTGCAACTGGAGAAAAAATAAAATAAAACGGGAGCATTGGGGCTATAAAGAGCAGCAGAGAAAAGATCTGAAATCACCTGTATGCAGAAAAGAAATGGAAACCAGCTCAGCACAGAGAAAGTAAGGAAAGAAAAATAGATGGCGAGAAAAACCCCAGACCAGCCAAGGATTCTGGGGTTAGCTGGGCTGTGGCTGTGCGTTACCTCTGGACTGGTTTCTGTGCTTTCCACTGGGGCGTCATCTTCTGCAGCCGCCTCAGGTGGCTCTTCAGGCTGCTCTGGCATTGCTAAATCCTCCTGTGGGACGTAAACAAAAAGGTGCACACTTATTAGAGGGAAGCCTTCCGAAGACTTGTCTGCCAGGACAACAGTTTGACCTACTGACTTTGGGGAGCCAAAGCAAATCCTTTATGAGAACAGGTTACTAGCAAGAGAACACCAGAAGCCATTTCTTTGGGGGGGGGGAGCAAAGGCAAATAAGACGGAGCTCAGCAGAGCTGCACAACATCATTTTGCACGTTCTAAAGTAGGGGTTCTCAACCTGTGGGTCCCCAGATGTTCCTGGACTGCATCTCCCAGAAATCCTGGCCAGCTCAGCTAGTGATGAAGACTTCTGGGAATTGCAGTCCAGGAACATCTGGGGACCCACAGGTTGAGAATCACTCTTCTCAAGGGAAAAGAAATGAAGCTGTAGCATGTTTTCCTCCAAGTCTTAAACAGAGCCCAGGGTCCTCGTGTGAAACCAAACGCTGGGATTTTGGAAGAGGAAGCCATGTTTGTCTGTGCAAGAATTCCAGGCAGAAACCAACAAAACCAAAGAAAATAAAACAGAAAAGACACAAAACATGTGGCACCTTTAAGACAAACTATTATATTTTAATGTAAGCTTTCATGGAAACAAATGCTGGGAGGTTCAGGACACATGAAAAGGAAGTGTTTCTTTGTATATGGAATTTGCTGGCATAGAGGCAGCTGCCAAGTTGGGGTCAAACTATATACCAAAGAGAGCATGAAAGGTACCAGAAGAGGGCATTTCTTAAGTGCTGAAAGGCGTCAGGTTGTCACAGCATGACATTTCCCTTACTTTGCATATTAGCTTGCTTTGTTTTGCAGTTGGTTGTCAAGAATGCTGGCACGTTGACGTTGTGTTGTATATCAGTTGAAGGGGGCTACAATGGCTTTTAGAATAACTGCGTTTGAGGCTTTTTGTCTTGTGCTTAAAATACACTATATGACTAAAGAGATGCATGAGCAGGCAATGGTGGCAGTATGATGACAAGGAGCTTAGGCACTGCCTCTGCCCAGTTGCCTGATCGTCCTGCTCTTTGGCCTGATCAGCTGGAAGGAGGGCACACGTGCAGAAGGCAGCCACCAGCTTCCCTTGGGGGAGCCCAGGCACTGTTTCTGAGCACCACCCAACCCCTTCCAGGTGGTAGTGGCAGAGGTGGCAGCAGTGGCATGGGGAGTAGGAGGACCAGGTTGGGAGAGGACAGGGACAGTGGGAAAGAGGCAGGCAGGCATTTATTTTGCAGAAGCAAAATTGAAGCACTGAGAGGAGGGGAATAAGTTCAGCATTTCGTTTTGCTTTGGCAAAACAGGATACCCAAACTGGGTTCCAAATCAAACCATGAACCAGAAAAAGCAACAATTCAGGCTGGTTCATGGTTTGATTCGGAACCCAGTTTGGGGAATCAGCCTGCCTGATTCGTTGTTTTTTCTGGTTCGTAGTTTGGTTCGCGCTGATCTCTATTGGTGGGGCATAAGAAACCATTGTCAGTTTCAGGACTAAACTAGATGTTAAAAGGTAACTTTAAAACAAACAAACAAACAAACAAACAAACAAACAAACAAACAAACAAACAAACAAACAAACAAACAAACAAACAAACAAACAAACAAACAAACAAACAAACAAACAAACAAACAAACAAATAAATAAATAAATAAATAAACAAATGTTCCCCCACACTTGCATGCTAGTCATGTCTGACTCTAGGGGAGGTGCTCATTTCCATATTCAAGCCAAGAGCTAGTGTTGTGGAAGTCCATGGCCATATGAGCCAGTTAATGTAAAAAGGTAAAGGTTCCCCCCACACATGTGTGCTAGTTGTGTCCGACTCTAGGGGCGGTGCTCATCTCCATTTCTAAGCCAAAGAGCCAGTGCTGTGCACTGAACACATTTCTGTACATGGAATACTGTTTACTGTTCTGCTTTTTATGGCGGTACCTATTTATCTACTTGCATTTACAGGCTTTTGAACTGCAAGGTTGGCAGGAGCTGGGGGTTAATAGCAGGAGCTCACTCTGCTCTGTGGCACCTGGGATTCGAACTGCCAAGCTGCCAACTTTGCAGCTGACCGTTTTTAGTGCTCTAGCCCACTGAGCCACCACGCCTATTGGTGCGGCATAAGAAGCCACTCTCAGTTTCAGGGCTAAACTAGATATATGTGCCAGTTAATGTAACTTGCATTTAATATGTAAATAGAGAACAGTAATCTATATCAGAGCCTGGAAATGTTAAGTTTCCCATCCCAAAAACTCTTAGGAGGCACCTTTCTGGAATGCACCCTCAAGGATCTTAGTAAGCAATATTTCAAAGCTCTGGTCTATAAGCTATACAATAAAGGGACAACCTCGCATTTTCTAAAGCCTGGATTGAAAAGTTTCTCCCCCCCCCCCCTCCTCACTTTTGATGCTGGAGGTGTTCTGGGAAGGAAGAAGATTGATTAAAATCTACAGAGCTAAATGCAAGATCATATGAGGTATGGGGGGGGGAGATTTCACTCTCCTCGTTTTGTGTAATAAGTAACACACATGCACACACACCATCCTGTTTAATATGTGACAGGGCAAGCAACAAACATTCAGGTACAAGCAACTGCCTTGCATGTCTGCTCTCACCTTCACTAAACCTGAAAGTACTGAATTGTGAGGCTTGAGGTATTCTGTTTGTTTGCTCCTCTTATACCTTCGAAAGATATTCTTCACCATGACTTCACCTCTCTGTCTCACTCATCTATTTTTAACCAAGCAGGAAACGAGCATCTTGAAAGGCGAGGGCTCACACAATGGCAGGATGAAGAAGTGTCAGCTTGAACAGAAGTCTCCCCCACTTTAAAGTCCCGGCTCATAACCTAACAAAGCTGCCTGTCTAGAAACAGGACGATGAGATGTGGCAGGGTATTAGACCTCACCTGCTAAGCCAAAACCCTTCTCTTTGTGCTTCCATCTTTGCTTGTCCTTGACATTTCAGTGTTACACACCGCTGAAGAGTTTCCCCTGCCTTTGCTACATGGCCCAGTGAGGCTCATGGCAGATGTGATGTTGGAGGTCTGATCCCTTCCCATCGGATGGGGTGGGTGGCAGTGTGATGAAACCCAAACAGGATTGAGTGAGTGGAGGGGCAATGGTGCAAGCAGAAGCTGATGGAGGACCTAGGGTACAATATCTTATAGGGCCTGGCCTGGGTCACCCTAGTACACCCTATATTGATTCATTCCTCAGTAAGCTTCTCCAGTGACTTCTGAAGGGAGGCTAAACCTTGATGGTCTCCTTTTAATTAAAAAGCAAAACAAAGTAGACTACCTGTGGTTGTATCAGAAAAACTTGGGGGTCAGGTCCTACCAAGAGAAGCAAATGCTAAGGCCCACAGCCCAATGGAGAGCTGATGACAGCTTCCTCTTAAGAAAAGTTTAAATACCACTTCTTTACATTCCCTGGTGCTCTCACAAGCTGGCCAAGGCACAATGGTGCCATATGATGAATCTAGGTGCAATCGGTGGCCCAGTTTTCATGTTATCTCCTCCACAGAAGAGATTGGTGGAGATCGTGTTTCTGCTTTCTTTCATTCAGGTATCCTTTACTGTGGCCACCATTCGTCGGTGCTGTAGGAGTAATTCTTATATGTTGTCATATTCTGAAATGTCCTGGGCTTTTGCTTGAACCTTAATAAATCTAAGCAGACCCAAAGTGAAATAATGAAACACAGTCAAGTTTTAGCTGCCGGGATAAATGATCCAGCCTCTGTGGCTCATTTACAAATTTGACAGGCATTAGCTTGCAATTACATGGCCGGTGCCTGCAATGCAGCAAGCTTTTGCTGCATCATCCAGATGGAAGTCTGGAGCCATGTTCTGAGTCTGGAACATTTACGTGGAGGTCAGCTCATGAAGAGCTGAAAGGCACTTAGTCAACAGCAGGAAATAAAACAGCAACACTTTGTCTGATACTGTCACTGCCACTACCACCCCCTCCCCACCATTCTGTTCATCAGGTTTGGGGATACATTTTGGGGTAAAAATGGCAGGTGTCTAAGCCACTGGGAACTGAGAATAGCTCTGTCATAACCAGCTTAATAACTTTGGAGACCTGCTGCTTGTATGTCTGTGAAGATTCTCAGTCATCCAGGTGAGTTTATCTGGAAGTTGAGTCATGGCTACTAGACTTATTTTCCTTGAGAGATTGAAATGTTTCACTGCTCATCCAAACAGCTTCATCAGTCTGCAAAAAGCTAGTTGTAAGTCCACCATTTTATAACTCACTTTGACCTCTTGTCACCTTGGTCTGAAATAGGCTCTTAAGATGAGCAATAGCCTGAGTAGGCTTGTTAGGTAGACAACAGTCTCAATAGCCTTAAGGTGAACAATGGCCTAAAGTGCTGAAACCCATGGGTCATTAGCTATGGCCTTGGTGGTGAAAGCATGAAGTATTTTTTATTTGTCTAGGTATTGTTGAAATCACAGCCTGAAGAGTGGCTGAGCCCCTACCTTTCTGTTGAGAAAGGGGTTTTCCGTGCTCATATGAATGGCTTCCTTGACCCCTCTCTCAAACAACCTATCTTCTCCGTCTAATATGTGCACATCCTCATCTTTCAATGAGTGCCCTTTGTCCTTCAAATGGAGGTGTACTGCTGATTCTGGTCCTGAGCTGTTACCCCTCCTATGTTGGGCCATCCTTCTGTTTAATGGCTGTTTAGTTTCTCCAGTGTAGAGGCCTGCACACTCCTCACTGCATTGGACCACATATACTATATTACTCATTTTGTGTTTTGGTATCAGGTCCTTTGAGTGGACAAGTCTCTACCTTAGTGTGTTTGTGGGTTTGAAATAAACAGGGATGTGGTGTTTGCCCCAAATCCCTTTAAGCTTCTCAGACACTCCAGCCATGTAGGGAATGACCAGGTTCTTCCGTCGGGTCTGGGTATGACATTATTCTCAGCAGAGGTGGGTGATTTTACAAGGCATTGTCATGAAAACATAGGGAGAAGACCCAGAGATAGCTGCTCTTGGGAAGCTATCTCTGGTAACATCTGATTGAATCACGGCACAGAGTGGAAGCCCTCTGGAAATAAGGGTCTCTATATATGGGGGTCATGCTAAAACATTTTTGCTGCTTGAGGCAAAAGTCGCCTTTGGCCATATTCCTTAAACAGAAGTCACCTGGAATGGAAGACTAAAGCAAAGTGCTCTGCTTATATACCGCCCCATATTACTACAAGTAGTCTCTGGGCGGTTTACAATTTTAATTACAGAGTGCAGGCTACACATTGCCCCCCCCCCCAGCAAGCTGGGTACTCATTTTACCGACCTCGGAAGGATGGAAGGCTGAGTGAACCTTGAGCCTGCTACCGGGGATTGAACCCAGGTCGTGAGCACAGTTTTATCTGTAGTACAGGCATTTAACCACTGCGCCATGGGGCTCCTAGAACTCCCAGAACTCCTAAAACTCCCAGAAGCCTTCATCACTAGTTGTGCTGCAAAGGATTTCTGGGAGTTGTCATCCAAGAACATATGGGGACCCAAGGTGGAGAAACACTGCATTATGGAATTTCTGTTATAAAATGTGATGTCTACCAGCTGAGGATCAACTGGGCTTCCTTTATTGAATCTGATGTATTTATTTAGTTATCTGCCTCAGTCATGCATCTGCAACACTAACACAATTTCATCTTCGGAATTATATACTGTCTGCAATGTATAATTTGACCCATAGGTGGCTTTAGTTGAAACAAAGGAAGACATGGGGCAGAATGCCTATCAAAGACTGTTTGACACGATTGCTATATATTGCTTCCAGCATTGGAAGCAGCATGCCCTACCACAATAAGTTGCCAAGGGCTGACATTCTTGTGGGCTTTATTATTGGGCCACTATGGAAGCAGTATATGAGTCCCTGATGTGCCCGTAAGGCTTCTCTGATGGAGAAGATCCATAAGTAAAAAATTAGAAGTTGGCCTGCCTTGGGTGGGAAACAGATCAGAGGGCCCATTTAAACATTCAACCAGTCATTAGGTTTTTCTTTGCAAGTGGATCCACCCCTCTCTCTCATACACACAGAGACACACACCAGTGTTGCCTGACACTATTGTGTAGCATTTGAGTAAGCAGCAGTTCTGGCCTAAACATCAACCAACAACAAAGGACCACACCTACCTTTTTTACAACCCCAGTGGTGGTTACAATGGTCTCCGCTCCTTCTACGGTCTGCTTTGCCACCGTGTTCACACTGGCCACTACAGTTTCACCCACAAGATTGGCCTGTTCTTTGGTCTTCTCGGCAACTATAAATGAAGCAGAAGCGAGCTGAGTGGATGAACCACGGATGAGCTTTTGTGCGTGCAAGCAAGACAGAAGTGAAGGCACCACCTTTTTAAAGTTGGCGGTTCTTCTCCTGATTAGGAGAACAGGTTAGGTTTTGAGGAATTCAAGCACCCACTGGGTTGATAAGCCTTTGCCCCTTACCACTTCACCTGATCACCTGATAAATGATTATTATCTGTCTGTCTATCTAAGGAACATTCACCATAAAAGTTTCCACTAGCAATGGTCTGTGAAGATTCTCAGTCATCCAAGTGAGTTTATCTTGAAGCTGAGTCATGGCAATTGGACTTCATTTCTTCAGACTGACAAAGCTGTTTGGATGAGCAGTGAAATGTTTCAGTATCTCAAGAAGTCCAGTTGCCATGACTCAAGTTCCAGACACTAGCAATGGAGCAATCTCCATACTGATGACGTGGATAGTTACTGTGATATGGCAGGTTTCTATTGGAAAAATTACTGAATGGGTACAATGTTAAGTTATGCCACTGGTCCATCCATCCACCCACAATTGCAATCACATAATTCAAGGCCTCATTCTGCATAATCCATTAATTTAACTTGAAGTGATAACTCTTTTCTGGTAATCTTATCTTCTCAATAGCACAATCAAAAAGTGATTGCCCCTCACATGCGCACCTTTAAAGAACACCTCAGAAAGCAGCCCTCAAGTCGGTTCTACTGGACCAGTTGTTGACGCAGCTGTGTTGCTATAGATGAGTCAAGAGCAGCAGGTGTCTCTTCACCTGAAGACGGGGGTTTAAAGGACACTTTGGACTCTCTTGCTAGGGATGGCGAGGCCATTAGACAGGAGGCGAATGCTTAGGGTTGCCTGGTCTCAGGGAATGGCTATGTATCTTTGGGGAATGGGAAGACCTGAAGGAGGAGGAAGTATTGATTTTCATCTGTGAGTGAGCTTTAAGTCTTGGATTTCTATTCCCAGCAGTCAGCCAGGGGGGTGTAGGTGTGTTTATGTGTGTTGCTCTTGCACTGAAAAGTCAGGTGTGAGAGGAAGGAATGGAGGAGAGAGCATTTGGGAATAGGAATTGGGGCCCGTTCAGGCCATTTGGAGCAAAGCAAGGTTATTAAACTCATGATCCTTCTGGCTGCACAGGCCCCAGCATGAGAAGGCCAAGGGCTGGAAATAAACACCCAAGGGACTGCCAAGGAGCTTTCCTAGTTATACTCAGCAACATATAGATCCGGGAAGACCTTGGCTTGAGCCATCAGTGCCATAGGTAAGTCAGTAGGGGGTATGAATCGTAGTAGGTACGGCATCTGTAACTGCTGGGCACATTTTCCAATGAAAGTTGTTTTCTTCTTGGTCCTGGGTCACCACATCACCTGATTAACTAGGTTTTCCTTGAATTCTGGCCAGTTTACTCAAAATTCCCTCATAAAACACTGCCACTAGTTGAACCGTTTCTAGTTGTACACCGTGCCTCAATGACCTCACGAGAACTCATCTCCATGGCATCACAATGGCCTCCTTGCTCCTGTCCCAGTTTTGGTTCTGAAATATAAGAGATCAGGTACTGTTGCCCTGGCAACCCTGCCACTGGCTGAGGTGACAGAAGGAGCAAAGAGTAATCACAGGGGTGATGCCTGCCCTTCTCTGATCCCTTCAGTCTCCCCACCCCACCCCACGGCTGCCCTGCCATTCTTTCCAGGACGGAGCTATGGTTATTTTCCCTCAGCTCTATTCACTTTATATATACATTGGAAAATAATAAAATGGCTTCTAATAGCCTGCAGCTCTTCATTGGGGGAACTTAAAAATGTTTTCATATTCATCTGCTTTGAGTGTAGTCCCCACAGCCACCTAAGAGGGTCAGGATCCACTGGTAGAAGAAAGGACCCACCTGAAGAATGGTTTTCTTCAAAAGGAAAGCTACCTCAGCTTCTACCTTTGGCTGCAGGCCTGGAGGGCAGGCCTGAAGTCAGGTGCTGCTACTGGTCTGGCTTCCACGACCAGCATAGGTAGAGACACTTCTCATATTTTGCCTCAGACAGCAAAATGTTTTCAGCGTTCCCGAGACACAACTGAGGATAGCTATTTCAGGAAACAATGCTTCTTCTACTGTGGTGTAAACCAGTGCCTGGGGAATCCCAGGAGTTGGACTCCAAACAAAACAAAACAAGAGCCTTTGCCCATCTGTTGTGTGACCTCTTTAAAATTAGCCAAGATACGATTACACGGTTGTCTCAGTGTGTTAAATTCTCCTGAGTCCCCAATCCTGCTGAACATTTAAATGACCCATGCTTCATATTCCTGGGAGCATTTGCTATAAAAGATAATTTGGTTTTTTTAAAGGAATTGACCACTGTTTTGTAGTTTTACAAAAGGGGAAGTGAAGTATTTATCCCCCCAAAATACACTATGGATTATTCATGTTGCCAGCTGCTTAAAAAGTGCTCCTTGTGACGTGTTGCTTTTCCTAATTATATTGGTGCTCTTGCTGCTAAAACCAAAATGCAGCACCAGTTCCTTGAAATAAAATATACTTTAAAAATAGACTGCCTTCAAATTGACATGGGAACCCAGGGTTGGCTGCAGGGGCGTAGCTTTTGGGAGGGCAAGGGGGTGGGCTGCCCCAGGCTCAGCAATTAAGGGGTATCAAATTGCCTACTGACCCCCGCCGCTGCCCACCCACCTGCCATCCAGATTATATTTTGCAATTGGTGTGTGTGTGCAAAAACTGACCGTTGCCCTGGGCTCTGGAAGCCCTAGCTATGCCTCTGGTTGGCTGGGGCCTTTTTACAGCCAGAGGGAAAAGACAAGATGGTACTGTCCACTCTCTAAGCCATATAACAAAGTACAGTAATATGACTGGAGGTTGGATCTTGACTCAAGAGTAGGTGCTGAACCAAATGCAATGGAGGCAACATAGATTAGAAGTTATAGCTTACAGGTTTTGTGGTACACATTGGCTGTGTTCTCTAGAATCCTCTTAAGATCTGCTGTCTGAGTCAGATTCCTGAGTCAGGCTTGGTACAGGGGGAAATACTGTACTGCCCAATGATAGGGTTGGGGCAGGTAGAAATACTTTTTGACTGGGCTTTGTGATGCTGTTAGGGGCATTGTTTAAGCGAAGTCATATATAAATAGTCAAGACTTATGAGGTGCCACCTATGCTGATGAAACCAAGGCATAAAATGGAATCTGTTATTTATTTATATCTATACCGCCCCATTTGTGTTGCCACTCTCTGGGTGGTTCATAATATACAAGAAAATCACACACTAAAATACTATACGATATAATAAATACAAAAAAATGCTAATAAAATTCAATAAACCCTGTAACTAACTAAAACTCCCTTTATTCTAAATATACATGTTGAAACCTATTTGGACATCTCAGGACAATAGTCACATTAGTAGAAGGCAGCTTTCTATAATATGGTTTTAATCAGCTTCCCAAAAACAGAGGGACAGTGCCTGGCAAACCTCTGTTGGATGCTGGTTCCAGAGGGAAAGTTATACAACAAAAGGCATGCATGATGAACTTACCTGAGGTCACACTCTGCACCACACCCTCTTTAGTTTTAGCCCCTGCAAAGAGAGACAAAACATCTATTAGTCTTGTTTTGAGTAAATGGGTGTTGGTTGTCTACCCGCTCCGCCCATGTGCCTTCAGCCAAACCCAAGCAGTGAGAAAAGAATTAGACATTTGTGTAAGGAAAGGAATTCATGTTAAATGTGTTCAGATGCGCAGGCGCAAAAACAATAAGAACTAGAATAAGAATCTTGGGCCTGCAGATCCAGAAGGGGCCCTTATGGATCACTGAGTCCAGCCTCTGTGAAGAAGGCACAATAAGGAATCCAACTACTGAAACCACTACCTATTACACTATAGCAGAAAAGGCCATCTTGCAGTATGAGAGGAATGCTGCTCCAAGCCACTTTGCAGAGCAACAAGGGGTCTCCCTGCCAGGGTGCACGGTACCCAAAATAAGCAAAACTGTTTAAGTATCTTAGGCTTTAGCATTCTCACACACACCCTCCTGAGCAGTGAAAATATGGTTATCCTCATACCTGAGTTAACAGTTCACTGCCCTTTTGTGAAGCGCAGCATTAGCTGCCAGAGATGGGTGACTCACCTTGCCTGATGGTAGGCCTGGCCTCACACAGGGCTCTGGGAGTGGCCCCTTGTGGCATGCCTGGGCAGGAACTGGACGGAGCCTGTGGGGCACTGATCTTCAAGTCATGCTCCAAGCAAGCCTAGATACAGGACAGCCCAGCCTGTTAAGGGATAAATTACCCCCCAAATCTTTACTGAATCTTCCTCAAAAATGTGCCAAGGCAGGACAGAGTTGTGTGGGTGCTTGTTTTCTAGGACACCTCCTCAGCATATACTCTGCGGAGATGAAGACCACCAAACACAACCATTCAGAGTCCAGCATGAGCTAACTGTACACCTTAAAATGTCCTTCCCTACTATTCAGAACCAAGCTGGGTTTCCTCAGGGCAGCAACATAATCTCTTCAGCAGAAAACTCCACTGAGTTTCCTCACTGTGTATTCTCTATTGCCGTGCAGCTCCTGGTTCAACAGACTAAGAAGAGAAAATGCCAACATAAGAAGAAGAAGGAAAATGGTGGCCATGTCTCCTCTTTTACAGAGGCCATTTCTCCGTCTGAAGGACTGACAGAGGACAGAGTTGGTTGGAAAGTAGCCTCCAGTCCAGACTTAATTTAAAAATAAAGCACCATAAATTAGGATGCCAACATCCTTGAACTTAGTCATCCACAAGTTAACACCTGGGCAGCAGAGACAGCAAGCAGTCAGGTCCCATGGAGGTACTGTTGTTCCACTTAAACTGTAAACATTATTTCTAACTTTGCTTCTCAAAACATTAATTAGCATAGGCAGTTTTATGCAAATTAGTATCCTTTTCTGTCCACTTTTCTGATGCTTTGTGTCCTCTTTTTTGGTGGCATGTAATTAGCTACCCTAACTACAATCCTCATTCAGATGAGCACCACTCCTGTTTGAGGATGTGATCCAAATCGCACTTTATATTCTGATCACTGGATCATTGTTTTAAGATTCCCCACCACCACCCCAGGGCTTGCTAAGCCACTCTTCCAAATAGTTGTCTTTTTTTTTTCAACAGCTGTCAAAAAAGTATTTCTTTGACCACGTCTTTGCCGATTTAAACCCATAGGTTAGGGATATGTGGATTTGGGAGTTTGTACAGCTTCAGCATAGACACTGCAAGATGTGTAGGTGCATGCTTGCAGACATAAGTACAATAATAACAAAATTTAGTACGATCAACATATCAAAAAACAAACAACATAGATCAGCAACATAATCACACGTGAGCATGGGTGTTTCTGGAGATGCAAAAGGCTGAACTGTTGGGAATTCTCCCTATATGAAAGGAAATTTGGCTTCAGAAAATGATACAACACACACACACACACATACACACAAAACATTCACGTACTGACTACTTCAGGAGGGGGCAACATGGATGCTCCAGAGGTTTTTCACCTACAATTCCCATTCGTTCTAGCCAACATAGTCAATGGTGAGGTGCTGTAAGAAATGCACTCCACCACCACCCCGCCGCCCTGGAGATTCCCCAGCTGCCCACTCCTGGTTTACACTGCCCACAGGTGGCCTGTGGCAGACCAGCAGCTTGGCAAAGGCAGACATTTCCTGCCATGGGTTTGCCCAGTTATTAGTCTTCACAAAAGCATGACGTGATATATTTTTTTCACACTGTCACCAAGTGTATAGTCAATCTTGGGTTGTTTATCAAATTGTAACTTCCCATAAGTGAACCACTTGTTGCTTGTGTTTGCCTCATCTTGATATCACCAGCTGCTGCTGGGTTTTAACTTAAAGCACACAGCTTATCTTCTTTAAAACATCAACAAGTGAACTTGTCCCTTGCTTTTCTGTGTCAGAGGCCAAGAAGCTGGCTTGGTTATTTTTCTGATGAGTTGCCATGAGGAAATAGATGTATCCATGTCCTCAGCCTGAAAGGTGCTAACAGCACCTAAATTGCGGTGTGAATCTCACATGAGCTAAGTCAAGAGAAAATGAATCAGGCACTACTACACCCATGGCTTATTTAAGACCTGGATGGTTAAAGAAAACAATTGTAGGTGTAACAAAGAACCAAATCAAGTTCCTGCTTGTCTCTTGATGGATGGTCTGAAAATGAAATTACACAGATCACTAGGTCAAATCATCCAGAAATGCACCCTCAAAAACACCACACCCAGAATCCACAATGCCATTTCAGGACACTGAACCCTTGATTGATGCCATGCACAAATCAGTATTGATTTGTGTGGTCCAGGTTTCCCCACTCTGGCTGGGACTTGAAGTGCAGCACATCTGGAGTTGAGGAAGGCTTCTCCAGTTGTTTCAAGTGTCCCAAAGTAAGGAGGTTTTAGTTAGGATTTTATTATCCTTGCACTAATACAACAACCAACTGCAGAGGCACAAGGTCTGCTGAAGGTCATTGCCTAAGCAGCACAAATACATCTAGAGGCCAGGCAAATTAATTCAGTAACTGGTTGCTATGTCCTGACCTATTACTTGCCCAGTTTTAAATCACATTTAGTTGAAATGGGGGAAAGATTCTTTCAACATTATAGTTGCTTATGGGAAAAATGCTTCTTGTATAATCTTGGGTATAGCAATTGCCTTTTATTGGTGATAGATGTCACCTTTTTTTAATTCTTTCTGGGTTTGTACATTTAGCATTCACCCGCAGCACCAAAATTGAGCACGTCAAGTTTTTTGTCTCATGTTCATGCAAAAAAAAAAAAAAAAAGCTGCATCCTCTGCTAAATAATTTCAACATGTCAGGCTATTAGAGGCAGAAAGGAAATAGGCCAGTGAAGAAAAGGGCAGAGTGGCTCTACTACAGAGCCAACTAATTTATTAATTACTGCATTGCCTGCTGAACACGTACACCAGAGATACAGCAAAGCATAATTAATTTGGTCCAATTTTTTGTGTATTTTAAAAACTCAAAGCACCCCATCACTGGTCCTGCTGCTCTGCCTGCCAGGACAGCCTGAAATGCAGAAATTTAGCAGCTAAAGCTTTTCCATTTTTTTAGTTTATTTGTTTGTTTATCTGAAGGGTGTACGTAGATGCATTTTAAAGGTGCAGGAATCTTGTTGGAAGGGAAATGGCAAGAGAAACAAAGGCTCCCCGTTAACTCTGGGCATGAAACACCAAACTGGTGGAAAGTATAGCAGACGCCAAGGTGAGAGAAATGCCATTCCTGTAATGGTACTCAGAGCTTGTCTGGTCTTTTCGATGTTCTTTCAAGGCCACACCCAGTGACTCAGATTTTATGCCTGGCATGAAATTTGACCTGGCAGCACAAAGCTTTCTCAGCAAAGGACAGCTGTTGCAAAGGAGAAAACAAAACACAACAGGCTGTGGCAGGTCAACCGTGGCCTGTAGCTTGGGCGTATGAGGTGACAAGTTCAACCTGTCCCTTCCCACAATGGGCACTCGCAAAGTGTGCGTGGCTGTTCTCCAGTCCCTGTATAAAACACCTCCGGCTGGGAAATGCTTTGGGAAGTCAGGGAAGAGAAAGGAAGGGAAGGCACACTTAAGGATGAGTGGTAGTTTATTCCTAATTAAAGAGATCACGTCCTTCTGGCAGCTGGTAGAGACCATCAGTGTGCTGAAGCCTGTGGGAACATGCATATATGTTGGACTGAGGAGACTTTGAGATCTGGTAGCCCTTTTAGTTCCCAGTGTTTCTAGGCTAGTGAAGTAACATCCTTCTGGGGACCTCTGGACAGCAGGGGATTGATCTCTCCCAGTTCTCCTCTTGTTTTGCACACACAGGCTCCATTGTTACCAATGCCACCCACTCTTTGCCTCACTCTGAGGAGATAGGGAAGATTTTAGGCTCTGTGGAGAGCAGTCAGTTGTGCAGAGCGATCGTTGCTGCTTTCCCACAGAGCTGCTCAGCCCCAAACACCCAATTTGGAGGAGTCCTTGTGAAAAGTGTGCCATGACACAGGATCCCCCAGAAGGGCTTGGGGACCAGCTAGTTCTAGGAAAGGGTACGTGGGCTTGGCTACCAAAGGCTCTCAGGAATGGCAGGAGTCCTCCCTGTGAGGAAGGGGAAAGGCTGCACTCGGCTGCCCATGACGGGAGCTGGGCTTAATTGTGGGAAACATAAATGGCTGGCAATGCCGAGTCATTTGGGGCTCAGGATTGTGTGGTTCTGCCCCCCCCAGCAACACCCATCTGGCGTGACCTCTAAAATCCACTGGCAACTTAAATTTGGGCCAGAGATCATGGGGTTTTGTTCTGCTTCCTGTGTTCCCACCCTTCCACACTCCATTGCTCCTATCTGCAGTAAGGAGAGGGAGAAAAAAAGGGAGAAAAAAATGCAGGCTCACCTCCGCTCACCTCCGTCCGCTGTGGGAGCAGCCCCGTAGGGATTCCTGTTTGTTAAAGGGGCAGCAGGGACAACAAAAACAAACAGAAGGCGAGGAGAGCCCGGCATCCACAGCTTTACAATCTGCATTGGAATTTTTTTTTACCTTCGGAGACCAGGTACTTGTAAAATGCACTGGGGCGCACTTAGGTGGGCATGGTTGTACTTAATTTTTTTTTAAGTCTGCAGCTGGTGGAAAAAAAATTAAGCTCCACATCTGGGAGACCTGTGCATCAGATTTAAGGGGTCGTGTAAAAGAAACCTAAGACAGGAGAGATCCAGGGGTAAGTTTCCAAAGGCCTCCTCACACCTAAAGCCAGCCATCAGAAAGGTCAACACTACAGACGGTTTATGAGCAAGGAAGGAGTGTGTGTGTGTGTGTGTGTGTGTGTGTGTGTGTGTGTGTGTGTGTGTGTTTCCAACAGCATTCTTGGAATATGTTATTCCTAAAGGGGGAGACCCACCCCACCCCACTCCAAGCACCCTGCTCTTCAGATTTGCACTGTGGTCCTAACTTCCATTTCTATTTGCCTCAGGCCAAAATTTTGGGACCCATTTTTGTCATCTGTGCAACCCTTTCCATAAAGCTCTGGTCTTCTGTCTCCACATTACTGCTCCCCCCTGCCCCCGGTGCAGACGTCTGTCAGCTAGTACTGGTTTCAGACCAGAGATTTAAAAATGTGAGACCATCCAGCTGCTAATGCACCTGAGGTTTCACCAGTCCTAGTCAGCAGAGCCAAGGATGAGGATGGATGAGATTTGTCCTACATAAACCTCCGGAGAGTCACACAAGTGCCCTATTCCTGCTACAGATGTGCTTGTTTCCGCCGGCAAGCGCCTTCCTCTGGACTGGACCTCAAGCCCTGCCAGAAGGGATGAACAAAGAAGGCAAAGGGGAGGGCAGAAAGGGCCAAGTCATGGGAAGATGAAGATAGCACAGAGATGAGGAGAAGGGCGGAACAGCACATATTTACCATTGAACCTGGCCACACGCTGGCATCAGCCCCATCCCTTTTATAGACTCATCATGACAGTTTTTCCTCAGAGGGACCAAAAACAGACAAGGCCTCAGACAAAAAAAAAAAAAAGGTTACCAGCCCCTGAAGAACCAAGCAAGCATGCAAACAAACAAACAAACAAATTATAAATAAATAAAAAAATAAAATGGAGTTTAAAGATGGAGTTAAAAGACTGTCCTCATATGTTAAAATCCTGGCGCTCTTGGGTGTTATAATCCCTCCTGCTTGGTCCTCTATTTTACCGCAGTGCTTAACCTAACCTTTTAAAGCCCTGTATGTGTAGCCACCCTCTTAATTCACTAAAACCATGCAGTAGTTTTGTTGCAAAGGTTATAGCTGAAGATGCAATACAGCACCTAGGTGCTATGACTCAAATCCCAGTTATGCCCATTTGCTTCCTTTTACTTGAGTACCTTAAATCCATTTTATTTCATTTCATTTCATTTTTTTGGCAAAATCTTTAATTTCTACTCCTGTGCCACTGTTCATTCACTAGGAATATTTAGCCAGTTAGGATTACCTAGATGTATCCCGGACAATTAAGTCACAATGTATGGTGCCTTCTATAACATGCTTTAGGGTAGAGATGTTAGTGGCATGATTTGGATTTCTTATAGAAAATTGCTATAAGCTGTTTTATTTTCCTTCCGCCTGACTAACCAGTGATCAGCACTTGATGGGAAATGCCTGCTTGACTCAGCAAAAGAGCCACTGTCTCCCGAACTATAGTGCAGTGCAGCCCAATCTGGGTGAACCATGTGAAGGTAGCAAGCTGTGTGTGTGTGTGGAGGGACCTCAGAACTCTTCTGCCTTAATACGCACATGCCAGGCAGCAATGGAAGTCAGTTTGATCGGGGATTGGCAAAAGAGAAGCCAGTGTTTCTTTCAAGTTCCCTGGAGGATTGGCAATAAATTATCAAGCGATTTTGACTCCCCAAAGTTAACAACGCTGATTCTTTCCCTCTACACACATGCACCGAAATGAGGGTTCTGGGATGGAGAAAGTTGTTGGTTGCTTTTTGGGGAGACAGTGAACTCTCAGATTAGTTCTAACACTGGAAACATATTCCTAGGCTTAGAATTTGCTCAGATGTGCTTATTGTGCAACTGTATATGTACACCTTCTGTACTCGGGGCTGGTTGGTGGTCCCTCGGGGTCTATATTTTTCAGAACGTAGATCTGACAAAGCTGGGCTCTGTGCATCCTTCAGTTAGGTAAACAGAGCTACTGTGTCCTGCAGCAGCAGCCCTTGCAAAACCAGCTGAGGCTCTCATGCTCTGCAGTGACTCATCAGTATATTGCAGCTTGTTCATGGTGAAGCCCTGCAGCGGTGGGGGTGGGGTGGGGATAGACCAAATATAAATATATCACTGCCACTAAGGCCATGATAGTCTGACTGCTAATTAGCTGCGTCATTAAGTGCCTTGTTTGAAAATACTGGGGGTGTCTCCAGGTAACAGTCTAATTTGCTTTGTCATTGGCCAGTCAGACGTTTCAAATCTCCCACATACTGTAAGAAGGAATTGGCATAGCCGTGTCTCCTTCCACCTCTCCCCTCTGTTGCCCTCTCCCTGCCTCCACCTCAAATGTGGTCTTTGGGTGGGTCTTTGGGCGTGCCGTAGGACATATACAAGGTACAACAAGAGCAAAACTCTTAAATTTGGTGGGATTATGGAGATTCAGAATGTTAGACTGCAATCCTATAGTGTGTTTTCTACTACCTCTGTCTGAATAAGATGTGAGGTTGTGGTTGTTGACTTTGGCCACAGCTAACTTGACATGCCAGCTGTTAGGTACTCAAAATCAGGTTGGAGAAGGGGCAGTCAGTCTTTTCTTAGAGTCCCTTGTCTTCCAACCTTAAAAAATGCTTCACTAATGTTTCTAACTCAGGTTACTTTTGCCTGGTTTTCATGCAAAATGTATTTGCATCATTAATAAATATAGCTCATGGAAGAGCAGTCACTCTGCACATATGAACTGGGAGTACACATAGTCCACAACAAATGGAACAACTTTTTATTTCTCTCATAAAATCAAATGAGACTGCTGCATAACACCTCCATGGCTCTCTGTCTTCTGTGTTTTTTCTGATATGTTGTGCAACCCTGCTCACAGCAGCAATGGAGGAAACAGGCAGAAGAAACCATTGCCACTGTGGCTTCTTATTTAGCAGAAGATTTGAGATATCCTTCCAGCCAGCAATATATGTGCTGACAGTCTGACACAACAGAAGGGAACTCCAATATGTCCCCCCAGCCTATGGCAAAGCTTTCTGGTTATAAAACCAATGGGATGGAACTGGCCCTCTCCTGAGACAGACTGAAGACTCTGTATCAAGAGAGATAACCAAGCAGAGTGGCCTGCTGGGATTCAGCCTGGGAGGAGGGGTGAGTCTTGGTTCTGTAGGTTGGATGGATGGATGGATGGATGGATGGATGGATGGATCTAGAAGCAGCCGAGATGCCTGTGTGCCATTGCGAGTGGCCTGAAAGAGATAGTCTTGTTTGATGCAGCTAATTGGGTTGAGCTAAACACAATGCCTCCTAAAAAGGCACCCTCACTTCCACAGGTATGACTAAGGGCTGTGCATTGACCGTAACCTTCCCATATACAGTATGGGGTCTAGAAGACAGATGTTACAGATAGGGCAGTAATCATGGTAGACCCACTGGCGTAACTAGGGAGGGACGGAAGAGTGCATTTGCCCCAGGGTGTGCAGCAATCTGGGGGTGCCTGGAGAGGGAGCAGGAGGAGAAAGCCTTGTGCCCTCCCGCCAGCAGTCCTCCTTTCACCCAGCTAAGGCTTGGTGATCTTTAGTCGGGGAAAAGGAGGAGAGGGAAGCAGGCAATGCCTTTTATTTTCCAAGCAGCACCTCCCTCGATGGCTGCCATGGAGTTGCTGCTTGGGGGAAAAGTCCCATTGCCTGCTTCCCTGTCTTCCTTTCCCCGGGCTAACAACCGCCAAGCCTTAGCCAGGGGAGTAAGGAAGAGGGGCACCAACTGGACGGCAAGAGAGAAGCTGCTGTGGCTTGAGGGGAGGGGGCTCCCTTTCTCCCCCTCCATCCTCTCCATCCTGAGGGGCAGTGGCGGCAGCAACAAGAGTGGCTGCCTCTTCACGGAGTCAAATTGGTGCCTTCGGAGCAAAAGTAAAAGCAAAGTGTTCTGCTTATATACCTAACCCCATACCACTTCGAGGTTGAGAGCTAAAGGCAGCATGTCAATTGCAACACAAAATGCATCTGGGAAGCCAAATGTCAGCTGCAAAGACCTGTAGAGAAAGAGGCATGGCTCATCATTATGAATTCTTCTGCCAGGTGCCCCATGACCGAACAAGGAACTGGTACTAGGCCACTGATCTCCAGCTGTTGGGTCATGTTGACCCCATAACACAGTTGTGTCTTTGACTGAAAGTACTGTAGATGATAACATCACTACTGTGTCTACCATTTCTGTTCAGTGGCTCTTTTTTTCCCCTTCCTCCTGCCTCCTGCCAATTCTGGTTCGCCATCTTGGATGCTGCTCTTAAAATCCTTGTGTAAACCGCCCTGAGTTCCCGTTCGGGAAATAGGTGCGGTATACAAATTTGAAAATAAATAAATAAAATAAATTATATATCGAAAGGGGGGGGCAACCCCACTGCAGGCTCCCTCCCTCCAGCCTGCTTGCCTCTTTGTAAGTGACCTTGTGAATGCTTGCATGCTTGTGTATGAGATTGTGTGTGAGAGAGAGAGTGAATAAGTGTGTGTCCACTCTCCCTCAACCATTCCACCCCTACCTATCTTACTTCTAGAGGCAAGTGTGTATATCTGACAGCTTATTTATCTTGATGAGTGGGGGTTTCAGAGAGAGAGAGAGAGAGAGAGAGAGAGAGAGGTGTTCCTGTGTATCCTTGCTTGCCTCTGACTTTGCCCGCTATTACTTGCCGTGTCTTCCAGCCCACCCACCATGATGGGTACCAGCCACCCCTGCTTCTGTTCATGTTTAAGCATAAAATTATTAAAACAGGATTTGGGGATTTGGGGATTCTTGTTCATACAGAAGCAAGGCAGTGTTTGCTGGGATGCTGCTTTCTCCAATCATTGGGTTTCTTTCCATGATCTCTCCTTCCTGCCACCTAACGCTCAACCCAAACACACAATTTCGGCCCCAGGATGTGCAAGAAGCCCTACTAGAATCAGACCAGCTCAAGCGTTCAAAAGTTCTGTGCTCTGAGGCTGCAGCAACATTCACAACTCCTTCTCTGCCAATAACCAGCTTCAAGGGCAATTCCCCATCCTCCCAGCAAGGTGAACGGGAAGAAACTCCATCATGATTTTGGGAAGGGCAAGCACCGGAGCCCTCTTTGAGAGCTCATACTTGATCATACAATTTGGTAGTCGGTGGCCATCCAGTATAGATTATACATGTGCTGTCTCTTTTTAATCCTTCTGCAGGCATAGGATGAGCTCCTGCAAATAATCTAAGGATGAAACCCTCACCTTAAAACACACACTTTTAAGGGAACTGGGGAATCCCTGACCTTGGCATTGTTTGTCTCTTCCTCAGAAAACAAACATACACACACAAGCAAGCAGGGCAGGGCAGGGCATGAAAGGAGGGATGATCAATGATTATGATCTCAAGGTAAGGGTGTGAGTAACCCATATCAGAACCAAACCCACTTGGCCATCTGTTTTCCCAACACTGTCCCAAGGGCAGCTGAAATGTTGCAGGTGAATCTTTGCACAGGCAGGGGCAGGCACCACTTTGCTTATACACCACCATTGCCATCACCACCAGTCCTAGCTATAAAAAGACCTTGGGGAGTTCCATGGGAGGTGTTACCTATACAGACCATTGCCTATGCAGATCAAGAGGTTAATAACCCAGTCTCTGTCGGGAGACAATTAAAGGTAACATAGGAGGGTGTTGCTTTTATTTACAGTATTTATTTTTAAATTGAGATTGCCTTCATCAGACCAAGAACCTCTTACTAATTATTTTAAAAGCAGTTCATAAATGGTCTCATGTTGGGGGAGACCAGATCAGCTCCAATTCAGGGTCTCTGAATTGGTTCCTAGGCAAGGGAAAGGGACCATCGTCTCCCTCAAGGTCATGAAGCCCCAGAGGGGTCCGTTCCTGGCTGTGCCGCACGAGCAAATGCTGTCTCAGGGAATGAAGGTTCTCACCTACCTACGTACATCACCCCTTCCTTGGTCTTCTCAGCAGCTTCGGTCACTCCCTGCTTGGTCTTCTCCGCAGCAGCCACCACCCCTTCTTTGGCAATGGAGAAGCCTTTCTTAAAGACGTCCATGATGAGGACTGGAAGATACCTGCAGTGAGGAGTGCCTTGTAGCAAGCTGTGTCCTCTGGGCTGGGATGCTGCTGCTGCTGCTGTTGCTGCTTCTGGCTTTCTCCGCAGCCCAAACTCTGCTTGCTCCCTCACTTTCTTCCCCTGAAAGTCTCTCTCTCTCTCTCTCTCTCTCTCTCTCTCTCTGTGTGTGTGTGTGTGTGTGTGTGTGTATGCCTCTTTTGACTCTGCCAGATGCAAGACGCGTAGCTGTGGTGGACGGAAGCCCCCTCCTCGCCAGCTCTTATTGATGAGCTAAGTGGCGCTGTAGCCAATGCCTGCCAGGGGCTGAGGCTGAAATATTAATGATATGGATTTGCCTGGGTAAGGTTTTAGAGGAAAAGAGAGGGAGGGGGAGGGAGACGCTGAGTGTGGGTGAGTGAGAGAGAGGGACTTTCTGGACGACATCCAGGTCTGCTTCAGAGCTTCTTCAAGGACGCTCCCTGGATGCTTTTGTGCAGGAGACGGGGGATGTGACAGCTCTGTTCCAGGGGACCAAGTTGCTATTCCCCCTATCTAACTGAAAGCAAAGATCACAGAGGCCATGGAAAGCAGGCAAAATGGTACCAGGAGGGACCAAAACCCAGTAAAGAACCCCACCATGCAGTCTCCAGGATCAAGGCAAGATTAGGTGAGCAGCAGGGGAGGCCTCAGCCCCACCCCTGAGGGTTTGTGATGCTGTACAAGGCCATGCACGAGGAGAGTCTTCCCATCCTCTTTGAACCTTAGCACCCAATAGCGTCTCAGGGATCCTGGTTCTGTCTCCCAACCTCAGGCTCTGGCCGCAAAATCTCATGCAATGAGATGCTTTGATCTGGCAATGCTGGTCTGGATTACGGGTTCATCCTGATATACCAAAGAGCACGCTGAGATCTGGATCTGCTAGTAGAGCTAAGTTTACTTTCATCCTACTTGGGTTTAGAACTTTCCTATCATCATCATCATCATCATCATCATCATCATCATCATCATCATCATCATCATCATCATCATCATCATCATCATCATCATCATCATC
>JAHTLZ010003518.1:27574912-27668327 GCA_023846285.1 Phrynocephalus versicolor | reverse complement strand
TTTATTTATTTATTTATTTATTTATTTATTTATTTATTTATTTATTTATTTATTTATTTATTTATTGCAAAAAAAAAAAACCCCACCACTTTCATGCATTTTCCCAAGATGAAAGCACTTGTTGGATTGAAGAAATGGCCCTAAGGGCAGACACAGGAATCAAATCAGAGGAAACAATTCAGTCACCAGATGTAGACCTCAGTCAGCTATATACTGTGTAAATAAATATCAGTCTTTTGCCATTTTTCCCATACAAAGTCTTATACAGTGTTACACTAGTTCCTGTCATATCACAGCAGGTGGTTCCATATCTGTCTGCTGGAGGAGGAAGAGTCTGCTATTTCAATCAGTTTTCCTGGTTTTTTTTTCCTTTTCCTTTCCTTTCCTTTTTTCCTTTTTCTTTTCTTGTGGCTTAATCTAGCTGTAACGAAGATTTTTAAAAATATCTTTGTCCTGCGGCCGGATGAAACGTGGTTCAACAGGAAATCCTATAATATCCATGCCTCCTGTACATTTAATGCTGTAATTTGCAAATATGCAGTTTGTTAATTTTAGATTCTGAGTTTAATTTATGCTGATTTCTGGATTTCTATGCTACCTTCCCACCATTAAGGTCCCCCCCATCTGACAGCATACAACAAAAAATGTAAAAAATACTAGCACTAAACTAGCACAAATTTAAGAAAAATAATACATATAATAATATTATAGCTAATGGGTCAAACCAGAGGAGTAACTCAGGAAGAAGCCAAAGTAAATATATGAGGCCTCTTTAAAGGCCTAGGTGGGATGGATAGGAATGAAAGCACAAACAGCGGGGAGATACAATCACACACTCCCTATCTTGCATGCATTTTCACTAAAGGAGAATGAATTAATTCACAGGATTAGAAGGAAGACTATGAAAGAGTCCCCAGGTCCCACCTGTGTGCTGACTTGGAGTTTTGGGTTGGGGCTGAATTTGACCTGGCAAGATCCAAACCTTCCAGTCAGATTTTCACAGGTGTGGGGATACACAAATTGCTCTAGTAATGGAAGAGTGAGAGACCTCACCCTAACAATTTTTTTTATGGTGACCAGGGCACCGAGACGAGATTAATCATGCCAAACGACACCCAAACAGCCTTCCAGGTTTTGAGGGTGAAGGTTTCAGTCCATAAATCCCAACCCCTTTCCCCTTGTTACCATCTTGCATCCACTTCTGTTTCCCTTTGGTGGCTTTGCAGCTTATCTCTAGATGGACTTTTCATTTTCCGTTTCATTCCATTCCATTCCCTTCCTTTTGTTTCGTTTTAAATGATTTATTTTTTAAAAATCCATTTCGTTGGTCATTTTGTTTCATTTTTCATTTTTAAACATGTGTATGTGTGTGTACTGTGTGAGTGTGTGTGTGTGTGAGTGTGTGTGGTGCTTGTGCAACTGTTTGTGTGTGTGTGTGTAGTGCAGGCCAGCTCATTGGCACTGGGGCAGGGAAATAAGGTCCAGGGCTTTTTAATCTCCCCCCCCCCAAGCCCTGCGTGCCAGATGATTGGCGCTGGGGTGGTGGGGAGACCTTTCCCCCTCCAGCCCCTATCAGCTAGTGCCCAGGGCTTGGGGGAGGGGAAATAGTTTTAAAAGCCCGTGGTTGCCCCATGCCCAATTAGTTTCCCACAGGAATGCATTGCTTCAGTGCATTCTGATGGGAAACTGAAAAATGAAATGGAACAGGACAAACATTTCCATTTCATTTTCTTTCATTTTTCTTTGATGGGTCACTTCATTTGTCATTTCATTAAAGAATGGAATGAAAAACAAAAAACGAAACAAAAAAATCATTTCAGGCCCATCTCTAAAACATTACCCTTCTGAATGTCAATTTTTATCTCTGTGCAGTCCAGTTCTGCATCAAGACTGGCTCAGGACACCTCCCTTCAAACCAGAGTGTGCCTAGTGTCATACAGTTTGCCATTAAGCCAAAAGTGGGGTGCAGCCCTATAAGGTTTCTCTTTTATCGAAATTCTCTCAGAGGTAGGATTCTGCCAATCCTCTCACCAGGCTGACAAGGATGGCCAGCTGCCCGACTCAAAGAACTGCAACAATCCCTGCCTCCCCAGGGTATTTTTACAAATTGCAGAAGATTCTGGGAGGCCACTTGCCTCCTGTGAAAGGAGAAGGGCTCCTTTTTACCTCAGAGACCAGTCCTGGGTCAGAGGTCAGTCGCCACTGACAGTATGGTTTGGCAGCTCTCCCAGATAAATGTGTGCAAAGGTTTCCTTAAAATAACCAACAGCTAGATTTGTATCAACGTTTCCAGAGGATTGTGCCAATGGGCCATCAGGAGGACTTTATCTACAAGATAAAATGTTCATTCCTGAAAGCAATGCACCTCCCTCTGGAGAAATGCGCAGGCCAGAACATAGCAAAGGCTTGTGGAACCAGAATGTTAGGGCATTACTTCACCCCAGCATTTCAGAAGGAGTATTCCTCTGTCTGGTTCTGAGCTACATATGCCGCAACAATGTCTCAGGGGATTACTATAAATCCTAGTCTGAGCAATCTAGGAAACACTTTCACTTCTTGTTGCTTCCAGGTTCTTCTAGTGTTTACTTGGCTGTAAGAAATCATGATCTGAGATATCTGAACCTAGGACATTTAGTGGCCTGGAAATAAAAAACAAGATGCTGCTCTTCCATTCTGCCTACAGAAGCTGACTGGACCAGCCATGGACTCTTATTACAACAACAACAGTAGCAGCAGGAGAACAACAGGCTTGCTTGAAGTACCCAAAGGCTTACTGGCAGCCACCTCTCTATCATTTGAGAGAAAGGAAGGTGGTATGAAGGTTGGCTGGCATTGCTGAGCCCAAAATCTATTTCCAGAGGTAGTTAACTCATTCTGCCTAACAGTAGGGCCAACCCTGAGGTGGATATAAGTAGACAAGAGCTAAACCTGAGGGAAGCAAGTGACACAGACTCTTTAAGTAGCTGGAAACTGGAACATAGACTTGATAATCAAATCTTGCAGAAATCTGACCTACTGCTAGGTCTGCTTAAAGCATTCCATATTATACAGGAAATGACACTCAGTAGAGAGAGCCATTGATAAGCTTTTTAAGTAGCCAGGTGCTTCTGCAGGAGGCACAGAGACTTAGAAGGCGTGTGCTCCAAAGCTGTGGAAGGATGTTGGCTATGAGGTACTGAAAGGCTCCTAGGCCTGCATGAGAGAAGAGGAGGGAGAGACAGGGAGTCTCTGAAGGTGCCAAGAACAGTCCTTCAGCGAGTAACAGTTAACAATGAGGTAGCAAAGTAATTGCTCCAGGTTTTTGGAGCAGGGTGGATTTATCTTTTTCCAGCCAGGGTCTGTTTTTTATATGCTTCGTTCTTGAGTCCATTCTATCCAATTTCTTCATGAGTTATCTGACTGTTATCTGACCGTTTGTTATACGAGGGTCCAGTGTACACACACACACACACACACACACACACACACACTTCTTTTTCTTTTATGTCTTTGGAAACAAAGATATTTCAAAAATCTTCTTAAGTCTCGTAAGTGCCATTGCATAAAAAGAGAGTCCCTAGAACTTTCTGCCATTGAAAGAAAAGGGGAGGGGGGGAAGCTATGAAACAAAATTTATTTCAGGTGCCCTGTGTTATCAATCTAGCCCCAACCAGACTTCCCTGCTTTGCAAGGGCTACCCCTCTTAGTCATTGACGCAGCTTTCTCATTTCTGACTTGGGTGATAATAAATGAAGGCTGCAGGAACTCTTTAGAGTGTGAAAAGAGATAAAACCAATTCAAAAATCATCAGTCCCGTTCAAGGGGAAGTCAGAACAATGCCCAGCCACAATTGCTGGTTTGTTTTGCTTGATTGTCCCGGAAAGCACTCAAAGGACCATGCACCCCCTTCTTTTTTACACTGTCTGGTTTGTGGCGTGCATGCTGAGAACCGTCTTTCCACCAGGAAGGCCTTAAGCATGGGAACGAGTACCTTGCATTTTTCAGTACACGCTCTCCTTGTCTCTGTCGCCAGCTTTGAATCTTTTTGTACTGATCAGCAAGAAAAAGAAATCCCGGTGGACCTGCCATGGGGATAACTAGCAAGCAAGCCAACATTATTTTTCAACCATTATAACCATGGAGATGAAGGGTGATCTGGGTGAAGAATCTCTTCTAATTGCATCTCTCTCTCTCTCTCTCTCTCTCTCTCACACACACACACACACACACACACACACACCTTTTTTGGGGGGGGGCTACAATTGGTTCTTGTCACACCAACTTTTGGAAAAATAAAACTTTTCTGAGTGTACAGTACAAGTTAGTAGGAGTTTGGGAAAGTTATGTTTTCCTCCAAAGTGCCAGCACCATGAATCTTACTACAGTTTCTTTCCTCCATCAATTTTTCCTTGAACCTTTCTGAAAGATATCCTGTCCCTGTCTCCCGACCTGAAAGACTTCTTTTGTTGCTACAGTTCAAACTACAGCACTGCCAAACTGTATCCTTTCCAGTCACTTTGTTTTGTTAAACTTTATGGTTTTCTCTCCACCACTTCCAAAACTCTGCTCAGCTCTTATATCGTCTCCCACCAGAATAATTTTAAGTGACCTACTTTTTTGGTTCACTTCATTCTCCTCTTTCTTTGCTCTCCTCTTCTTGCTGTTTTGCTCTCCTCTTGGGTTTTCGCCTCCCTTTATAATTGCCGTAAAGCCTTCTCGTTCTGGTTCCCCTCAGTGTGTTCAGTTTATGTATGTCTGCTAAATTCAGCGTGTTCCAGTTTTCTGATATTTTGTGGCCCAAACCTGAGGCCTGTGATGTCATATGAGGCAGGCCTTTGTATAACAAATGCAGAGTTTTGTGTGCGGATGGTGTTTGAGTGTATGTGCATGAAGAACAATGAGACAAAGAAAGTACCTTTTGCAAACTACCATCTATGGAAAGATTGGTTGAAATCCTATCCCTTGTTACACATGCAGAAGGCAAATGGCATAACATTCAGTTGCTTCTAGCTGGCAATGAACAAGTCACTGCTGGGATTCTCAGGAAGTTGGAGTAGCAGATAATCCCAGTGGTGACTCATTAATTGTCAGCGTGGAAGTAACAGAATATTTTGCCATCATTTCCCTTCTGCATGAATAAGAAAGCAACATGGCACCTTTGTTTTTATATGTTTATAAAATATATGGTGTTGTGGACTGCAGTACTGTAGCCAAGATTCTGCTCATGACCTGGGTTCAATCCCAGGTACCTGGCTCAAGGTTCACTCAGTTTTCTATCCTTCGGAGCTCAGTAACTTTAATACCCAGCTTGCTGGGAGGAAAAATATGTACCCTGGCCTGTATAATTAAATTATAAACTGTCCAGAGAGTGTTTTAGGTACTATGGGACAGTATATAAGCAGCACATTTTGTGTTGCTTTTTTGACCACAGTGTCACTAACAGGAATGGGGATTCCTCAGCCTTATGAAGCCTTATGCGGCCTGTAGAAGTCCTCATCCAGTCTACCTCCCCAAACTGTTTTCCCTTCTCTGATGACAGGTAAGCTTTCTCCCTGGTTTCCCCCCCCCCCCCCGATGCATTCAGCCTTTAAAATGCTTCCAATGGAAGCTACTTTTTAAAAAGCCTAATTGAAGGGTCAAGAGGGCACCAGGAAGGTATTGGGCTGGGAGATGTAGCGGGGGGGGGGGAATCTTCTTTCCTCAATACTGCTACCCGACCCCCCATCAGAATCATGTCCCCCAATGGCTGCAACGAAGCTTTTTAAAAACACTCTATGGATACTTTTTAAAAGCTGCATTAGACCCTTGTTATAGCATGGGAGGTCTTATATGAGTGCTGTGTTCTCCTCTGGGTAAAGAAAATGGAGACCCCACTTGGCTATGTACATGTTTGTTTGGGTGTAAATGGGCTCCAGTTAAAGCTGACCTTTTGGGATGGGGCAGTGTGTGCTTTGGGACATGGTGTTGGCCTGGCGTCCCAAATTTGCACACCCGCAGACAGTGAAGCCTTCATATTCAAAAGATTTCTCTTTGATTGTTCAACTCTATTTGGCCTTTTCATTTCTCCCTTTAGAATGAATTCCTTCACATTTTCTTCTCTCTTCTGGTGCTTCCTTGTTCTTTAAATCTTTCCTTAATTTCTTAGTTACCTTGTGCATTTTTTTTGGTTCCTCTATCCATGATGTCCTCAAATACATCAGCGTGCACCCCAAAACCTCCCCCCAAAAGAAAAATCTGTTAGAAGTTGAAATTGTTCTGTGAGTTCTCCTAGACTGATTTGGCATTTTTTTAAAAAAAAAAAGCCTACTGATTGGTGTAATTTCTGGAGCAGGGGCCTGGTCCCAGTCACAGAGAAAACAAGGCATGATGCCTTTAACTTGATTTAGGAGGTAATGTTTAATTCATGTAAACCGTGTCTTCTAAAATTCCCTGCACACAGTTAATGTAAAGAGAGTCTGAGAGGTAAGCTTGAGTGTTACACCAGTGGGACCTTCCATTGAGCACAGATGAAAGCAAAACACAACCTATTTTATGAATTCTGGAGAGGTCTCCCATTGCGGTGGTGATAATGGCAATTAAGAAGGAACCAAAGATACTTTCAGAAAGGAGAACACATTTTATCATTGCATTAATCCAATGCAGGGGAAAATTTGGACTCCTCTTACAAATCAAAAATCCATTATGGTCTGCTGTCGGTTAGGTCTGTGTTCCACAAGGATTCTGAATTGGCTGCTTTTAACTTCAGTTCCCAGATTGATTATTTCGCTATTTCAGAGATAGGGAAAGGGTGGAGCTAACTGGTAAAGCATCTGCCTGACATGCAGAAGGTGTCCAGTTCAATCCCTGACATCTCCATATCTGTCTGAGGACTTCTGCTTGAACCTCTGGATGATGATGGCATCTTAGTGGTCAGATATAACAATGATTTGACTCAGCACAAGGCAACTTCCTGAGCTGCCTAGATGCCCTGAGCACACCCAATCGCTCCTGATCTCGGAAGCTATGCAGAGTTGGGTCTGGCTAGTACTTGGATGGGCAACCACCAGGGAATACCAGGTCCTGTAGGCACCTAGAGTAGGAACTGGCAAATGACTCCAGTACTCCTGCCAATAAAACTTGGGGGTCGCAAAAGGTCTGTAATGACACAACAACAAGGCAGCTTCCTATGAACCCATGACACCCAGTTCAGAAGTCTTGCAATGTCATTGTATCACATCCTGTAGGTACAAGTGGTGAAACAAAATTGAAGCAGTGTAGGTTGACTCATGGAGGGCTTGTGGGCAATGTTATAGTGCCAATCTATAAACGGAAATCATCATAATGCAGTACATTTAAGACGAATATTTAATTCAGATATTATGGCCAAGATCCTGTTGCTTACCATAGTACAGTACATTGCAACTAGAGTACACCCATTGAATCAGTGGGGGTTTGGTGAATCTACTCCACTATGGATTTAATTAGGCTTACACAAGTGGTGATTTACCACACTACGTAAAAGGATTTCAGCCTATTTCTCTTTCATGGACTCCAGCAGATACTCAACTATGCTTTAAGAAGTTTCATGCTATATTTAGAGGAATCATGAGTTCTCCTTGTTTCTCTTTCTCTTTTAATTTCTTTTATATTTTGTTCTATTATTATTTTTTTGCTTACAATGATGTGGTTGTTGTCTTTAGAAGGAAGATTCAATTTTACAGATTTGAACTGACATCATAAACGATAGCATATGCTCTCTACAAGTGGATCCCAAGCTTTTTCCTAAGCCAAACGCCCCTAATAGTTGTAGTTGACTTACCTTATGCCCCTCTTCAGATAGGTTGCTTTTTACAGTGATGGGCTCCCCCTGCAATTTCTTTGATATTATTTCCAGTAACTTTGCAATCCATACAATCATCCTAAATTAACATTATGGGGTACCTCTGATTTGAAACCTTTTTGTGGGATTGTTGCTGTAGATAAATTAATAGGATCAGATGGATGTTTAATGGCATTTTCATCATGGTGATGGTATATAATTTATAGGCTGATGCCGAGTGGCTTAACTTGTAACATCTTTTGGTGTCTCTATAGGGGCCATCATCATCCTCTGAGTCAGGGGTCCTCAACGTTTTCAAACAGCGGGCCAGTCCACCATGCCCCAGACACCACTGGGGGCCAGACCACAGTCCCCCCCAAAAAAAGGCTGACATGGAAAAAAGGGGAGGGGAGGGGCAAGTGGGTGGAGCCCCCCACGACTGGCCCATGATCATTGTGTCTCCAGGGCCCCAGCAATACCTCCTGCTCCAGATCACCACCCTGAGGTGCCACCGCTGGGATCCCTTTGCTGCATCTCCTCCTCCTCCTCCTCCTACAGTGGCAGTGGCTGGAGCGGCTCTCCTTCCTTCCTTCCTTCCTTCATTGCATCAGGAAGGAGCTGGCAGCCCAGGCAAACTCAGGCCCCTCATCACCTTCTGGGCGGCCACTCAGGATGAGGAGCAGCAGCTGCAGCAAGGGCAGCAAGGCTGGTGCCACTGCATGCAGATCCAGCCGTGTGTCCTGGCCATCACGTCCTCATTGTGCCCTGGAGGGAAAGCTGCCTCCTCTCTTGGCCTGGCCCGGCCCGGCCCGACTTGGTGCGCTGCAAGTGAAGGAGGGAGGGAGGCAGCAAGGGCTGGGAAGGAGGGAGGGGAGGCAGGAAGGCATGCCCAAAGCCACCTGCAACCCACTCACTGGTCGAGTCCAGCCAGGCTGCGGTGCTCTCTTGGCTCGCCAGCCCACCCATCACCAACCAGAGACAAATGCAGCCCCGACAGCCTCCCAAGAACCAGGGCCTGGCCACCGTTGGCCTTCTCTTCCCTTCTCTTCTTTCTCCACCACCTCCTCCTCGCTGGTCTCTAACCCGGTGATGGTTGTGGCAGCTTCAGCCCCTGGGCATGGTTGCCCCCCTCCTCCCCTCCCTCACACCATGGAGCAAGGCAGCAGCTCAGAGGGAGCTGGGTGGGCGGGAAGTAGCTCTGTTTCCCCCTCGGTCGCCTGCCGTCCATCGCTCCAGCGGTCCATTGCCATGGCTGCTCTGGCTTGGAAGGCTGACTGGTGCTGCCTCCGACTGCCCCCTTCATTCCTCACAACTACAATAACACAGGCGGCAGCCACACAAGGAAGGGAGGTGGGCAGGGTGGAGGAGGAGCAGGGGTGGGGCCTCAGGGCCATGGAGGGAGTGGGAGACCTTGCCGCAGCCCTCCTGTTTTAAATTGCCCCGCTTGGCTGCACCCGGCGCCCCGACCATCTGAGTGGTGGGTGGAGGGAGTAATGCCCCACTAGCCAGCATGCTGATCATATGGGCGGTAGTTGGGGGGAGTGGGAGAAGCGACATAGCCCACTGCTTTGAACTGCCTCTGCAACAGAAGCAGCTGCGGAGGCTGGCTTGCTCGCAAAGCAGGGGGTAGGTGGGGGGGTTGCAATTGGTCCCAGGGGCCAGATTCAGGACCTTGGAGGGCCGCATCCGGCCCTGGGGCCTTAGGTTGAGGACCCCTGCTCTGAGTGTTTGGTGACTTCTATGTGGCTGAGGGTGTTGATGGCATCTTTAGAAAATTCAAAACCAGCAAGTGCTGTTTACAGATCCTTGTAGGAAAGTTAGACATTTGATATGAATCTGCTCAGAATGCAAAGAAGAATTCAAAGGCCCCTATATGCTTGGGAATTTCCCCTCTAGCTTTAAAATAGTGCACCAACATACATGCACAGCCTGGACGTCGCGACATCGCTGCGTTTTAGGAAGAAGTTGGCTAAATGTGGGTCGTCTAATGTGGCCATTGCATCTTTGATGCCTCTGATAACATCTGCTGGCAGGGAGTGTATGTGTGAAGAATTGCTTCCTTTTATCTGTTCTCTGAACCTTACATTCTCCAGTTGAAGCCAGTGGCTGGATGTGGATTCCAACATTTTGGGGAAGATGGAGAAAAATGTCTCCTTCTCCCTCCATGCCATGTGTCATTTTATGGCGCCTCTTTCAAGTCTTCTTTTCAGGGGCCAAGAACAGATTTAAAGATACTGCAGTCTGGTGGTTAGAAAAGTAAAATCCTCAACTAACAAATACATCACAGCTGCACTTTCTCTCACCTTCTAGCTTTTCTTTGCTTCGTAATTGATATTCAGGACTTAAGCAGCTGGAATCTTTAGAAGGTTGATTTTTACAAACCCAAGAAGTCTCTCTGGTTTTATCTCTCTGCGGCTCGATGGTGCTTTTGGCTGTAAAGCAGTGGCTCTCAAACCCAGATGTTCCTGGACTGCAACTCCCAGAAGCCTCCACCACTCGCTGTACTGGAAGGGTTTTCTGGGAGTTGCAGTCCAGGAACATCTGGGGACGCACAGGCTGAGAACTACCGCCCTAAAGATTCTCTAATGTCTGCTCCTGGTCTGGCCTAAACAAGGGCAAGCATTGTGATTGGACCTCCTAAAAGAGCTGCTCCAGGCCACTGCTTATTTGGGTTGCCCCTTTCCTGCTCTACACTATCCCTTTCGAGGCATGATCACCAGAAACACTGAGGTCAGCATGAGCCACGACCCATAGTTTTAGTTTCTTTCATTGCTTTCTTTTCCCCAAGTGTGCTGGTGGCTACATTTTCCACCACCACCCCTTTCCTTATGGGGCTGACCTCATCCTCCACATTTGTGTTTCAAGTACTTTCCTATTGTTTCTGTGCCTCCGGCCTCAGAGCTAAAACTTTCCCATGTATGGAAATTATCAGAACTTCAGTTCCTCCTGTTCCCCAGCGCCAAGATATAACAGGAGGGCAGCCGTCATTGAGGCCTGCAGGCTCATTCTCCACCCTCGGGACAACCACCCCCTTATTTCAGTGCAAACCTTCCTAAAACAACCCAGTGGAAAAGGTTGCCTGACCTTTCCAAATTCCCCTGCATGATGCTGGAGGCATTGTGTAGAATTCTGTGTTTTATGGGGTTGTTTACTCACCTGCTCTTTTAAGAGAAAGGGGTATTTATAGCAGCACAATGGGAGGGAGCAAGCTGCCCCCCTCCCAGACGCGAAATAATTTCTTTGCCAATACAGATGGCAAGCGATGCCAACACATTTCTGCGTGTAGAATAAAATGGGAGGCCTCTTACTCTAGTGTTTTGTTCCATTGCAAAGCCACACCACTGCCATTCTGTTGTCTGCAATGCCACCCAACCTTGGGGAAACATAGTTATTGCTGAGTTTTACTACAAAAATGTTGGTTCCATGGATTGAGGCAGAGCAAGGCAGGGCAACTCAGAGGAGGTCTTATAGTAGAACATTCCTGATTTAGAGATGGAGTCAAAATGAAATGTGGAGAGCGCTGAGCAGAAGGAACCCAAGGGAAGAGCGCATACATGCTTTGCACCGAGAAGATTCCAGGTTGAGCCTAAGCAGATGACTGATTGGTTGATCTAATCCAATTGCCAGTTTTTACTCAAGTACGTGAAATGGCATGAGTCATGGTGGAAAATTGCTGCCAATTAATAAGATATCCTCAGCATCCCCCAGAACAGAACCAGTTGATTAGCTGTGAGTTGCCAGCACAGCTTACGTCCTTGCCAGTGGTTCCCAACCTTCCTGATGGCATGACCCTTTAATACAGTTCCTCATGTTGTGGTGACCCCTTGCCCTGCTTGGAAGAGGCCACAAGCCCCCTTTGGCAGGCCATTGCCACAGGTGCCATAGAGAACTTCCCTCTACATCTACAGGCACCGTTAGCCAATCGCAGCCTCCAGTGCCATTGACTGATATCCCCTCCAACCTATCAAGCTTTAACTCACTCTTCCCCCCCTTCTTTCCCCCTTCTCCTCCAGACCCAAGCTGTTTGTGCTTTTTCCTTCACTGGCTCATGGTGACCCCTGCGAAATGGTCTTTCAACCCCCAAAGGGGTCCCTACCCATCTGCAGAGGGCCTTCACTAGGAGGGATGCCAACACTACATGATTCTCCCCTTCTCCCAAAAAGCTACATGCCCTGTTGTCTATGGCAGCGCCACCTGGAGGAGGACCTTGGCTAAAGAGGACATTTAAGGTCCTAATCTGAATAGGGTCAGAACAGCCTCCTACCTAAAACCTGTAAAAGCTAAGACCATTTAGTGCTTAATGGCTTTTCCCAACCCGCTGCCTTTCCGCCTGGCCTAGAATCCCATCATTGCTGGCTATTGACCATGGTCACTGACTGGGGCTGGTCATCATCTAGAGCAGTGGTTCTCAATCTTGAGTCCCCGGATATACTTGGATTGCTACTCCTAGAAGCCCTTGGCAGCTCAGCTAGTGGTGAAGGCTTCTGGGAGTTGCAGTCCCAAGAACATCTGGAGACCCAAGGTTGGGAATCACTGGCCTGGATCCGGAAAGAAGGTTGCAGTCCAAACTAAGCTACTGGATCAATGTCCTGATTAGGTATATGGGAACCTCCTGTCTTCTTATGGGCTAGTCTAAAATATGACAGTACAGACATAGAGTCAAGGCACAATCTTGTTGGTGATGGCTGAAGTTTAGAAAATCTCTCTCTCGTTCTCCCTCTGTCTCTGTGTGTGTGTTTGGAGTAGTTGGATTGTAGCACACTGCCACTCAGATCACAGGCATAGTTGGGCAGAAGCTGCAATTAATGGGTCTTTCAAGTCTATACAACACGTATTGTTGTTGTTTTTACATGGGACCAGCAAAACACTACATGGTGAACATCACTATTCATGTTCTCTATATCTGGCTCACCTACTGAAATGGAGAGACCACAAGGAAAGGCAGATAGATAGGAAGGGGCTCCTGTGGTGCTCCAGACAGAAAGAACCAGGGACAGCGTTTCTCAGCACAGCTGCAATGCCAGCCTGTTCTGCAATCGTTAAAATGTGTCTGCTTGTAGAGGTATCTGATGGTTGCTTTCATTATTTCCGCCTCTGACCTAGGAACTGGTGCTCCTCTGTTCGGTCCCGGCTGGTCACGTACACAGCTTTATGCAAGACGGAGAAATATGTCATCAAGTCCCAGCAGCGATGTCCAAATGGGACCCCAGATTGCCAAAAGATCATGTACGTAATTATTTACTTATTTTTAAGTATTTTTTACCCCACCTTTCTCCTTGGAAAAGGACCCAAGGCGGCTTACAGTGAGGATAAGCACTGGTTCATCTGTCAGGTCAGATACTCTTTCATGGTTTCCCTAAGAGTATCTCAAAGGCAGGAGTCTACAGAGCTCCTTGGGGCAAGTCGGGGGGGGGGTGTCTCATAAATGTAACGGACTGTAACGGAGATATGCCCAGATGACCTACCTTGCCATTCCTAATGTCGCAGGGGGTATTGTGACAGAAGGACCCATGGGAACATTGTGTCGCCACAAACAGGCAAGCCCAACTTTGCAAAGTGTCATTAACCACAACACCGATCACACAACTTATTCAAACTACATCGTCTCTTTGCAGCCAGAAAGGAATGAGTAGCCACTAGTGCTGGTTGAGATAGTTTAGGAGACTGGTGAAGCTGTTTGGATGAGCAGTGAAACGTTTCTGTCTCTCAAGAAAAAGTAATCCAGTTGCCATGACTCAACTTCCAGATGAACTCACCTGGATGACTGAGAATCTTCACAGACATTTAGGAGAGCAGGTTTTAACTATCCCATGTTAATAGTACTGTGTTAAAAGATGAAAACATTACAGTACTACCAAATGTGGCCCAGAGGAGGTTTCCTCAAGGAAGTCAAATTCTCTCAAGTGAAACATGTATTTGTATTTTTCTTATACTGTAAGTATCAAGGAATTCAGATGCAATGTACCATGCTGTTCCTTCACTAACTTTATGGTGGGAGTGGGCAACATGGAGGGCATGCCTTTCAGGCAGCTCTGTGGGTGGGGTGAGGGGCAGATCAACCCATCAGTACACCTGAAGGGGGCAGTCTCCCACCATTCCCAAAATAATTCTTTTTTAATGGAGGAAAAAGTTTAGTTGAAAATGTCCCCTTGTGCAGCAGATATTAGAGGGTAAGGCTTGATGACACACTGCTAGTGGGCCATGTGGCTTTCAATTCTCTCTCTCTCTCTCTCTCCCACCCCCCCACACACACACCAGATCAACACAATGTCTTTGGGTATGACAGAGGTACTATCTTAATTTATTTGTTAATTTAAACTTTTATTCCGCCCAATTAGGGGACAAGCCAGTTTGGCACTACTGAGTAGTTTGACATATATATTTCTTTCCAAAGAGAGGATGCTGCTTAAATCTAAAGGACTCATATTCAAATCATTCAAATTCAGCAGTAAATTTTTATTCAAACTGCACATTTTGCAAGTTTGCACCAGCTCTTCTTAATTGAGGATGAAGAAAGGGTGGGTTCCAAGATTTGACTCTTGGCCAACACTTCTCATACATTCACTCTAGGCTAGACTGGCATGTTTCTTGATCCGGAGACCAGGATATAAATACTTTTAATTTCTGATATTTTGTTCACCAGCTGTTGCGTTTTTATACTTCCAGGTACAGAGCAGCTCTGACGCCGGTCTACCAGGTAAAGCAAAAAATCGTGAGCTCTCTGCACTGGAAGTGCTGTCCTGGCTACACTGGCAAGAACTGTGAACACCATGGTAAGAAAGGTCTTCAGGCAAATAAATGCTGAGGCTGGACAAAACAGTAGGCATATCCTGTGTAGAATGATGGCTCCCAACCTTGGGTAACCCAGGTGTTCTTGGACCGCAACTCCCAGAAGCCTTCACCGTTAGCTTTTGCTGCCTAGGTTCCCTGGGAGTGGCAGTCCGGGAACACTTGGGTTACCCAAGGTTGGAATCACTGTTGTAGAATATACTCTGCCATATTACAGACTACAGTAGGTTGTCATAGAATCAGCCACAGTGTCAGACCTGCAAGTTGTCCCAAGGATCCTTCTGCCATGACCTCTGCTGTGCAGAACCACTGCTCTGGCGTGTGTTGCCCTGTCCACGTAGGATAAGTACGTTGTGTAGCTTCTTTCCATGCCAGGGGTTGCCTAACTGTTCTGGAAAGAGTAATTCTGGCAAGAGAACGCACAGTGCTGCCATCTTCACCCATGTGACATTTTAGTTGAAGCACAGGAAGTAAACATGGCATAAACTCAGAATCCAGCAGGAGTCTCTCTAGATTGCAAAGAAGTTTATTTATTTATTTTATTTATTGTTGCATTTATATCCCGCCTATCTTCGGAACGAACTCTAGGCGGCTAACAGCAAGAAGGGTATACAATAAAGAACAACAAACAAATCAATAAACAGTGCAAAATAAAACAGTTAAAACAGGCACACCCTATCATCGCCAAAGGCGGTGAGCCTGATAACTAAAATCTTAAGCAATCTATATTGATGGCGGGTTAAAAAAAAAAAAACTAGGTTTCGCCAAAGGCCTCTCGGAAGAGAAAGGTTTTTAATGCCTTCCGAAAGGCCAGCAGGGACTCTGCAGAGCGCACTTCGCTAGGGATGGTATTCCACAAGATGGGGGCTGCCACAGAGAAGGCCCGATTCCGCGTGAGCGATTTACGGGCCTCTCGTGGTGTGGCAAAGTTGTTGGTGATGGTGACACACAAGAGATTTCTAGTCTAGTTTGGTTGCTAAGAGAAGGGGCTGCGATACAGCACCTCCTTCATTCAAATGTGGCCTTCGCCATGCACATCCCTGAAGGCCATGGGATTCTAAGAGCCATGGATGGAAGGAAGTTCACCAAAGAGGACTCCACCGCGTCCTCTTCCTTCTTTCTTCTCCACCCAACTGTAGTTGCTCTGAAACGCTTCTCTGAAGCACTCATGGCTCAACAGCCTAGGCTGGGCTATGAAATGTTGATGGTGGGGACGTCCATGATTGGTTCAAGATTGAGAAGGGGAAAGCAAACATAGGAGGACAATTCTACACGTTTTGCCAGGGGGTGAGTGGGAATCCTTGGTCCCACCAGGGCACCCCAAGTGTTGCCCACACTGTTTTGGAAGATGTGCCAATACCGGAGAGTCTTATCCAGTGGAAGAAGATGGCAAACCTTCTTTCCATAAACACCAATACAGTATGGGGATACAACCAATTTCCATTAGAAAGAGGTGGTCAGGGTGATCTGAGAGGCAATAAAAAGTATTTATAAGTGATAAATAATGTTATTGATAGATGGAGTGTTATAACGTACCAGCATTTTCTAGCAGAAAAATGATTTAATACCTGGGATGTTTTGTGAGTGAAACGTCTTATCTAAATGGAAGTGATTTTTGTTTGTTTGTTTCTTGTTCTCTCTCCCCCCTTTTGCTTTGAATTGAATTTTGAAAAGTTTGAGGAATAAGGAAAACAACCACTGACTTATGAAATTTCATTTACAGAGCCCAATTTCTTGACGGCTCCCACTGATGAGCCAGGAAGCTGGAAAGATGACAGTGAAGCATTCTCAAGCCAAAGTACATTTAAATTTGGTGTACCATCCTACAATTATAATACCATGTCCTGATCTTGCTTTTTATTACATCTGATGCATATCATTCCTTACATCCTGATACTAGAGGGAGCGTTTCTGCAAGTGTAGAAGATCTAGCCGCACTTGCTTCAAGGAATTATTTGAAATGGCGATGGTGGTGGTGATAATTTTTACATTCTAACTTCTTTACATAGCTCAAAACAATGAAGAGCACAAAACAAAAGCAGCCTTGAAATGATAGGGAAATTATAGTCAATTTAGTGAAACCCAAAAAAATACCAATTCTTCTGGGGCATAATACACTTTTGCTCACTTTTCTTGGGTCAATTGTAATTGTTATTGTTAGCTGGAATGTTTTAAAATCATTTTAACTTCATTAACATGACACACAATTTAAGTTTTTTTAAAATTTGCAATTTACTAGCTTTACAAAATTGCTTAAATTGTTTTTAAATTACTTGCCACATGGCACCATGGCTCTCAGTTTCTGGGGAAAAGGTAGGATACAAATGAAATAAACAACTATTTATGGGCAGCCGATTTGGTGTGCCATCAATGGGTAGCAAATTGTTAAATGATCCAATTTGCCTGTATTATGTTTTTACTGCCCAGAAAGGGTGAAGTATTTCTGACATTTTGCACCTCATGCACCAACATACCATGGCTGACCGTGGCTCTGGGTCTTGGTTTGGAGTGGGAGCCCTTTAGCATGGGAAGGGACAGGGACCGCTTTCCATTCTGGACTGCATTGAAACGGGCTGCGCCTGCTGTTGCTTCGTTGCCATTTGTGTCCCCTTGGCTCTCGCAGGAGAACTCACCGAGACCCATCAGAGGCATCAAGCCCTCCTGGAGGACCTGCAGAACGATATTCAGCAGGCGGCAAGTCACCTGGGAGTCCTGCACAAGGCACTTCACCCAAACGTCAGCAGCGCCAAGGGGGAAGCCAGCCACAACACCTCCGACCCGGCCGCTGAGAGTGCAGGTGGGCACAAATCAGCTCCGCAGAAGGGCTGCTGTGCGCATGCGCGAGGGTGCCTAAAGGTAACAGGACCGCCTCTACTAATGGGCAAAATCAGGCTCCCACCTCCGGCTTTTGGGGGTCAAATTACTCAACAATGTTGTATGTCATGGCCTTATTTTTTTAGTGCCAGAAATGGGGAGAGAAGGCTTGTGTGATGATGATGTGGCTGGTTCTCGGGTGCCAGGCGCCTTGGCTTGGGTGACCCCGTCACCCCAGCCTGGTGTTTTGGTCTGGCCCTGTGTATGTGTGTGTACCATAGGCTGTGTGTAGTTTCCTATGCTTTTCCTAAACAAATACACCCTCACATTACCTTGTCTTGTTTTCATTGTTGTTGCATTTCAGAAGGACAAGGACAATTCCTTCAGCGAGTGCTTTTCCCCCATGTGGAGAGTTTACTAAGAGACCATTTTCACCCCGTCTGGGCGAGCTTCAACAAAAGTCTACAGGATCTTTCCACTGCCCTGAAAAACCTGTCGCAAAATGTGGAGGCCAATCGGAGAAGCATAGAGAGCTTCCAGGAAAGCACCGTGCCCAAAAAAGATTTCCAAGAGCTTGGAACCAAGTTTGAATCCAAAATTCAAGATAGCGTTCTGAAAATGGACCAGATGAAGAGAGAAACGGAGAATCATTTCCATCAGCAGCAGGCAGCCATCCACTACAATCTCTCTATGATCAAAGCAGACACGGACATCAAGCTGAAGAGAAACCACAAAATACAGCACATGTTTTTTTCAGCTTTAAACCACAGCATCGCAGACATGAGACAAGAGCAAAATAAGCTTCAAGGAGAGCTTGAGGTCCTGAGCAGAAACTTGGCTTTCCCCATGCAACTAGGTAGCCAAAACGAACCCTTTGCTGACACCGACATCCAAGTTCTCAACCAGACCCTGACAGAGCATGCTGAACAGCTAAAGGAACTCTACCGGGAGTCTGACGAGGACTATCAAGAGCTAACTCGATCCATCAGTAACTTAAAGGTCAACTTCAGGCAGACTATAGAGGAGCTCAGGGTAGATTTAATTGAAAAGGGTCTTATATTAGAGGAATACAGAGAAAATATGGAAAGAAAAATTCTAGCTCTCAATGATACTCTGGCCAGTATTGAAGAAAGCCACTGGGAACTACAGAGATCTCTAAAAGCGTGTCCATGTGAGAATCAGCCACTAGACACTGATAAGGAAGATCAAGTCAACATCAGTCAAATATACAGAGAAGAAATGAAGCGAATGGAGGCCCATTTAAAAGACCTTGCCGCAGCTTTTCCCCTAATACACCAGTCTATAGATTTCCAACAGGAACAGAGCCGGAAACTGGAGGGTGCCGTGTCTCTTTTGAAGTCCCACACGGAAACGCTGTCTGAAAATATTGGAGCCCTGAAGAAACATGACGAGAGGATGCATGGACACATCAAGTATCTCAATAGCTCTTTCAACTCACTGCTGGTGGATGCAATGAGACACGAGAAAGCCCTTGTGGCTGTGCTTGGAGATGAAATTATGGAAGCCTTGTCCGAAGATGATTCTGGAACCATTCTCTCAAGCCCAGACCATCAGCTGGTGCTGGATATGAGACTGATCTTAGATCATCTAAAGAAGCAAAATGTTACACTAGAATCCCTCACAAACAGAATTAGTTCTCTGGAGAGTGACACTGAGAACAATCCCAGCACTCCTAAATCTACTAAACATCCTGACCTCGAGAAAGAAGTAGAAGACACCATGAAAGAGGTCAACACTCAACATGGCAGAATGGAACATATGGAGCCAAACCATGAAGCTGCCATGGAGGATGTCCTTGATAACCCAGCCTATCATGATATCATGACCCTAAAGAAAGAGATTGGGCACCTCAACAGGGAAATGAAGAAATACGAATCACAGTGGAATCACACTAGTTTCTGCTGTAATCAGACCCGAGTCAACTTTATGGAACCACTCGCTATTTCAGTGGAGAACCTGAGGGAAGGTCTTGCATCTGCTCAACAAAGCTTGGAAGAGCATCTCCAGATCTTTCAAAAACTGTTTGGAAGCAACAAAGAATTAGCTGCTGCAAATGTAAGTCTGGATGTTACCAAGATTCAGTCGCTGGTAGGCAGAAGGATGAGAAAGCAACTGAAAGTTCAGGACCATCAAGAGATAAGGGACAAGAACGAGGCCAATGTTCGTCGAGAAGTAACTTTAAATGGAAGAAACAAGATATACATGGAGAGCCTGGAGACAGGTAGGTTTCTTCCAATAAGTCCCTTTAGTAACATTGAGATTTTCAAGAATTTATGTGTAACATTTCAGCTGGAACGAGATTCTTCTCAAAGTAAATATGATTCTAGTAGTAATACTACTGATACTGTTTGTATTATGGACTACTAGGTTTCTTAAAACTCTGTAAATTAGTGAACTTTCAGTAATTGCTTTCAATGAATCTTGTCTTATGTTAGGAGATGGAGAGAAAGGCAATACAGAGTACTTGAAACCTTTTCTCAAAAATATCCAGCTAAAACTGGGCAGTTCTTAATGGCATTACCTGGAACGATTTTGTGACAGAGAGGGACAAGTGAAAAGAGACTTACTGCCCAAAGGAGTTAAGGCCACCAAAATAAAACTCTACTGGTCCCAATTAAGCTTGAATGACCAAGTGGTTAAGACTTCTTTTTCTCTCTATTATTCTGTATCACAGTGCCATCTCCTGACAAGAAAGTGAATGACCGACCTGTAATGTTTTTTTCCCTGAAAGAAAAAGAAACCCGTTTTATGTACTGTGCATGTAATCTGCCAGACACTCCTGGAATACGATACCATATACAGTATATTGAATAATTCACTTCCTGGATCTGTTTCAAAAGCTAGCTAATAGAGCACTCACTCCTTCTGAGTAATATGTTATTTTTTGTGCCTCTGAGTAATATGTTATTTTTTGTGCCTCTGGCACAAAAATCAGTTTCAGTCCCTTATAAGATGAGGTGGCAAAATATATGGAACTATTTATGGGCGCAAAGCATAAAAGGCATTATAGCAGATGACAAATCAAACAGCAGGTGGACTAAACACTGTTTAAATCTATCTCTTGTGGTATATGTAAAATTACTGGTATTCAATGTAAATTAAATTGGCACACATATCTAGATACTCTTCAGAGCTATAGTATTTTGGAGATACGGTGGCAATATTGGGAAGTGTTACCATAAATGAGGGTCAGGTCCCTTGGTGGCCAGCTTTTGGTCATTGAAACATATTAAACCTGAAAATATTACAAGTCATATTCATTTTCATCCATGATTAGCTCTACTTCATTTATCTGGAATTTCAGTCATGGCTACTGGACTTCTTTTTCTTGAGAGATAGAAACGTTTTGCTGCTCATCCAAACAGCTTCATCAGTCTGAATACAGCTAGGACTCACACTAGCTGTATTCAGACTGATGAAGCCATTTGGATGAACAGTGAAACGTTTCTATCTATCTCTCAAGAAAAAGAAGTCCAGTAGCCATGACTCAACTTCCAGATAAACTCACCTGGATGACTGAGAATTTTCACAGACTCTACTTTAGAAGGGAAAATGTTGAACAATTAAATCAAGATTTGCTAACATTTTCTTGCAGCAAGAAATTGGCTGGCTAAAAATGGAAAGCTGCAGATTTGTCTGTAAATTGTTGGTATAAATGTGTTAGGGATGCAGCTCTTGCTGAGAGGTTAAAATAAGAAGTTCCAGGAATCAGTAGACAACTATGAGTTGAATGATTTTGAAGTGACGTGGACTACATATCTAGTGCATGCCCAGCAAAAGGAAATAAAATAGGCAGCAACTTAATTTTTTAATGTCTTTACTTGCATTTGTCTTGAGTGGAATACATTTCTTACTTTTTTTTAAAGAAAAGGGATGCAACCAGATGGAAATTTTCCCGTTTGATCTGCTGCAGAAATAGGCTGGCTCTTTTTCCCCAGTAATCAGAAAACATAATCGCTGGAGCAAATCAGCCCATTCTGAGAGCTCCTACTAGAGATGGGCACAAACCAAAAAAACAAACATACTAGGACATTCACTGAAAATCGCCAGTTAGTTCATGTCTGTCCAAATCAGAGAACCTGAACTTTCCTAAGCCAACAAAGGTTTTGCAAGGTAACAAGCTTCCCATTTCATTTCCCTCACCCCTAATGCCTCTATACCCTTTTCTGCTAGTGTAGAGATGGTGAAAACCACCTGCAGCTTCAATGAAAATTTGACCCAAAGGTGTGAGTTGTTTTTCGGGTAGATTTTGACAAGCCTCAACAGTTCCAAAACTGTGCGATCTCCTCAAGTGTCGGTGTGGAAACGTTATGGGAATATTATGAAATCCTATTCACTCAGCGCTACCTTTTTCTATCCCTATCTAGGCACAGCTGTGGGTTTCTATGTCAGGTACCCAGAAGATGGAGAGCCCATGTCAAACTTCAATGGGACTTATCTTAATTATGGAGAAGGTTACCATCTTGAACATGGTTACTTCAAGGCACCTCAGAGTGGCATCTACATGGTTGCTATCAGTTTGGAACTCCCTCCAGGGCCTGCTTCGGGGCAACTGGTGTTCAGCAAAGGACACAAAATGACACTAATGAGCAATAAGAAGAGAAAGGCCAACGGAGGACCTCTGACTACTTTTGCCCTGGTGGAGTTGAAGAAAGGGGAACACATGTCATTTGAACTGGTGCAGGGTGCTACAATAAAGCGGGAACCAGCTGGTTTGAGTATGGCAGGATTTCTGATATTCAAAACTTGAAAAAAAAAGCCCTTGCTATAATAAATACTTTCCTCACAGCAGAACAAACCGCCTTCTCTGACTGAAGACCATCTGCCAGTTGTGGTGGTATTGCTTCAAGGTAGTAGCCCTATCCATGAATTGTGGCGCTTTCTACACATACTGTAGTTCTGCAGTTGCTTAGCAGCATCACAGATGTGAGCTATGTAAAAATCCCTGTTTCTTCCATACTTTAAAATGTTCGTAAGATTATTTGATTTTATTCGTTTTTCTGAGGTTCAAGACAAACCCTCCCTTTCTATCCACAACTACAGAGCCTGGCTATACCATGAGCAACACCATTATCACATGTGAGAACCAGTCCTTATTTTACTCATTCATGTGCCCTGTAGGAAGTATGCACACATAGGATTTTAGAATAAGAAAAACAGAAATTTCTAATCTGTAATGGTGACTCTCTCTCAATGTATACTGAGATAAGTGTATCACTTTGCCAGAACCAAGTGTAAGCTGCTTGTAAAAAGGCCAGAGTAGCTGTGCTGCTATAGAGGGTGTGGTATATACATTTAATAAAATAAATAAATAAATAAACCCTACATAATTAATCAGTAAATCTCAATGAAATCAGCAAGGCACGCTTCTGAGGAGCATATGTAGGATTCAATTCCTGCTGAACATCCATGATAATTACCTTCTTCTATAGCCTAGAATGTAGTTTACTTTGCAAATATTAATATTCAATTGAAGCACAGGAATCTGCTGATAAGATCAATACTTCTGCCAAATAGTCCATATAGCCACTGACAACTCGGGTGTCAAATGGACATTTCTAAACTAGATTATGGTATTAAGAAGTCCTTTACTGGACATAAATTCACCATGACCAACAATGCGTAGAGATAAAGTTCCAAGACCACTGGATACATATTTTGAAATTATCAACATGTACTTGGAGAAAATTAAGCATGTTTGTTTTGTTTTTATGAACAATACTAACCTTTATATTATGTTCATGGATTTAGAGAACAGATGGAATCTTATTAACCTTTTAAAATCTATAATACAATGACATACTGTCCAGTGATTTTTGACTTATGGTAATCTTTGCCGGGTTCCTCAAGTAAAAAGCACTCAGAAATGGGTTATGACAAATTGTATTTTTTGCTACTAGTGCTACAGGACAGTTGGTACCCCTACTGAGCTATCACACCACCTTCTTAAATCTGTATCTCTGGCAAAAAAAAAGAAAAAAAAAAGAAAAAAAGAAAAAAGAAAAAAAAAACAGGGCAAAGGAAATGAAAATAATTCTAAAAAATGCATATACACACAGGAAAGACTTAAATATTTTTAGTAAAAGATTTCCAAACTAAACATGCTGCTTTCCAGCTGGAAGAGCCACTCCAAGTATTAGAAGTGTGTTCATTTGCACACAGCCTTAATTTATAAAATATATTTGACTATTGAAGAATAAAACTGAAATAACAATAATTCTATCTATATACTGCCATTGTTGTTAAATATGGAGTCCCTTTGAAAATAATGGATCATGCCTATTTGCTACTAATCCAGAAATCTGTTTACAACTCTTAACTCAGAAACAGTTTGTGTGTATTTTACTTCTTGCACCAAGTAGCGTATATTATGGCAACTATTTAGCCTCTGTAGCAGAAATAGTCTATACTCTGAACGCATGTTTTCTGTCCAGTAGGTGCAAAACTTCATAATAGTGTGTTTTAACTTCAAACAGCCACAATAGAAAATTCAGGAATAAAATTCATGTTCAGGATTTGAAGTGAAATTTTTTAAAGTCATTTTGGATAGCCTTACAGCATGGGTTTTAAAGACATGCAGTCATTCATGCAAAGAACAGTGAAACCCGAGTGCAGTATATATTGTGGACACCTTGTATGCGGCCCAGTGGGACTGCTCACAACATGGGGGAAGATAGCAGCAGCTCTGGAAAATTCCAAGGTTTGCAGAAATACACGGATACTTCAAAAACAAATTAAAGACTTGGCATTCTTGGCTGACAGCAGCAATAGCTGGAATGGTGTATCTGAAAAAAACCATATTTGGACTTTGATTCTATGTGATACACTGATTAAAGTCCTCTTATGTAAAGTTATGCCCAAGCAATCCGATGGCATCATTAGATAAAGACTTTTAATGCTCATCAACAGTTTCCTATTCCACTCCACCCCTAGTTCTAGGGCTCCCTTTTGATCTGTCGAGGCCTTTAGGAGCCCCAGGAGAGGCTGGATGGTGGTGGTGGTAGAGCCTTTAACGTCTAAAAATCACTGCTGATAGTCCTTGCTGCTGGGACCAGAGCCACTACTATCAATTGGGGGGCATTAAACTCCCCCCCCCCGTCATCCCAAGACTTCTCCAGATCAAAAGGCTTCTCAAAAGATCCTCAGAACCTGAGTCGGAGGGGGGAGGGGAAGGTAGTAACAGGAAACTCTTAATGAGTGATTAAACCCCCACAGCTAGTGATGACATTAGCTGATGTGGATATAACTTTATGCAAGAGGATTTTGGCCATAGGTTATGTTTGCACTCAGTGTCTTCGAGACAGATGAAAAAATGGGGAAAGGGATCCTTGAAGAAAATTTAAAAAATCCTGCTTTAGATAAGGTGGGACACACTGCCATATTAAAAAAACAAAAGATACACTTTAGAGTAGAACTACTCCTACCAGACAACACAAGAGTTGTTTATAAGAAACGTGTTTCCTTTTATGGGACTTCTTGTTCTCCTCCTCCATGTAATGTTATTGTAACACAATAAGCTTTTCTGTCTTAATGCACTACCATTGTTGATGTTGGTGTATCTACTGCTATATGTTATTGGGAAGAAGGCGGGAAAAAATAGGGAGACATTTAATTTTTGGCTACTGTAAGTTGTGCATGTGGCATAAATCATGTGCTAAGATACCACAGGCTTCTTGTCTCGTCAGTTTGGAATAGGGGGCAACAATCTTTCATAAAACATTTTGAGTGCTTGTACAGACACAAAATGTCTACTGCAAGAATTAAAGGAGGCAAGCACTTGTCTCACCCATAGCTTCTACTCTTGTTAAAATATACAGAACCAGACTGTAGAAATGACTAATTCACTGTTGGTCAATATCCTAAAAAGAAATATGTCTGCATCTTGAACAAGTTGCAGTTCAAAAGTTATTTTGTACTTTGAGTACTTTAAATACCATCTTGTAATGCACATGCATTTTAACACTATTTTTCAACACAAATGTTTTTGAGGACAAATACAAAACTGTGAACAAACAAATGTATTACTAATGTTTACTAAAATAAGGTTATTTACTTAAAAATGATACATTGACATAAATCTGTGTACAGAACAAAGCAATTAATGGTAAACTTAAGGCACCTTTTAAATCAGATGCTATACAAAAGACATTTAGCATGTTACATTTCAAGACATTCTAAATTTATGGCATATACAACCAAAAGAGTATACTGCTTATTTCACCCTCTCTTTTTATTTACATTTACATAGGTTAGCTACATTATTCTCTCTGTATACAATATTGTACATTTTTATACTGGACATGGATGAGTCAGAGCACAAAAACATGAGTACAGACTGTTGGTTTCTCTACTGCATTCAGGGCTACCATAGGGCAAGGAACAATCCAGTGAGATGATTTTGTTTGGATGAAAGCTAAATATAGTTCACATATGATACTAGCCTTTAGTTTCAGAAGTAATCCAGAAGAAACTTTAATGAAAACCAGGAAGAAACAAATGTTGCATTAGGAACTCTCCTGCTAACACACCTTGTTTCACTGGGATTTATAAAAGAAGGGTTCCACATAACCTGTTTCTCTTGTTATTGATTATTGACCTATGGATACACGGTTTTGGAAGCATGCAACATTATGCAAAAGGATTCTGGTCACTAGGTTTCTTTTGCAATCAAAGTGTTCGAGACTGATGAAAAAACGGGAAATGGGAATCTTGAAGGAAAAATTAGAAAGCTGGAAACATGTCACAACTCTTAAGAGATTGAAAAGAAACTGGACCAGCTGGACTTTATACTGAATTACTGCCCCAAGACAAGACAACTGGACAAATAAAGATAAATAATGACTTCAATGAAGATTATCCAAATTAAAGTTCTTTAACAGCCTACTGGCAGAAGAAGACTGAATGGTTAATTTATCACACAGTACGCAATTAAGTCTGAGCGTAACATTTCAGGTCAGATAACATTACTGCAGGGAAGGGGTCAAGTATTTTGAGAATCTCATTTTTTAAGAATTTGCTGTCCTTTTGATCAGTTGTAAGTGCTTATGAGTACAGACCAAAATAAGTACTGTATACCCCCGTATAACAAACAGTTTGGATAACATAAAATCTGTACAACATAAAAAAATTCCAGAGATAGGGGAAATTTGCTTAACAGAATCATCTACGGGGTGAATCCATACAACATAAAAATGGTCGCGATTAAGGATTTCTCATTTTCAATGTATTCCTATGGGAAATTTGTATAAAGGAAAATATGCTTAACATAATTTCATTTGGAATGAATTAATTCCTTTATACAAGGTACCACTGTATCTTCTGTTTTCTACCCACTGCATAGTATAAATACTGTATAATCAAGGAAGCACCATGGCCGCACCAATTAATTACATCTAGAGCTCAGACTGGTTAAGGAGGCAACCTAAAAATGAGAAGCATTTTTTAAAAAAAACAACCCGGAGCAAAGCACATTAGTGACAGAAGGATAAAGTAGTTTATGAGTTTGTTAACAAGCTACTGTAATTCTTGTAATAGATGAGATGTTCCATCACAGACCAGGTGACATAAGCCACTCAAGAAAGGCAAACATTTACAGACATTTTTCATGGTATGTGTAATTCGTGAATTGATTTTCATGGCATCAGTAAGAGCTTGATCCTTTCTGCATAATTTAATATTTTGACATCATTTGTAAACATAACACAGAAAAAACTTAAAATAAATCTACATTCTTGGCAGATTATTTCTGGCTGAAATGTCCAATATGGCTAAATTTAATCCGAGAAAGATGCTATAGCGCATAAGATACCATTCAATTTAATTAATTGATGTTAAGAACAGTTTAGGACAAACAGAAATTGTTCCAAAGGGAAGGCAGCATTTATTTTTGTGTGCTTTAGGTTTTTCTTACTGCAACACATATTTAGCATTTGGAATTTTTTTTTTAACAATGACCAACCTTTCTCACTGATTTTAATGATATTTTTTCTACCTGATTCTTTCAAATTTCCAAACTTCCAAAATGGTACAACATTTAAATCTATTAGAATTCTTTCATACAAATGATGGACATATACTCTACAGAATAAATAAGGAACGCATCAAAACATTATACTTTTGTTAATGTCAATCTCAAAAGTTCAAAATTCCTATTTAGACTGAATATTTTTTCAAAAATTATAACTCAAAGGCACAAACCAGCAATTCATGAAACATTCTCAGCGGTACACAATGGAAGACATTAGAAGGTACACATTTCTAAAGAATTAGCACACATGTTCTGAAGGCTATCTGAGAAAAGATGGTGATATGATTTTACACACAGGCATAGGGAGGAAATTCCTCACAATCCTGTTGGCAAAAGAAAAAAATAAGGCAACAACCTGCTGAAAAATCCACAATATGTTGATAAACCCAATGTTTCCAGTTTTCATTGCTACTTTCCACTATTTGGTTGCAATGAACACTGTAAAATGCATCTGTAGCTGACTGCATTATTCAAGTGTTCTTGCACCCAGTATATAGCTTCTCCACAGACCAGGAAGCTGGCATTGCAACTGTTTAGCAGTGAAGCATGGTGGGAACTCATATCAAGTGTAACTTTTCTTTTTGTATCAGAACTGACAACTGATCAGAATTTAACCTCACATTAGCTACAAATGTGTGACTCTGTATCATTACAAATAAATACAAAATTAAAACTACACTGGTACCTCGACTTACAAATTTAATCCGTTCCGAATGCATGCTCATAAGTCGAACTACTCTTATGTCAGGGTACCTAGCTAAAAAATTGAAACAATAAGTTAAAAATGGAAAAAAAATGGAAAAAAATTGTAAGTCGAGCAGACCATTTGTAAGGCGACAGTTAAAATGTCAACAGTTTCCCACTCTTTAAGTCGAATTGCTCTTAAGTCGAGCTGCTCTTAAGTCGGGGTACCACTGTACTTGCCTGACTGGTAGTTTGGCTGACAGTGAGGTAAATGGCACTTGAGAACCACTTTGGTCAAATTGGTAAAATGATCTGCAAAGGTGTTAAACAGATGTACTTTAAAAAAAATACATTGGGCTTATATTTATAAAGGTGCTGAAGGAATTACAAAAGGCAGCAAGTAAGACATGACAAACTATATTTGTAATCATTCATAGCACTGAAAAGTCAGAACTCGTTTTTAACTGGCTTCTAGGTCAAAGCAGCCAGGCATGTTCAAACTTCGGCCCTCCAGATGTTTTGGACAGCAACTCTCACAGTCCTTTGTCATTGGCAATCTAAGCTTAGAGCTGTGGTCCAAAACATCAGGAGGGCCGAAATTTGGACATACCTACTACATCATGAACTAGGGAAAGGAGTGGGGCTCAGATTCAAAATGAAAATAGAATATTTGGCTACTTTTTTGTAACAGAAATTTCTTGCTATACTAATTTCAAGACTTTTCAAGGCTAGTTATTTCAGGCCTAATAACTGCACACACACAACAAAAACACAGTAAGGTCACAGAGCTGCTTTGCCTTTAATACAAAATGAAGTATATCCTGAAATAAGGGGGCCTTATGCTGTAAAGTAAGGTTTCCTAAAAAAGTATTGTGGAAATACACTGACTCATAGATATGATGGCGAGCAGTAATGGCTCTGATCCAATACTGGCATTTCTTAGGCTGCTATGTTTTATTCTAAAGCCTTAAGTCATAATTAAAACTAAATTTCAGCACATAGTAGTTTACTAATAAAGCTAACCAACCTCCATGGCACTTAGAAGAACACAGCATTCCATGATAGAAAAGGGAAGTCATTAGGCGAGACAGCTTAAAGTATCACGGTAAAAATATAGGTTCAAATGGAATTTTAATCAAAATAGCTTTGTGCAGACCAGTGGTTTTTAATCTACATTCGTTAGAACCCCAGGTTTTTCGATGGTTTATCATCAAAGGCTCTTCAAGAAGGAAAAAGAAAGAGCTTTCTCTGGCAAACCAACCTTTTGCTGATTTGGGCTGGTAAGGTAGAATCATAGGGAGAATGAGATATGTTATAGAACAGTGGTGGCAAACCTTCAGCACTCCAGATGTTTTGGACCACAACTCCCAGAAATGCAAGCCTGGATTGCCAATGACAAAGGATTGTGGGAGTTGTGGTCCAAAATATCTGGAACACCAAAGGTTTGCCACCACTGTTATAAAGTATTCCCTCAACATCTGAAAACTGACAATGAGATCCAACAAGTGTGCTTCATGCTCCTTGAGAACCGAGTACATTCTTTCATCTTTAGGATACTTTCCATCAGGTAAAGATTTTATGCCAGACATACGCATAGTCCTCAGATTGTTAGCTGAAAATGGGACAGGGGACCCTGATGGCACAATCAACAGGTCCAAACAAAATAATCTGGAGTTTTACACCAAATATTTACCAGCCACCTAGAGAAACAAGAAAAAGAGTTTTAGACCATCAACCTAACTGCCTTCTCCTGGCAGTGGTTGGAAAAATAACAAACTTTTTGTTTAAGGCCTGTGGTACCATTTTGTCCATGACTCACTGTGCTTCAAAGCAAATTAATCCATAGCTTATGCACCAATGAACATTTCAGCTGAATATGTCCTAATACTTGACTTCAGGAAATGGTAAATTTGTACACTGTGATAAAAATAAAAAAAAAATACTGTACAGTGGTACCGTGGTTTATGAAAGCTTGGTTAATAAAAAAATTGTTTTAAGAAAAGAAATTATTGGAAATGAGGATGCCTTGGTTTAAGAAATTTTTGCAATGGAATGCCCCAGTTTACATTTTTTTTCATTAGGCATTAAAAGTTGATGTGTGATGTTCGTATGATGAAAAGAACAGGGGATGGCTTGGTTTAAAGAAATTTTTATATGGAATACCCCGGTTTGCCTTTTTTCTGACCTTCGGAATGGATTAATTGGTTTTCAATGCATTCCTATGGGAAATCGTGTTTCGGTTTGCAAATTTTTCACAACACGAAACAGCCCAAAGAACAAATTAGTTACTTAAACCGAAGTACCACTGTAATCTATTGCCTTATCATTGACCATTTTTGCAACCTAGAGAACCGTTTTTTAAAAAGCAAAAGCAAAACATCTCCACATTTGATTGTTATTTGAACTAACATCAGCACTACATTATAATTCTTACTGAATATTTCTAAAAGGGCAATTTAAGCATTGTAGTATTCATGAACATACTTCAACAGGTTATCCAAGATTTTTACATGCCACATTCAACAGGTGTGTCTATCATCAAACTCGAACAGAATTATATTTTAAAATCTGGCGTGGTTTAGTATGTTTTCACATACACAAAAGAGCAGACATTTAGCAAATAAATGTACAATAAATGCAATATAAATAGCTTCCCTTTTAAAATCTAGATAGGGTAGTTTACAGTACAAGATTACAGGCACTTAAATTATCAGAGAAGTTCAGCTGTTCCGTGTTGTGTGCTCAGTCTTCAGAAATTCAAAGCACTGAGTTATGAATTGTTCTTCACATGAGACTTGAAGTTGCCTTACTGCATAGGAGTGTTTTTGATTTTTGGTCATGAAATACGTAATTTTTTCCATGCAGCACAAAAGGAACACATAAATTAATTTTCTATGTGATCCACACAGTTCTCATGCTCTTCTTAGCTGAGGCATTATAGAGAAGAAAGTGGTAAGTTGCACAAACACAAATGGCTTCTGGTGTACTCCAAATGGCAAGGAGGGGGGAAATTCTGGCACACGCACGCACACACAAACCCATAAAAGGCATAAGGAATTATCAAACTACACAGTACCCTAGACTCGTTAACTGTTGGTTACTCCACCGAGAGTCCGTAAGATTATTAGGTAGAAGGCAGAAAGTTTGATTCCCCCCCAATTGCTGTTGAATTTGTTTTAACTTTATGGCTTTCACAGAAAGCATTATAATCTGAATATGCCATTCAGAACTCAAGAAGTTTGAAAGTGTGGTGAAAATCTCAACGCAGCTCAAAACAGAAAGTACAACAAGGCCATCCAGATTTGTACCGTAGAGTGTACATAGATAGCCTCCTTCTACCAAGTAGTGAAAGGTTTAATATTAGCAGCCTGTAAAAGTGGTTGAGGAAGCAGGCAAAAACTCAGATGCCAGCTCACCCCCACCCCTGGTCATTTCACCAGACCGAGGTTTGCATGAGTGAATAGCTTCAGGAGTCCAAACTTCTCCTCAGCGACATTTATGTTTCAGATCTTAACATCTTGTGATTCCACCATCTTGCCAAGTGTCTTCTTAATCCTCAAAGCAGTAAGTCGGGAGGCAGGATTGTGGGCCCAGCATTCACACATTAACTTCAATATTGCTCTTAAACACTGAAAATATAACAGAAAAGGAACTGCTATATGAACAAACACAAATGCAAGAGCATTTCTGGTTTCACAGTTAATTCCTGAAATACTGGGTTGGCCAAGCACAAGAAACAAGTGAAAGACAAAATGTGAAGTGAGCCTCGATTAGCCCCCCCCCCCCTATTCTAGATAATACACCCAGTGACTGAAAGTTTTATGAACTATCTGTGGAGTTTCCTACTGAGAAGTTGAAATAATTGTGCTTAGAACTAACTGTGAATTAATAATTACAGTAGGACCCCTGTAGCTGCAGGGGATCGGTTCCATACTACCCCAAAAGCTCTTATCTGCAGGTGACTGCGGTGCTTGCGGTGCCCGGGACAAAGCTTTCATCCTGGACACCCCACCATCTCCTGCTACTGGGCAGCACGGCGGACCGGGTGGCATGAAGGCGCGCTGCTGCACTGCCCAGGAAGCTCAAATGCTGGGTACACCCCTAGCTGTTCAAGCTTCCTGGGCGGTGGACCAGGTGGTGCAGCACCTGGTCCACTGCACTGTTCAGTGGTAGGTGGTGGCTTGTCGGGGTCAAAGAGTTTGCCCCTGGCAAGCCACCACCCCCTGCCGCTGGCCAGAGCAGTGGATCAAGTGTTGCAAAGGTCATTTGAGCTTCCCAGGCGGTGGACCGGGCAGTGCAGGAGGACAACTTCGTGCTCTGCCAAGTGGCAGGGGTGTTTGGGGGGTGGGGGGTGGGGCAAAAGGGCACTGCTTTTGCCCCCAGCACACAGACACTGCTGATCACCAACCACAGATAACTGAACCTGCAGATGGGGAATCAGTGGATACGGGGTGCTACTATACTTTATTAGCTGGGGGTAGCAAACTACTAGAAATGCATAATGAAATCAATATACTGTATGTAAATATTATAACCTGTAAGTATTTTATTTAAACAAGGAAGATTCTGTGCCCCAATAAGCTTAAACAACTTTCTGATGTGTAAAGACAACAGGAGCATTCAACTAGATTTCATTCCTTCCAACACACTTACCTCATCACTGTTCCATCTATTCGATACTACTGGGCGCAGGTGCTTAACACATACCACTTCCCTCATATCTTCATATGAAGGATCACTGGGCACCATGTCATAATAGGGTAGCTGGTACTCTTCAACAATACCTAGAAGTGACAGAAATGTAAGCTCGTTGTAACCTTTGGGAGAATGTACTGTATGGCAGACATCAGTCTGTTATCATATCTGTTTCATTTCAAATTTTGGGTAGTGCTGAATAAGCTATAATTTCCTATTTCAAATGACTACATTACTGTATATTACATTTGTATCACAGCCTTCTCAGAAAAAAAAACCCTCAGCACAGAACATAGATGGGAAAAATGAAAGAGGCTCTACAAGAGATAGGAAAAAATGAAAACAGAAGAAACAGAAACAAGGAATGTGCCAAGTATCGAGTCTGGTTTGTGTCTTCTGAAATGCTTTGTGGAAGTTGCAAAGCCTCTACCCAGACATTAGCCTATCTTTAATATTAGCAGCTTGGAGGGCAAGAGGCTACACGAATTATCCCATTTACTGACCTATCTGAGCACCTCCATGGACAGGAAAGTCTCGCCACTACAACATATCATCCTCCACAATCTAAAGGGTGATCAAAAGAGACAGAAGGAGGTAGGGCTAGAGGACTCTTTTTTTTACTTGTCGACATGCAAGCTAACGCCTGTGCAAGGGCTAAAATCAACTGAGGAACTGCAGTGTGTGTGTAAAGCTGCAACAGCTTCTTCCTGTTAGCTAGTAGAGGCTGGCTGGCAGAGACAGAATTAGTGAGAGGAACAATGGAGCTCTGGATGCACAAAAAGAGCATGTTTACCCTTACATTTTATTTCTTCCTAACCTCATATAGCAGCATTTCTTCTACATAATGTGGGCTTTACAGACAAGTACACCTGCAGGCAGTTGGAGGTAACACAGGCAGTGATGTTCATGCTAAGCAACACAAGATGCTGTGCTTTTCTTGTTCCCAGACACATGAAGGAGAGGCAAAGTTCCTCAAGGAATCTTAAGAACCAAGAAAGACACTTAGGCAGGGCTGTGGAAGAAGTCATGGGAGCTGAGAAGGAAGAACCTAGAATCCTCTCCCCTACCCAACATGCATTTATTTCTCCACCATGGCCACAAAGCTCGTAACTCATCAATTAGTCTACTATGAGTGCACGAAATAGCATTCAAGAAATACATGGAAGTTAAATATGTATACAGGGGAAAAACTGATTGAACTTTTGACAGTGGAATTAAGTTTTTTCCTATCTGAACACAGATATTGTGGGCTTAAGATCATATCTGATGAGATGTTGAGCTTTACCTCCTGTAACACAACGTCGAGCCATTTCCCAAATTATCAAGCCAAAGCTGTAGATATCAGCCATGATATATGGCTGGAAATGATTTTTATTCAGAGTTTCATCTAGGACTTCTGGAGCCATGTAACGCTTTGTCCCCACTCGTGTATTCAACGGAACATCAACCTCATTCGTATCACTAGACAAAGCATATACAAAAGAGGAAGTCAGCAGATATAATAATATTATCAAACTCTTTCATTCCGTTACTAGAAGTAATTTTTCTATAGTCCTAAGCTGCCAGTTTTAGTGAACTCCCTAAAACCAAAGAGACCCACAATGCATGTCCATTTTAAGCAGTCTGCATAGATAACTTTTATGAGGTAAATTATATGAATATCTATTTACAGGATTGATCCAACTGAAACATAACAATGTATACTGGACACTATTCAGTGTGTAGAGTGGTGAAAAACACTGTGCTGAAGTATAACATTTGTCCTTCTCTTTACTGAAAGCATTGGGAACATTTAAAAAGCATGTAATACTTCCAGATTTCCAGTTTGAAAACATTTGGCAGAAACATTTTGTCTCAATTATTGCTTCTAAAGTACATTTTGCAAAGAAAATCAAGAAAACTGTTTTTAAACACAAATCTTCTATTTTTTTTAAAAAAAAATTGATTAATGAAGCATTTTGGGTTTTTTGAATCTGTGTGCAAGTACTTTCTCCAAATATATAAATATGGGATTTTATATGTAGATAGGATTTAATTGTCTACCTGTTAAATTTGACAGCAAGTCCCAAATCAGCAATACAGCAAGTCCCATTTCTCTTTATCAAGATATTTTTACTCTTCAGGTCTCTGTGAGCAATGGCAGGCTTCCCTTGCGTCCCATATATTTCTGTGTGCAAATGGCACAGACCGCATGCAGCAGAGTAAGCCAGTTTGAGTAGAGCTCTGTTGTCTAGGGTGGTGCACTTCAGGAAATCATACAGCGACCCATTTTCATGATAATCTGTAATCAAGTAAAGGTGGGTCCAGGAGCCTGTGCCTTTAATGTCTGCTGCTATAAACCCTGTGGGATTTAGGAACATAATTAGCCTCACGTATTTCCAAGCAAAATTAATCAAAAAAACCTGTGACATGGGCAAACACTGACTAGAAATGTAACATTTTTGGAAACTATGGGGAAGGGACAGAATGGAAAAGACCCTGTCTCTCCCCACCCCACCATTTTCCCACTCTTCTCCCAAGTTTTTTCCCCACGGTTTCAAAATTTCCAGAAATGTTACATCTTTAATAGTGACAAAACCAAAGATATTTGAAGACATGGAGCAACACCCTTCTAAACCCAGGCCTTCTGATAGTTCAGGAAGACCATAGCAAAACAACCCCAACCCCAAACATACAGCTCTAATATGGCAGCTATTTAGAACAATCTGGGCTAGCGTTGCCTTCACACCATTGCCAATCAGATGCCTACAGGAAGCCCTGGCATGCACAATAACATCTTGTAGTTTATGTTCCCTGGCAGTTGGTATACTAAGGCATACTGTCTCTGATAGTGGATGTAAGAAATAATGACTATAGCTGGGTGTTTCATTTCAGAAGGGGCCTGGTTCCGAAATGAAATATGCCAGCACAGCTGGCACTCGGAACTCAGTCCCACCTTCCAGAACAAAATCAACCAATGTCTTACCTGGCTGTAGTTCCTGCTGGGCGAAATTCCAATCAGGAAGCAGCCTCTGATGCGTCATCTTTCCCTCTTCCTGGTGCTAGCCAATCAGGAGCTGTGCACGGACAAGCATAATCCTGTCTCCCTGTCCGACTGGCCAGTGCCAGGGAAAGCTGCTTTCTGATTGGATTTTTACCCAGCACAAACTACAGCAAGGTAAGACACTGGCTGATTTTGTTTTGGAGGGTGAGACTGGGTTCCGAAAGCCAGCTGTGCTGGTGTGTTTCATTTTGGAACCTGTCTCCTTCCGAAATGAAACACCCATCTCTAATAATGACTGATACCTTTATTTTCCATTATTTTGACTAACCTTTTATTAACTTGTTAAAAGCATGTAATACACAGGTCAGCATCAATTTTATGTTCTGGCTTCGTGGCACTATGCGAAAAAATAATTCCTTTTTAACCTGCCCTGGCTCTCACATCACTCAGCTTCAGTGAATGAGCCTATTACTTTTAATCTGTGTTCTTCACACAAAGCACACTTTATACATCTCTCCCATGTCTCCCTTTGCATATATCTATTTTCCAAGTGAAATTGTGCTAAAGGCTGCCATCTTTCACCACAGGAGAACTGCTCACACTACCCTTTTGTCTGCATATTTCCTTACCCTTCCAAGTTCTACTCTGTCCTTACTGAGGCATCTTAATGAGAACCACGCTCATCCTCAAATTTGTACAAGGGTAGTATGATATCAGTCAACGCTATTTTCAAATTGTTTTCTAACTTCTGCTTTGCAAGGAATCCACCTTTCCAAGAAGATGCACACTAGGTCAACATTTTCATCAAGCTATCTATAATCTCACAACCTCTCTCTTGGGCAGTCACCATCGATGTACTGTATATACTCAAATATAAGCCTAGTTTTTCAGCCCTAATTTTGGGCTGAAAAAAGGGGCCCTCGACTTATATTCGGGTCAGTACTTTTAGCCACTGAGGCAAGTGCTTGGGGCGGTGGCTAAACGTCATTTTAAACATTGCGTGCCGCTTCTCATTATCCCCCTCTGCATCATAGGGGAGCAGCACACAATGTTTAAAATGACTTTTAGCCACTGACCCAAGCACTTGCATCAGTGGCGAACAGTCATTTTAAACATCACACACACCTCCCCCAGCTCACAAAGGAGCTGCCAGGCCCTGCTGCATTTCCCACCCTAGACTTATACTTGAATCAATACATTTCCCCAGTTTTTGGGGGGTTAAATTAGGGGCCTCGACTTATACTCGAGTATATACGATATTTGAAGTCTTGCCCTAATGTATTATCAGTGGGACTGAACCCATTCACACCATTTTTATTCCCTCTTCAGAGGGGCACCACATCTTGATCCACATATTACCCTCCTGACTTACCGAGTATATTTTCATGGCGCATGAGAACTGTTTGGTAAATCTCAGTTTCTCGAAACCAGCTGGCTTCTTCCGTGGTGAAAAATACTTTCACTGCCACTTTTTCACCTCGCCACTTCCCCATCCACACTTCCCCATATCGCCCCTTCCCAATTTGCCGTACCATCTGAATCTGTTTGGCAATCGTTCGCTGGACCTGAAGATGAAATCCAAAAATCACTAGGCAATTCTAAATACTGCACTCTCCCAAGGAGTTTAGAATTCTTTACTTTAAGGCAGGAAAGTGAGACAAATCTTTCGGTAACTGTTCTCCCAAACAAAGCGATAAAAACCCATCTGTTTCTGATTAAATTATTTCATTTAAATGATTTTAAAAATAATAACTGAGGTCAGTGGGATTAACAGCCTAGTCTTATTAACCCCCTGATAAAATATACAGTGGACCCTTGTATAACAAACAGCTTGTATAATATAAAATTTGTACAACATAAAAATTCTGGAGATAGGGGAAATTTGCTTAACATAATCGCCTATGGGGAGAATCCGTACAACATAAAAATGGGATCACTCTGTTTTCAATGCATTCCTATGGGAATTTGTATAAAGGAAAACTTGCTTAACATAATTTCCTTTGGAACAAATTAATTCCTTTATACAAGGTACCACTGTATATGGATTTGGATTAGTTTATTCAGGGTGCTGTTGATGGAATTTCAGAATATTAATCCAAATGCTTCATATATACTTGGCCATTGGACAACTCAAAACATGAAAATAACATTTGACTGACGTTTTAAAAAATGTAGGAAAGTCACTTAGACATATGACTGTTTTCTCCATTATGTTTAATCTCTGACACCAAGACTACCTTTCTGACTTTGCAAGGAATGGCTCCTTTCATGCATACAGCCTTTATGAAGTCTGTGCATAACCATGGAAACCTGTTTAAGAAGTACCATGAGCAGCAAGGGGTAAATACAGAAAATAGCCATTGTTCCCTCTGTCAGTTGCTCCCATCAATGCATCCCGCAACTCACCTGTTTTGTCTTATTTACATAATAGTAAGTAGTTCCTTTAATTCTGCAATGGCTACATACTTCTACATACTTACTTCTACAATTATTTAATTTGTAGTTCTGCTCTAACTGATAAGTCTCCTTTTCAGAAAGCACATTCACTTGCCTTTCCCACAATATGGGATTTACACAGGAGGTGGAAAAGACTAGCTGAAGTCTTGTTTAGTAAGGATAGTTGGGACAGGAAAAACTTGCAAACACAGACCACTTTACCAGTGCACTTTCCCCCTAAAATGGCACTAACAAAGTTGAATTTAACTCCTGGGTGTTGTGCATTGTTTGGATGTATTTTGAAAGAAGTATTTATATTTTTAGGCTTGCCAAAGCTATGAGTTTAGGTTGCATGCCCTCTTTTAAGCTTTCTAACTACACAAAAGTTACAAATCTGTTTTCACTGGTCTGGATAGTTGCTCATTCTCTGTGTTGTTGGGGAGGAACTGAAGCCCCCTCCACTGTAGCCAGCAGGGAAATGGAGCAGACTGGTGGTGGAATTACAGTCTGTTCCCTGTCTGTTCTTTCTTCTTCAGAGAAGTCCTTGCTACCTATAGTGAGCAGCCTCTTGCAGGTGAGTTACAAAACCTGGCGGCTAAAAAAAACACCCCAAGACTCTTGAACTGCAAAGGGATTGATAACCCACTGACTTACCAACAATGGAAGTCCTGAACCACTGCCAGAGCTCTGTGATTGGTCAATAAGATCCTTGAGAGACTCCCCAGCTGGAATAAAAGCTTCATCCTGTTCCAGATCACGATTATAACACTGCCTTTTTGCTACCCATTTACAGTAATGCCTGGAGAGGTTTAAAAATAATAATAAACATTACACACCTAGAGACATCAAATTATGTCAACATCTCTAGTTACTGAAGCTTAGTTGCAAAAAAAAATGTTTTATCAGTTCTTGTGCCAGTATGTAAACACTTTCTCTTTAACTCAGATCCCCTCCCCCTGAGACGTGAACTGAAGGATTCCATGTTATTTGAATTTCTGAAGTCCACCACTATATTATTGTTGCCATTATTTTTATTCTAAAGGTTTTACTGTTCATGTTTGATATATATACACGGTAAGTGTAGTGGGAAGAACAGCTTAAGTACAAAGTCCTTCATGATCTTATTCAACCACTGAGTACAACCACTGAGAATCATCCAAATCAAAACTGGGATTGTCACAGTCCAATGCTAAATGTTTATCAGAATGAACAAACATATGCTGTTGTAGCATTATGCTGGCATTAGGACATGCTTCATGATAGAGGGTTAAAGCTGTGGTTAGAACAAATACTAAGCTGCCAGGGACTTATGCAGCAACCGACTAAAAAGGATGATAGGTACTTTTAAAAAAGAAAGTCAATGATTCCTTATAGGTGGAAAACTTCACAGAGGGAGAAAAAACTGATGTGGATTTTTTAAAAAACCATGTAAAACTGTACTGTAAACTACAGTGATTTATAGTATTTTCAATATGCCAAAATCACATTTTTATTAGCCCTCTTATTTCCACCAGTATTAGAACAGAGGTGCAATCTTACACAAGACGGGATTGTGGGCTTTTCCCCAGATCTATGTGTTGCCCAGAGGGTCAGTTCATACAGACACCGTGTATACCAGGGGTCCCGAATCTGGCCCACCAGCCATTGCACACACACACACATACCTGCCCAATGGATGGATGGGGAGATGAGTGAGAGGTGTTGTTCCTAGAGAGTCCTCTTACGGAGGAGTGAGAGAGGAGGGGCTGGGACAACAAGGTGGCAAGCTGTTAGAGAGGCATCCTCATTCCTAGAGAGCCCCTCTCCAAGGGGACCAATTCCATTCTCTCTTTCTGTGGTGCGACCTCTCTCTCTCTCTCCCCCCCGGCCTCCTCAGGCAGCAGTGGTGGTGGTGGTTGAGCAATGGAGGACCATCTGGGGCTGGGCGGTTGTTGCATGTGGTGTGTGTGTGTGTGTGTGTTTGAAGTTTGGCTTAGCTTGAAGAGGGGTGGAGGAAGGAAGGAAAGAGGAGGAAGAAAGGAAAGAGGAGGACCCCAAAGGGGAGGGAGGAAGGAAAGATATTTTTTTCGAACTCTAGTCTGGCCCCCAACAGTGTCTGAGGGACACTGAACCAGTCCCCTGTTTAAAAAGTTTCAGGACCCCTGCTGTATACAGTCTACAGATGATGGGACATCCATGTGAGCTTCTCTGATCTTTTGTTTCTGCAGAACATCAACTATGCTGCAAGCCACAAACGCCATTTGGACAGTATAGAAAATTGTGGACTGAACATATGTATATACATAAGCCCATATATCCCCCAGGTCACACATTAGATGTTCAACATGCAGGATGACACAAGCTTGAAACTTGCATCCAAATCCCTTATATGAATAATATATACAACAGGAACCTTGTCATTATTTTTAATGCCATCTTCCCTATACTACTTCAATGTCGTAATCTGGGGGTTATGACCCTCAAAGGAGTTGCAAAGTGTTTTCTGGGAGGTTACAGTTTGCCTTAAATGAGGCTATTGCCCTTGTCAAATATTTTCTTTCTTGACCTTTCCCAGCTAGATATTTAAGTTAGTGTGTATGCATATGTATGTATGAGAAATAGGCCATTGGTCGGGAAAAGAATCCTCTAATTTCTAAGAAGGGGTGACCAGGACTATTATTTTAAAAAAGAAATGCCAAAAGATATAATTGCTGCCATTTTCACAATAAAAGGATATTATCTATGGTGTGTCACTTCTGGAACATCTCAAGGGGAGGGGGAGAGAAGACCCCCTCCCACATCAAACCCCCAGAAGGGGGACATAAAAACAAATGGCTCACCTAGTCTTCAGTGGGTGCAAGGAAATATTTGTACAGTACCAGTTTCTGAGGGGATCCTGTCTGCATGAAGGTTTTGCTGCCCCTCCGGGTACTGCAATGTCCTTCCATACCCTAGCCTAGGGATGGCGAAACTTTTAGAGACCGAGTGCCCAAATTGCGATTCAAAACCCACTAATATTTTTGCAAAGTGCCAGTACAGCAATTTAACCTGAATACAAGTGGCTGTGAAGGTGGCTCTGAGTGCCACCTTCGGCACCCATTCCATAGGTCCTCCAACACTGCTCTAGCCCATCCTTTGCATTCTCTTCTCCCCACCTTTAACCCCCCCCCCCCCAAAGCCTATTCCCTATCCTGTTTTGAAGTGGTAGCAATGGAGTTGGTGCAGGAGGGATTGATAACCCACTGGGTACAAGGACAAGGAGTAGTACAAGCAGAAGGAGCAGAGGCACTGATGGTGCCACCATGTTAAGGAATGACGACAATGATCTATTTATGCAAATGTGGTGCTGCTGGTGGTGGGATCGTCACAGGTTACTTGGCTATTATAAAAAGGGGTCACAGCTCAAAAATTAGTTGGGGCCCACTGCTATATTTGAACGTTTCCACAATGATGCAAATTAAACTGTGTTAGATTTGGCAGTCACATGCAGGTTTATAGGTGGCAGGGTAAGCAGAAAATCTGTCATCTTTTTTACATTATCCACCAAACACTGGAAACACTTAGTAAGGTATTTTACCTGTAGCAGAAACAGCTAAATAAGACAATCATGATTATTATACAGACTGCCATAGAAATAAGAACGGCTATCCAACGTATGCTTCCATCAAACAGACCATCTAAAACACAGCAAAAACACAGTATTAATATAGTCAATTTAAAAATAACATTATCTAGAAATCACTAGGAAGAGTGAGAAAACGAATTTGTTTTCCCCTATTTTGTCCAAGTATACAGCAGTTACATGAGCAGTGATTATGTGAAGGGCCTAGCAATCAGCATGTGGAACCTCTTGGAACATAGCTGGCAGTATATGGCAGCCCTGGGTTGTAATGGAGTTTGTTAATTCTGTGACCATCAAGTGACAGTATTTTACTCTCTCTCAAAATCTAATCATGTTTAGAAATCAAATCCAGCAGAACTTTGATATAGTTTCCTAACTCCACTCTTATTTTTGAGGGCTTGGTTTAGCTTTCCCTGACTATGCGTAGCAATTAAGAAAAACAATTTGGAGACAAGAAAATACATTGTCATACAATTCCTTACCTGCTGATGAAACTTAGTGTTTGTATTTTCTTGCAGAACACATACAATGGTACCCCTTAAGACAATTTTAATTTGTTCTACAGGTCAATTTGTTTTAAGAAAAAATTGTCTTACAAAACGTGGTTTCCCATAGGAATGCACTGGGAATGGATTAATCCATTCTGGAGGCTAGAATAAAGACAAAAATAACAAACTTTTCCCTGGGTGTATCTGGCACTTTTTTTTTTTTTTTTGGTCTTGCCAAACATCCCACAGGGAATGTTATTGTCATGTGAAGCATGCCTATTCCCAGAATTTTTTTCTTTCTACAAGTTTTTTCTCTTATAAAGCATTTGACTTAAGAGGTACTACTGTACTGTATTTGATCAATTGGATCACTCAAATGTTTATTACTACTGCTGATGTCATGATAATGATACAAATCAAAGGAATATAAGTTGAGAAATCATCAAGTGGTGGGGGGATTGAAGAATGTACTAGTAGAGATGATGCCAATAATAATAATAAACACCCCTTCTGAGATACCCTTGCTATAGCTATCCATACTCTGTCACTAATTGTGTGGGTACTAATGTGCGGGTAACTTGAGATAAGGTACTGGCAGCATAACTGGTAGGACTTTAAGAGTGTTTCCTGCCTCCAGATTCCTTTCCAAAACTAAGTTAACGTACAATATTGGTGATTATCTTTCAAAGGCTTCCACAACTTCCAAGCCTGGCACTTGGCAAATAGCTACTAGAACATCATAGTTTCTGTACATTAAGGGTCATTTTTTGTCACTGTATTAGAGAAAGAGCAAGCAGGAAAAAGATGCTTCTTCATTCTAAAACTCCAGGGAGAATTCAAAATGGAGGCTTGCTTCTAACATATTTTGGTTGTCAAGGAACAAACTTTTTATTTCCTAACAGTTCCACTCTTTCATTACTTTTTATGCTGCTTGTCTTTTTTTTTTTTTTGGCTTTGTTCTTTTTAGCTCCTTGATACTGCCTGGTGCTTTTCTGTTCCATTTATCCAACAGTGGAAAGGGTATGTAGCAGAAGTCCTAATGCATGTACAAACATCACGCTCATGGCCATGTGGACCTTGCTCACTGTACTATATTGAACACAGTACCTGGAAGCATAGGAGGCAATGAAGGCTGCAAGTCTCGATTACAAAAATCTGTCTGACAGCATTCAATTGTTCGACGTAGCTGTGCTTTTGGAGAGTCCTGGGGAATAAAGATAAACTGTTTTTAATTCCTTGCCTTTTTCTTTGAACTACACTAATCTGTTAAGGGAAAAAAAAGGAAAATGTAAATTCTGAAATGAAAAACATGCACTTTGCAAATATTTTTGTTACTAAACCAGAAGGCTCAATATAATAGAGTGGTGGGCTGTGCACATTGCAACATAAATTTCCTGTGCATGGATTCCCAACACACTCCTTTTCCAGGATATTTCTCTTCATTCCCACTCCCCTTCATGTTTCCATTTGTTCTCCCAATAGCTGGATACCACTCCGTGATTACTCTTCAGCACTCAGTGAACTCCTTTGAGGGGTGGCTTGCTTCCCGTTTTTCCCCTTCCTTCATTTCTTGTATTTCTGCAAATTCCCCGAGCCTCAACCAAGACTGCATATACCTGTTCTTAGGTATAGGTAGTATTTTTTTTTTGCCTACATAAACATTTTCAATGAGCAAAAGGGTTGCAATTAGCAGCAGTGATAATCTTTTGATTTCAAGTCAATTGAGTTGGTGCAGCGCAGTGGCAAAGAGTGAGCCAACAGCAGAAACACATCAGGTAGCCTTAAACACGCAATTCCTCTCTCAGTCCCAGCCCTATATTTGCAATATGAGAATACTATTACTAACACGGCTAAGTACAGTGAGGCCAATACATAAAGCAGTTAGTGAGAGCTGTTTCATTAAACAGGTATGAAGGACATTCTATGTTTTGAAAATAAACTCTTGTTCTTTAAATTATCAAAATGAACCAAAATAGATTTGTCTGCTTCATCTTCCATTCCAAATCAGTCCTTTCACAAGGGAAGAACTTTTTGGGAACACTATACTTTCAGTGCAATGCAATTCTAAACGTATTGACCTTATAGAAGTGATCTGACAGTGCAGATAGCTGCCTGGTTGAATGTAGCATCCTGGGTTTGCTACAAGCATGTGATCTGTCTTTGGAGTAACAGATATCCAGATTAAGCATATACATTTAACACTTAAAACAGGTCAAATTTGGGACTATCTGGAAAAGGAAACTGCCCCTTGTGATTGCTGGTGTACCAGGATTTCAAATCCAAACAAAAATAAATATGCACACCTAGGCCAGATTTAAATTACCCAGGGCCAAAAGTCAGAAAACAAGTTAAAAGGCAAGTGGAATACCTTGCACTGAAAGTCCGAACCTTCATACTTCATGCAGCCAGAAGCAAATATAGTCCCTCCACTTTCATCTTCTTCAGCGATAGTAAAGCAGTGTCCGTTTGTTCTACAACAGATAAATTGACGTGAACTCTCCAAGCACTGTATTCATTCAACCAAGGTATTTATATTAAAAAGAATAACTCTCATTTCAATAAATTCTCCCACTAGCACAATGGACACACGTCACTTAAGTAAGGACAGTACTGTATGCTGTAATCAAAGGAGGGACTACTTCACAACAAACAAAATATGGTCGCATTTGCTTTACAGTGTCAAACGAAAAACTTCTAAGGATTCCAGAGAGACAAAGAAGTCTCTAGCAATAACTCTCATATTCATTCATTCATTCATTCATTCAATTTATATATCGCACATCCAACCAAAGGCCATTCTGGGAGGTTATGCTAAGATGCCCTTCAGTTCCCTGTTCTTAGAGTTGAATATGTCTTAAATGTACTAGGGTGTCTACTGTCCCTCACTACCGTAAGCTGCCTTGGGTCCTTTTCCAAGGAGAAAGGTGGGGTTAAAATACTCAAAAATAAATGAATGAATGAATGAATGAATATTAAATTTGTCCAATAATAATGCTACACATAGACAAGCCTTGTGCACAACAGCCACACTGTACCTAAAAAATAGAACTAGAAATAAAAACAGTGACCAAGATCCTGTGTCTTAGCATAAATTATGCTAGAATAAATGATCAACTGAATCAATGGGGGTTTGTTGAGTTAACTCCTCCATAAATGCCACTGATTCAAATGGGACTACTTAGATTATAACTCACTATAAATTGCAATTAGAGCAGCCCAATTTGAATCAGTAGAACTTGTAGAAAGGCTGACTCACTAAATCCCCCGATTCAATGGCCCTACTCTAATGTGGTTTACTACACTAAGCAAGAGGATTCTGGCTATATTTGCTGCAGAAAAGCGGACATACTTCAACCAATTCTTATCTCCAGTCAGTAAGCTAAGTTCAAGTACTTTAAAAAGAACCTGGATGAAATACAGCTTGGCAAAATTCCTCTACGTAGGCAGTTAAATACTGCAGTTCAGATGAATTTGATTCATCGGCCTCACTTAAAATTAATACTGAAAAGACTACATAAAGATAAACACTAGAGGGCAATAAAAACAACAATTCTAATGTAACCAAGTACTGTGTCTGATCTGATAAAATCCCTATACTGATATTAAATGTGCTATGTAAGAAGGTCAAATAAACACATGTTAAGATCTATATTAAAATATTTTTAAAACAAGAGAAAGTTATTTCATTGGACTGTAGAACTGAAATAAGAAAAAGGAAAAATTGGGAAATGGTGCAGGATAAAGAAAAGATTTTGAAACCTCTAACCTTGCAGTAGCCTTTATCATATTATTCTTTAGTCAGAATAGATCTTTTTTTTTTTTGCCTCTAATACTTACTTGCACGTGTTATTAACTGCATTTTCTGGACAATGTCCTGAACAGTAGCACTGTAAAAAAGGTAATGTGTCCTCTGGAGCTAAGGTAATTCCATCTTCCTGCCTCTTTTGATCAGGATCCATCTTCATACCTGTTCCATGGAGCATGCTGTCTCGATTCTGACCTGTATAACACGAACAAGAATAATTTGTTCAGAATTATTCTTCAGAAATGCAGGAAAATAAAGCACCCAGAAGCCCCCCCCTCTTTTTTTTAACCATAATGAAGTGAAAATTCTTTCGCTTCTTTGGTGGATTTTTTCCTTCGCTAAGTAAGTCAGTAACTCCATAAATTCAAATGACGCTCCCAAAAAGTGATTTCTTGTAACATGCAGCTAATGATGCCAAAAGAAACTTCAGGTGGAAAATGCAATTAATCAAGAAGCCATGCTTTCACCAAAGAAGGGCAAGTTTGTTACTCAAAGTAGTAACGAATTCTAAATTACTTGATTCTTGCCGGATTTTATCTTATTGTATTATCGTTGTTTATTGTTTTCATATTTTGATTCTTATTTGTTTACTTGAGGGTTGTGTTTGGGCATATTGATCTTTTAATGTGATGTACACCGCCCAGAGTTCCAGAGGGAAAGTCGGGTGGTTAACAAATATAAAAATAAGTAAATAAATAAATGAGTAGTATGTAAGTAAATATGTTTGGTTGGCTTGTAACCAAATATTGGCATGTAGTTCCTACTTACTCCCTGCAACATCAGCCACGGAAATGGCCAGAAAAGACTGCAGTGGGGGAAGATGTCAAAGCCACAAGTGGCTGAAATCTGAGGAAACTGTTTCTAGATTAGAAATTCTTTTAAAATATTTGTATAACTACTGTTTTTATCTTTCAAACATTGTTTTTCAGTGATGTATGCTGCTTTGGGCCTTTTTAAAGGAGAAATGCAGGGAAAGAAATAAAATAAAGCCAACTACTGAGAATGTCTATCTAACTAAAATCATTGAGATTGATCTGATCTTCCTGTAATAATTAAGTATTTATAAATTTCAAAACACAATTAGAATGCATGGTAGCCACAGGCCTGAACTTGTACTACAATGTCAACACTTACAATTTCAAATGTCTAGAAGGCAGTCAATAACTAACCAACTTCCAATAAAACTACAGAATGCAAGATTCACTCCTTCAGTTTAAGCCAGAATACCCTCACAACTCATCTGCTATCTCAGAAATCCTGGATAATAACTGTTAGCATGTCCTCACAGTCTTTCTGATACAACTGACATGTAATATTGGAATAATTCTTCCAAAGTACTACTTGAGATTGGCTAAAACGCTGTTGCTTTGTTAATATAGGCAGAATGATAATGGCACAACATTCACTTACCTATGGCTGGAAATTAACGAGTCTACATTGCAATTCTCAAGTACACACCACACAGGGGATGTACTATGTACCCTAAGAATGACAACAGTGACTCACTGATTGCCAAGTGAATGTTACTGCATTGAGTAGCTCTTCTTTAAGTAATAACCTGTAATCCTGCGACTATAACTTACTAATTCTGTCTAACAGCCAACATGGGTGACAAACAGAGATGGGTTATAACACGGTGGCTTAGAGACACGGAAAAGGTAGAAACATGCTCGGTGAATCCCAGTCCACAGGCATACAAACTACTGTATTGCTGTTGCAGCAATACAGTTCACTGCCCAGTGAACTCCAGGAGTCCCATAAAGATAAGTAGTGTGGAAAAGAAAAATGGAAAACTAGGCAGTGTGGTGGCCTGTATATACCTCCACTCATCTTGAAAGCATGTACAGTGGACCCTCATATAACAAACGGTTTGTATGACATAAAATCTGTACAACATAAAAAATTATGGAGATAGGGGAAATTTGTTTAACAGAATCGCCTTTGGGGCAAATGTGTACAACATAAAATGGTTGCAATTAGGGATTACGCTGTTTTCAATGCATTCCTATGGGAAATTTGTATAAAGGAAAATTTGCTTAACAGAATTTCATTTGGAACGAATTAATTCCTTTATACAAGGTACCACTGTATCTGGCTGACTAGCAATCTGAACAAAAACACCCCTTTTCATGGTATGCAAGGGAAACTTTGATATTCCTGATGATACTAGATAGTAACTTCTACCAGCAACCAACTGTGAGGGATTCTGGGATTTCAGCAATGTCTGGAGGGGCACAGCTGTTTGCCTGTTTTAGGGTACGAGGTCACAGTGCGACAGTTTGTAACATGTTCCGTTTGCTTCAGTTTAATGTCAAGTTTTAATTATGTTTGTTCATAAGGTTTAGAAATCAATACAAACATCTGCTTTGCTTGTTGTGAGCATTTATATTGATGTGAAAAACAAATGTCACAACAACCAAGGCTTTAGACAACATTTCAAAATGGGATTCACTTTGATTAGTAATGAAATGGATCTATTTCAGTCATGTAAGACAGTTTTATGTTAAAAAAAAGAATGCTGGCCCTTCTAGTAATCTTAAAATTTTCTATTTGTACACTGTGTGTTTCAGAATAAACTGCAATAATATCAGATATCAATAATTAAGTAGAGTAAAATTTCCAGTGAAAAAGCATTTCCCGTAATATATGATAGGGAAAATTATTGTAAGTCAAGATCCATTTAAATTTGTGCGGAGGTTGGGGTTTAGAGAGACACAGTCCTGCAATTACTGCAAGGGATTCATTTCAGAAAGCCATATTGGGTTGACACTGTGGCATCTCAGCGGTTGAGATCCTACAAGGTTTATCCCCACCCTCCACCCACACCCTCCAATTGGTTTTAAACACCTTCATGAAGCTGGAAGGTGAGGTCATTTAGGAATTGGGAGTGAAAGGACATCCATCTCTATTTTGCGCAGTCATCCAAAGTAGTTGAAATTGTAGCGATACTGAAATTCTGTCTGGACTCAGTCATGGGCTAGATGAGAGCCCATAAATTGAAGCTGATTCGTAACAAGAAAGGGCTGGTGGCTTCTGGGTCTGGGAAGGTGTTGTAATTAGCTGTTCTGAATACGACCATATATTCCTAGTGATGGAGGACGAATGTATCATGGTTTTCTTTGATTGTACATTAGCACTAGTGAGCCTAGTGACACCAGCTCCTCAGGCCATCTTTTATTAGCTTCAGTTTGTTAATCAGCCCTAGCCTTTCCTGGCCAGGCATAGCTTAGCTGCAGCAATCCCTCCCCTGATATTTACCATAGTAGATTACTGCAATGTGTTTTATGGTGCCTTTGATAATGTCTCCGAATCTTCAAATTATAAATGAACTCAGAATTCTGCCTGATCTGTCCAGAAGGTGTGATATTAGGTTTGAAGGAACATATTTGCTAATAGATGCTCACCCTTTCAGCTCAAATATTTTCAAGAAGAGTCTGCTCCTACATCAGTCGGTCTGTGCATTAAGAACACCAGAAAGCCATTCTGAAGTTCATTTTGGATGTGTAAATGAGAGGGCCTTCTCTGCAACAGACACTGACCACAGCAATAAGATCCCATGAAGTCTGCCTGGTACCAGAACTATTCATTTTTAGAACTGGATTAAACAGTCTCACAAAATTACAGTACGACCCCCTTATCTGATTATTCAATAACCACAGATTCTGTTATGCTGATATGCCACCTAGGATCCTACTGGGAAATTCAAAAGCCGGTTGGCCAGTTGGGTGAGTCCCCACTCCATCTCTCCAGAGGGTGGTTGGATTACCTGTGTCAGTGGCGGTGAGGAGGAGGGTGGCGGGCACTAGCGTGGTAAGTTTTATTTTTAATTTTCTCCCCTCCTCACTTCCACTGTGGCGGCAAGAAAGGGATAAAGTTTTTTCTTTCTTTGCCTCCTTGCCACAGCCAAGCGCCAAGGAGAAAGGGGAAAAAACTTTATTCCGTCCTTGCCATTTTCCACCCCAGCACCCCCTTCCACCACCAGATAAGAGTGTTTGCTCTTATCCGCAGATTTCACTATCTGAGGGGATCCCGGATCTGATCCCCTGCAGATACGGCGGTCTACTGTACTGTATTTTTATTGGCTGAATAGTGTTCCTCTCAAATTCCTGCAAATTCTTGGAAACAATTCTTCACACACACCGTTATAAGGTTTGTTACATAATTTAAACAGTCCTATTCTGGCCCATATTTCTCTCATATTGTGTTTATGTCCATGCCCCTGCCCCCACCCAAAAAAGGTTGAGAATTGCTGTACTAGACCAAGGTTGAGCCATAAATTTTTAGGAATTCTATGTAAAGAATTACAACCTCAGAAGGATAGAAGGCTGAGTCAACCACGGGGCAATTACCTGGGATAAGGCAGGCAAGGGTTTCTATTAGCTGCACAGGCAAGGGATCCTGTTAACTGTGGCTCTAAGTCCAAGACATACAGGCACTTCCATCTATGACACTTATTTTAGACATTTCCCTTCCAGCATTTTCCCTTACTAAACTAAAAATGTGTTTTAAAAACACACACACAGAGTGTTGATTTGACAATGCTAAAAAGGAATGCAAATCCATTTCAGGTGTGCAAGAAACTGTTCTCTTTCATCAGTTTCAAAACTTTTCCCACTATTACAGTGGCCTGTCTTCATCCATTTCATATTGCAAGTGAAACATAAAACATTAAGTATGTATATGGATAGTTCACATACTAAAAGCTTTAAGATTGCAGTATTGGAAGGTGATTTTACCTTGAACATGAAAAATGAGGAATGCACAGAACCCCAGCAATCTGATGTAAGCTTTCAGGCAAATCATTGTTCACATTTAAATCGTTCCTATGCACTGTCAACTCTGGCAAACCGCCCTGCTGCTTGACAACTTTTCAGCCGAACTGCTTAGCGAAATCAGACGGAAGATTTGGTAGTCAGTTGAATTTGCTTGTTAACTATTCCAACCTGTTTTCTGAAAAAGAAATGACATCATATTTTTGAATATACACGTAAGATTCTGAATGAAACACGAAAAAAGGGAACAGCAAGTCACTTTAGGATCTTATCACAGAAAACGCATTTGTGTGAGCATATATAGTCAGGGTGAACTGAACTTATATCAGTATGCATTTTAAACTCTTCTACAATCCTCTGAAATACAACTGGGTGATTACTCTCATTTAAGCAACAAAAGAAGAATGCTGACAAATTACAGAACAGAACTGAAAACAGGATTTTAAAAGATATAATCATTCCATTCCAACATACAGTATTGATATGACATATTACCTGTATAGTTTTATACAGCGAGAGCAACAGCCTTCTGCTGCAAGGTTAAATGATCTCCAAGCATGGCTGTTTGTACAGGAAACTTAAAAACATTTACTTAACTGCAGAAAATGCTGATAGTTAAACTGATTTATCACTTATAACAGCATTATATTAAAATTTAGTCACTGCAACTCTCTGGGAACTTTCTGCCACTATTAATAAGAGTCTAACTAGGTCTGCTTGGAGTAAACAGCCATTCGGACACCTAAGTCGTTAATAGAGACAATACAGATTCTGTGTTAGGATGAACAGAACACTGATTTTGCCTTTTGTTGGCCTCTTGTTTGAGTGGGCTTGACCCCTTGACCCCTGTCAGCCTGGCGCTATACTTGAATGCAAAAACTTGTATCTGTGCAAGGATGTGCTGCAATTACTGTTGGTGGCTACTGCTTCTACCACAAATAACTCAATCTGTCTGTTGGCAGGACCCAAAAACTTTTCATTTTAATTACCGCTTCATGGGCATTTAACATGGAGGCAAATTACTGGTGGAGCACAGAGGTGTCTGTCAATTTCAATTTGCACAGGCAGGGGGCATACAGCCTTCGACCTGTGGCCTACTTTTCACACATCTGGGACTTCTTACTAATGAAGAAACAAAGCAGCTTCTTCGCCATAAGAAATAAAACCAATGTAATGGCAGAACCCATCCTTAGACAGAGAAAATGATGTATGCTCGTTGTTGGGCAAAGTCCACACTGTGAACAATGTATTATCATAACTCTTTTAAAATCTAAATCAATATTGCAGTTTTTTAACCACTAGGCATGATTTCAGTTGTGTTTTTAAAAAAATCTGATTAAATATATTGATTTAACTATTGTTTTACTGTAATGCTCTGACTTCTATATTTCCCAAAGTTTTGCCATATGGGAAAGGCAGTATACTCAAGCTCATTAAGAATTATGTTTACAATGCAAAAAAAAAAAAAAAATCAGGTAAAATCACAGAATCACAGAGTTGGAAGAGACCTCAAAGACCATCCAGCCTAACCCCCTGCCATCAGGAACCCCCATCCCAGTGCTCCCGACAGAGAGAGAGAGAGAGAAGGCTGATTTGTGATCATGTGACCTGCTCCAATGCTCCTATTCCAAGACACTGCTCATTGATAAAGGCAAAAAATTAAAAGTGCAACAACCCCTCTTTAAAAAAAAAACTTGTAACAATTTATGTGGCTTCGCTTTTTGGAAAAGAACAGACGTCAGTCAGAAAAAGCAAGCAGCAAATCCTGGATTCATAACCTATATCTAGAGCTAGTTTGCTAGTTCCCCTGGGGTTCAACTGGTTCATGACCTGGTATTTTTCTCTCTCTTTATCACACGACATATGGCATGGCAAACATTTACAGGCGACTGAGATATAGCTACTATGAACATGTCCTCTGAACTGCTAGACCTTGCTCAGTTGTACTCCATGTATGCTGCACGCAAACCTACATGATTTATAACTTGCCCTATCAACAAGGACTAACACATACTCCCAAAATAAATCGTTCCTTATCCTTGGCCATTAAAGGCTTGGGCTAATACAAAGGTCTTACATCACCTTTGAAAGATGTTCAGATAGTGGTTCAGACTGTGCTTCCAAAGTTGTAGGGAATCCCTAAGAATACTAATGTATGAATTACTAACACAGTCAGGATATTTTAAGGGTATACTTTTTATATATACCTTCATAAAGTACAAAAAAGAGAGGCAATCCATGAACAATGTTGCACCAATTTTTCTTTTTGTTCCTTCCCACTCCACCTTTGAAATTCCACATTTTGACTCAGCATTAATTTGGGAAGGTGATAAGATTTCACTAACGTCCCAACACTCAAGGTTCACATGTAATAAAAGCTCAGACTTGTAGATCTCCTTTCAGTACAACATTATCAAGTGGCAACATTCCTCAGCTTTCATCTGAGATTTAAAATTACCTAAGTATTAACAACAAGTTGTTAATGTAACTCCAGAGAAGAAAAATACAGTAGAAATCCAAATGAAATCCTGACTTTTTAAAAACACAGGTTAAAGACAAATGGTGTAACACTTCACCCACTTCTAGGTGTCCCCCCCCCCAGCACATGCATGCTAGTCATGTCTGACACTAGGGGTGGTACTCTTCTCCCTTTTCAAGCCAAAGAGCCAGTGCTGTGCAAGTTCGTGGCCAAGTGGCTGGCATGGCCGAATGCATTTCTGCGCACAGAACACTGTTTACCTCCCTGCTTGGTTTTTTTTTTAACAGCAGTACCTATTTATCTACTTGCATTTACATGCTTTTGAACTGCTAGGTTGGCAAGAGCTGGGGTTAACAGTGGGAGCTCACTCCGCTGCATGGCAGCTGCCAACTTTTCAACCAACCATTTTGGTACTCTAGTCCGCTGAGCCACCACACCCCTAGCTCTCTTGCTTTAGCAGAGGTCAAAAATACTGTAAACTCAGAAGTTATGTATAGGACATATGACTACAACCCTAATCACTCTTAGCTACCTTCTCTTTCCAGGAAGGAGAATATGAGAACAAGAGAAGACTCATTAGGCTTGTTTAAAATTATGCAAGCTGTAAAAAACTGTAGTAGTGGCTGGCAACCTGGAAGGGTTTAAAAGTGGATTATGTAAATCCCACTAAGATAGCTAATACTATCTACTAGTCATCACCGCCAAAATCAAGAAGCAGCATATTTTTTATATATTAGCCAATCCATTAAGGAATCTGAAGCACGAGTTATACTCAAGTGGCAGGTTTTCTTCAGGCAAATGGATATCTACTCTGGGAACAGAATAGGTTAGACAGGTTCCTAAAGTTATCCAGGAAAATTCTTATATTCCTAAGTATTGATTTCAGAATGGTGAGAAAGGAAAATATACTTCATTGAAAAAGTATGTCCTGCCAGGGCTCTGAGCGTCTAAGTGCAGCCTTCATAGGCATGCTGATGATACAAGACACACAATTATCTCTTAAGTGTGCTCAGGTTATAGAAACCCCTTCTAAGGGAGAATAGGATGGCTTCTCTGTTCCACTAGCAAGAACTTTTGATTCAGCAGACTTGCAGCAACTAAATGGCTTCTAAAGACAGGGATTTTAATGAGCACATAACTCTACTTTTAAGTTTTTAAAATCTGGAATCCTATTGCTGTTCCCACAAGGTGTGCATGCCTTCTGTGGCTAATTGTAGCTAACTGACAAAATGCCAGAGCACATCCTGGTCATGCAAACTGGCACATGACCAGGAACACATCCAAGGACACCTGAGCAATTAGTCTCTACGAGCTGCAGTAAATCACACAAATCTTACAGGAACACCAGCAAGATTCTTGCCATTATTTTTATTGATGCACTTTAATAACTGTTTTTACTTCAACAGTGTTTTATTATTAAAACATTGGCAAGACGGAGATCCTGCGGGTGGGGGCCCCTGATGTCTGAGGTTTGGGAAGCTCCCTCGTATTTGGAGGAGCAACTCTCTCTGCGAAGGATGGGGTCCGCAGTTTGGGCGTCTTGTTGGACCCGGCGCTGACCATGGAGACCCAGATGGCATCCGTGGTCCGTACCGCTCATTACCATCTGCGGAGGATTGCCCAGCTGCAGGCCTTCCTGGACATTGGGGCACTGACCACGCTGGTTCATGCACTCATAGTCTTGAGATTATAGACTCTGTAGTGCTCTCTACATGGGGCTGCCTATGCGGAGATTGCAGCTAGTGCAGAATACAGCAGCCAGATTGTTAACAGAGTTAAAAAGGTGCCAGCATATTACCCCTGTCTTGGCCGCTCTGCACTGGCTGCCTATTCGCTACCGCATTGACTTCAAGGTTTTGGTATTAACATACAAAGCCCTAAATGGTTTGGGCCCTCAGTATTTGACAGAACGGCTCCTCCCAAAAAGAAAAAGAACTGCCAGAATCACTCGTTCAAGCCAGGCAGGCTATCTGCAGGTACCGACCCCGAGGGACACCCGGAAAACATCAACAAGGAAAACAGCCTTTTCGGTGGTCGCACCTCATCTCTGGAACAAAGTTCCCCAAGAAATTCGCCTGGCGCCCTCACTACAAGCCTTCAAGAAACTGCTGAAAACCTGGCTTTATAGGTTGGCCTTCCCTGAATATTCTGATTCAACCAACTTATATAAACAGGACGCTGTCATTTTCCCCGCCTTATGAAATTTTTCTATTAGTTATTTTTTCCATTTGCTCTTATTTTGATTTGTTAAAGCATTTTGAGTTTTTGTATTTGTGCTTATTTGTTTATTTGTTCCTTTTATTGTTATGATTTGATTATTTGGTTTGATTGATTAGTTTTTATTTTTTATTTTAAGTTGTTTAATCTGGTTTTATATTTTGTATATGTTTGTAAACCGCCCAGAGTAGCTTTTTTGCTAGATGGTTGCACTATATAAATCAAATAAATAAATAAATAAATAAATAAATAAATAAATAAATAAATAAATAAATAAATAACTATAACTTGTTTAAATTGAGTTGTAATATTAGAACACCCTATGTGTTCATTTCTGCTTCATTTTAAATATGTTGTGAGTTGCCTTGGTTCCCAATTCTGGGATAAAGCAGAATGTAAATAAAATAAGCAAAATGAATAAAATATGCAAAACATGGGTTGGTGAAGAGACAGAGAAACACAGTGGATCTAGGAGTGTCAGACTAGTTCTAGTTTCCTTCTTGCTGCAAACCTCCCATTGTCTTTGTTCTTTCTTTGTCAAGCAATAACATTCATAAATGGCTAAAAAAACCCTGAAACCCAACAAAAGCATAAAACACGTTAGACAAAATTCTATTTAAATTTTAAATGGATGTATCAAAATATGCAGTGTCTTGGCGGGGGGCGGCTCCACCATCAACATTACCTCTAATTTTCAACTGGGATGAGTGGAAACCCTGCTCTCCCTGCACAAAATTCCAGCTGTTACTGGAACCAAATGCTATACAGTAAACCCCCCTTTATCATGGCGGTTAGGTTACCTAACCACCCGCAATAAAGGAAAATCCGCGATGTACAGACGCGTCAGCAACTCTCCCTGCAGGAGTGGATAAGTGCTGGTTCGTGGAGGAGAGCGCAGCTTTCCCCCTCCCGGCACTTATGAAACCTACCTAGCAGGAGTGGGTTCAGTAAGTGCAGGTTTGTGGGGGCGGGGCGGTTATCCACACCCCCTGCCGTCTGGATCCATGAGGCTGGAAGGGCTGCAGAGTGTGGAGGGGAAATGCAATGATGGCTTTCGGTCCCTGGTGTGTGTGCAAGGTGAAGGTGGTAGTGGTGGCAGCAAGCCTCCCTTGGTTTCTAGACACGACCTCGGCAGCCTTCCTAGGCGGAAGGACGAGGCCGGAAGCGAGCGCGCCCGGCAAACCAAGTCTACAGTCAAGGAGAAAAGCAGAGCCGTTTCTGGGCTCTTGGCTTCTGCCTCCTCGTTCCACCCAGCAAGACTGGTGAGGTTGTCTCTAGAAGCCAAGGGAGGATTGCCTCTGCCACCTCTGCCTTGCACGGACACCTGGGAGCTTGGAGTCTCTCTCTCTCTCTCTCTCTCTCTCTGTGTGTGTGTGTGTGTGTTTGCCCGCCAAGTCTAGGAAACCAGGAATGTCAGGTGGAGAGAAGCAGCGGAGCTGCTGCTGGGCGCTCACGGTCTGTCCGTCCTTCCTGTGTTAAAGAAACCCCACTCTTCCCAGGCTTTTGGCATGGAGGATTTGCTGGAGAGAAGGAATCCCCCTCTGTGAAAAAAACACCACTCTTTCTCTTTCCACCAGACCCTCCGTGCCTAAGCCTGGAAGGATGGACGGACGGACAGACACACACACACACAAACACACACACACACAAACACCCTCCCTCCCTCCTTCCAGATCCTCCATGGGAGATCCCCTCCTCCTTCTGTCCACACCAAATCCCCCCTGCCAAAGCCTGTGAAGAGGGGTTTCTTTCACACACACACACACACATGCGTGCACACACAGACTCCAAACTCCCAGGTGTCCGTGCAAGGCAGAGGTGGCGGAGGCAATCTTCCCTTGGCTTCTACAGACAACCTCGCCAGTATTGCTGGGCGGAACGATGAGGCAGACTTGGTTTGCTGGGCGCGCTTGCTTCCGGCCTCGTCCTTCCACCCAGGAAAGCTGGCGAAGTAGTGTCTAGAAACCAAGGGAGGCTTGCTGCCGCCACTACCACCTCCACCTCGCACGCACACCAGGGACCTTGTGGTGTGTGTGTGTGTGTGTGTGGAAAAGCCACCGGGACGTTGGAAGGAAGCAGCAAAGACGTCATTGCATTTCCCCTCCGCGCTCTGCAGCCCTTCCAGCCTCATGGATCCGGACAGCAGGGGGTGTGGATAACCCCCACACACACCACCACACGCACCTGCACTTACTGAACCCACTCCTGCTAGGTAGGTTTCCTAAGTGCGGGGAGGGGGAAAGCTGCACTGTGCAGCTCCTCTCCCAACTTGCACTTACCCATTCCATTTGGCAGGTCCCCTCTCTACAAAAAACTCTGCGATATACTGAAGCCGCATTAAATGAACCGCAATGTGGTGGGGGATTACTGTACACCAAAACACTAAATGCTGGTGCACTGCATTAAAACAGCACTGCACAGCTGCACACCTATGAAGCTTAGAGGGAACACTGTCCTACAAATGAGTGGTTATGTAACTGTTTCACAATGAATATTTATGCAACAGCCCATATGCAACCACACAAGTGCACAAGATTTCCATTTTGAAATCCCCAGCAATGAAATGGCATGGAATGATTATCAATAAAATTAATTACGAAGTTGGATTCCAAGAAAAACTCAAGAAATATCAGCAAACACAATGTGCCTCAGGCTCAGCTATGTAAAATTTACAAATAGCTGCTTACAGAAGACCTTAGCATAAAAATGTTACCTTTGTAATATAGGGACTAAGGGATGCTCACAAATGGAAGCACTCTATGACACAAACAGGTGGCATCAAACTTATTCTGACTTACATAAACTATGCCTAGAGAAGCAGTGCTTCTTTCATTCTTAAAAATACTCTTTAAAGAATTTTCTGAGAAACCTTTTTGCTGAAGAATATTACATAAAAAGAAAAATAGAAAATTAGTGTTTCAACTAGTTTTAGAAGTGGCCCGTTCTTGGCAGCACCAGGCCTGGGGTGAGCTCCAGAGGCCCATTCCAAGCAGCACAGGGCCTGTACTAAGGTGAACCTTGCTTGCAAATCAGAGCAATGCTTGCAAACCAAGGCAAAATTTTACTTAAAATTTTGCTCAGGTTGCAAAATGCTTGCAATTCAAGGTACTCATAAACTGAGGAACCACTTCATGAGTCTCTCCCCCTGTGCAAAATAAGGGAGGCCGACAATACAAAATTCTACCATTCTCACTTGTAATACTGGTTTGTAATACTGGCTAAGTGTGGATTACCATGAGCAAACCATAGTTCATTTAGGATAAAGGTTTGCAGCTCGTGTTTTTTGATTAAAGTTCTGGGGAGTTATGATGTCTGAGGGAACTGCCTAGGCAGTTCTTGCAATTATACTCCAATAATATATCTGTATACCTCTGTTCAGGAATATATTATTCCAGGGTCCATTTTAATCTTCCTTCTATTCTACACAGAAATGAAATGTAACATTTATATGTGGTATGCAACCATATACAAATACAGCCATGTATTGTTCTTAAATAATAATCAACTCATGTTTCACATGACACTCTCATGGGAGTTCATAAGAAACACGCACTAGTAAGAAATGCAAGTTGGTAACCTAGTTGTTCATATCCAACAGTCCGTACTTCAAAAATAGGTAACCATGTAAATAAAACCCAGCTAAACAATATGCCTTTTGCGAAATTATATAGCACACACAGATGGCCTGCTTCTTCAAAGGTTAAGTGTGAACCTATTACGTTAAATAATACCAAATATTACACACATATCTAATTAACCTATGTTAGCATGTTGCCTGCCAGTAACTTCTCATATTTTAACCATGCGAGTCTAACCAAAGAGAACTGCAAGAGGGGGATGGTTCAACACAGATCTATTTACGTTCCAAGAGCCTGTGTGTAGAATTTTGTTTTACATCAAGAAACATGCATGTTGAATTTAGTTTTACCTGCAACTGAACTGTATGCTTAACTGCTAAGACTGCATTGTATAGAAACTGGAAGGAAGATTTCAGCAACTCCTTTTATTCTATTTCATTCTCTCCTGCACACCACCACCCCTTACTGACTACATACAGAGTAAGGTTCTTTTCTTTGGTCATCTGCCAATTCCATAAAATAACTTGGAGCAAAAGCGCTCCCCTTTCCTTGGGCCCCTCCTCTTCAGCAGCCCTAGGCGCCCGGTCTCATGTGCTTCTCAAGGCGTGCTAGACTACACAGCAGACTTTCTGGCTCCAATTCCATTGTTTGCACGGCTGCCTTACTCCTTATCCACAGACTGGATTAGCATAAGAATATTGTTGTACCCTTCAGTAAGCAGTCTCCTCCCCCCCCCCCCCCAGACAACACACTAGAAGGTTTTAAGGATAAAATGCTAAAACTATTTATTTTTGCTACTCTGTCATTTACATGAAATGTTAAACGATTTAGAAGAATGAGAGGTATGAATTCCCAATCGGATTTCTTGCTATAGCATAGCTGTGCTATTGTAAACATGTATCGAAGGAAATGTCAGGATATCTAATAGGAACAAAAATCTAAATTAAGGTCGGGCTGACTTCTGATAAACGAGTATGGACAAGATTAACAAAAATTATCAACAAGTCTTTACATCTGAGGTTAATACAACCACACACACCCCATCACCATCTCTAAAATTAGCCACTGAAGTGCTCAGATTATGACTGAGAGAAACCTGCTATTGAAAGCTAGTTCCTTCAAACAGACTTGATCATTATTAATACAAATTCTCAGAACATGTATGTGTGTGTGTGTGTGTTGTGTCGTTACAGTCATGACTGACTCTTCGTGACTCCGTGTCCAGATATAGGCTGAATTATGGAAGCGGAATGAAACCTTTTGTTGAATTCAGATGAATTGGAATTTCAAGACATTCTGCACCTCAGGGCTTTAAAAACTACAGTATGCCATCCAATTCATTAACACTCTTTTAAATTTATTAAATTAACACAGTACTAAGAAACCAAAGGTACAGACAATACCAACATTTCAGATGCTATTTTCCCAGTTGTTTAACCATGATTAAGCAACTAGAACCTGACTAAAGAAATGTTTCTCCCCCTTGGCAGCCACTCTTACCGAATCCATGGCTTTTTAGAAACAAAAAAATCAATTGATTAAATCATGATTTAAATTTTAAAAAATCTTTAAATTGATATTTAAATCAAACCATGGTACCATGTTTAAGATCAATCGAGTCAAAGACTTCACTGTAATCTATAAAGCACCATCTATAAAGCACAGACTGACTTTCTTCTGACATTCTTTTGCATGTTTCAGCAGCCAATGAATACAGGCAATCTGCTCTCTAACGCTCATCATTCCTTTCCTGAATCCAGACTGAACAACAATCGCCTAATCATTCAATTCCCTCTTGAATGTCTCCAATGTTGGAGCACTCATGACCTCTCGAGGTAACTGATTCCACTGCCATACTGCTCTAACAATTAGGAAGTTTTCCTGAAATCTGGCTTCCTGTAACTTGAGTCCATTGTTATTTGTCCTGCATGTTGGGTTGATTGAGAACAGGTCCTGTCCCTCCTCGGTATGACACCCGTTCAAGTGCTATCATAACTCCCCTCAATCTCATTTTTTCCCAAGGCTCAACATGGCCAGTTCTTTCAGCATTTTCTCATAATACATTGTTTCCAGCTCCCTAACCATTCTTGTTGCCCTCCCCTGAACTGAACTTGCTCCAATTTTCAGTAACATTTGTGCAGACAGATGAGGCCTAACCAATGTCAAATAGAGGGGAATGAGTACCTTGTGGGATTTGGAGACTACTGTGTATTTCTACTAATGTAGCCCAAAACAGGATTTGCCTTTTTTGCAGCCACATCACATTGCTGGCTCATCTTCAGATTGTCATCTACAACAACTCCAAGATCCTTCTCATTCATAGTACTGCCGAGTGAGGAATCTCCCAACTTGTAACTGTCTTTGGTTGATTTTTCCCAGGTGCTGCAATTTGAATGTATCCCTGCTGTTATTTTCAGTCCAGGGCTCAGGCTACTCAAGATCCTTTTGAATGTTGTCGTCCCTTTCTTCTAAGGTGTTAGCTATTCCACCCAATTCTGTGTCACCTGCAAATCTGATCAGCCTTCCCTGTATGCTCTGATCCATATCATGAATAAAAATGTGGAAGAGCACTGGGTCCAGGACTGACCCCTATGGTATGCCATTTATGATCTCCTCCTAGTTTGAAAAATAAGGCATTAATCATCACAATCTAAATACAATTCTGTAGCCAGATTGTCCATTCATCTCACATATACTGTAGTTAGTTTGCTAATCAGAATACCCAGGGGCCCTTTGTCAAAAGCTTCGGTGAAGTCAAGATATACCATGTCTACACAGTATTCCCTCTATCAGGGAGGTTACCAGATTTAAAAATGAGATCAGATTAGTATTATAGGGTTTATTCTTGACAAATCCATGCTGACATCTAGTTATTTCTGCACAGTTATCACTTTGTAATCTGTTCCAAAAATTTTCCCTACAACTGATGTCAAGGACGAGCTAATATTGTTACTACATTCTTTTGGTGTTTCTCTTTTTTGGGGTGGTGGGGGTGATGGAATTTGTCAGGATTTTTATAGGCTCAGCTTTTAGCAGACTTCCACTAAGCATACCCAAACTATTTCTGCCATACTCTGATTTGTATCACTCTTAAATGCCAACAGAATCAGATGAGACGGCTGACTACATGTGCTCCACAGTCAAGAGGGAAATGTGATTTTTAATCCTGGCTTTCTCCAGTGACCAATACTCTGAACTAGGGATTCAGAACATGTGTCCTTTCATGGGTTGTGAACTACAACTTCCAGCCACCAGACTCAGCATAGCTATTAGTATCCACAACCATACTAGAGAACTTGCTCAACCGAGTCTTTCCCAGGTTAATTCACGCTGTGCCGAAGCTAGGTTAGTGGGTCACTGTACTTCTGTATTGTTCCTAAATGTGGATTAAAGACTTCCTAAGTGAAATTCAACAAACCACACATTTAAGCAAAGGCTATTTTGAAGGTTTTATCAAGGAGATTCCCAAATCTTATTCTCTCCCCAATTTTCTACTTGGCTGCTATTAGTTTTTGGATAGTTCAGGGATGGCAAACCTTTTTGGCACCGAATGCCCAAATTCGGTGATGGGGACGGCGGCAGTGCCTGGGGTGTCGGGATCAGTGGCAGAGAGGGGGGGGTCGGGGGCGAAGGCAGCGGGGGTGACAGGGTCAGGGTAATCGGTGGCAGCGGTGGGAGGGGCAGGGATGGCAGTGGTGATGGTGGCAGATGCAGGGTCGATGGCGGCAGGGGCAGCAAGGATGATGGGGATGGGGACAGCGGCAGTGGGGGGGTTGGGATTGGCAGCCACGGGGGGGGCAGGGGGTGAGGGCGGGGGGCGGGGTCAGGGTCATCTGCGGCAGCAGCAGGAGGGGCGCCCCTCAAAACACCGAGCCTTGGCTGCCTCCCAGAGTCAGTCACGCCTCTCCCGGGGGGGGCGTCTGCCTGCCACCCACAGGCCCCTCGTCAGGTGACCCAGGGAGGCGGCCAGAGGAAAGGCCCCTAGCATTTGCCTCGCCGGTTAGGCGGCCGGGCCTCTCCTTTCCCGCCACTGCTTCTTCTCCCCGCCCCTCCTGCCCGTCTCCCAGCCAGCCACCCTCCCTCCCTCCCTCCCTCCCTCCCTTTAGTCCGTCATCCATCTGGATCCTCCCAGTGGAAGGTGTGTGTGGGGGGGAGATGAGAGAGGAGGAGCCCGCTGGCTCCAGAGTTGGGGAGAAGCCAGATTCCTGTCGGTGATTGCAGTGGTGGCGGTGGCGGCAGGGGATGGGGGCGGAGGCACTGGCGATGGGGACAGGGACAGCAGGGTTGGTCTGGCACGCGACATGCTCCCTTGCCCCCGCACTTCCCCCCCACAAATTCCTTGTGGCTGGTCCAATGGAGGGGGAAATGGGGGGGCAAGGAGCATGTCCCGTGACAGGCGAAAGCTCTTTTCATGGCACCTTTGGCACACGTGCCATAGGTTTGTCATCCCTGGGATAGTTGATGGCTATGATGAGTCTGAAAACGTATGAACCTGTAATGACTGTGGATTGGAACTTGCTTCCATTAATAAAGTCCTAATGGATTCTGTGAAGATTCTTAGTCATCCAGGTGAGGTTATCTGGAAGTTGAGTAATAGCAACTGGACTTCTTTTCTTGAGAGATCGAAACGTTTCACTACTTGAGTAGCGAAACATTTCGATTCCTCAGTGAATGCACTACTCCCGTGTGCACACAAAAAGGTGCACAAATCCTTGAAGAAATGTTCAAGGTTTTTTTTAATTTTGCTTCCCCCCCATCAGTTCTGCATTCAAGAAATCAAGCCCTTTTGCTCTATATTTTAATAAAATCATAATATATCTCATATAAAAGTAGACACCATTAGTTCTTTTAAAGCAGAGCAGTTTCTAGAAGTGGGAAGTGCATATTGCCTCCCTTTCCTCTTTAAAACAGGAGGAACACACCTGCGTTAAAGCAGAATCGTACTGTGATTCCATTTTTACAAACTGGTGTGACATCTGCTGTCATTCAATCCACTGGCACTGTGGCTGTTTTTAGGGACAAGTTAAAGATTTTAGTTTATTTCTTTATTTTTGAGTATTTTCACCCTGCTTTTCTCCTTGGAAAAGGACCCATGGCGGCTTACAATACTGGGGGATAATATACAGCCCAGAACATTTAAGTTTAAAAACAGGGAATTAGAAGAGGCATCTTATAACAATTAAAGGCCATCATTAAAAGAAAAAAAAATCCATTATGAGGGATGGAAACTAACATGAAAAACACTGCTGTTCTTGTGAAATCAATCAATGCAATCATGCATGGTAATCCATCTAAAAGTCACAGAACAGGTAGAGTCCATCATTCAGGGAAAGCTTGCCTGAAGAGAAAGCCTCTCTAACTCAGCTCATTAACCATGCTGGCACCCTCTTGGACTTGTATCCACTCCATGGAGCAGGCTTGTCCAAACTCCGGCCTTCCAGATGTTTTGGAACGCAACTGCCACAGTCCTTTGCCATCGGCAATCTAAGCTTAGAATTCTGAGAGTTGTGGTCCAAAACATCAGGAGGACAGAAGTTTGGACATGCCTGCCATAGAGACTGAATATTTAGAGTGGAATGGTACTGTAAGGATATATACGGTAAGTTTTCTGAAGAAAATATTAAGCCATATTAAGATTTCTTTTTTTAAAAAAATTTTTTCAAGTGTTTATTGTGATTATATTTACATGATAAGCATCAATCAATAAAAACAAAGGTAGGGAAAAAGACAATGCTACATTGTTAAAGTTACAGTTAATGCCTTCACATTTGAAAATTTTCAAAGGAAAAAAGAAACTATTTCACTTCAAAAGTCAACCAGTATCTATATGGTTACTCCCCCCCTAGTCTAACTTTGTGCATTTTTATGATTTATCGCCACCTCCTATTTTATATGATCTTTAGTATCTCATGGCTTGTTATATCGCTTATTTTGATCACAGTTCTCCCTCTAATTTCACTTATCTAATCTCTTGTTGTACCACTCATAGTTGCCAAGTTTGTGCGTAAACGTTGTCTTTATTATTTATTGCATTTGTCAATTTATTCATCTCTGCAGAATCTAAAATTTTGGAGATTATTTCTTCATCCTTGGGAGAGGTTTTCAGTTTCCATTTTTGGGCCCAAGTTAGCCTTGCTGCTGTTAATATATGTATTATTAGATAATTTATTTCTTTAGGTTGTTCACCAATAGTCAGTCCTAATAGAAAATATTGTGGCTTAAACATTATTGTTCTTTTCGTTATTTCCTCTAACCATTTATGTATTTTGATCCAATAATAGAAAATATTGTGGCTTAAACTTTATTGTTCTTTTCGTTATTTCCTGTAACCATTTATGTATTTTGATACAATTTTTTTTGCTTTTTTACAAGTCCACCAGCAGTGGAAGAAGGTTCCCTTCTTTTGTTTACATTTCCAGCACTTATCAGATATTTGTGGATTAATTTTGTGTAGCCGCTTAGGAGTTATGTGCCATCTATGGAACATCTTCAATAGATATTCTTTATAAGATGCAGCTATGGTTGCTTTATAGTTAATCTTCCATAAGCTTCCGCACTGCTCTAGACTTATTTCCTGACGGATGTTTCTCGCCCATTTAATCATAACATCTTTTACTTCCTCATCGTTTAACTCCCAACCTAACATAAATGTATATAGTTTGCTAATGACTTTAGCTTCCGTGTCTGATAGTAACTTATCTAGTGCTGATTCATGATTTTCTATCCCAATTTCCTTTCTATCTAATTTATATCTCACATTGATTTGGTGATACGGAAACCATGATTTAATAGTTCCTGATATGTGTAGTTGGTCATATGATTTTAACTATCCTTTACCATCTAATAGATGTTTATATGTGGGTTAAGATTGCTTTTCTGTTTGGGATAGTGCACAATAATATAGAACAGCACTCTCATGTGGTAATAATTCTAAGTTCAACTTTGCTAGTAAGTTTCACCAACGCATGTCCATGTAATGTCCATGGCATATACTGTAACTATCCATCTTTTTGGAATGGTTTCTCTGGAGGTACATTATCATGTGTCCAACCTGTAACAAATGTACAGATGTGGTACAAAACCTATGGGCTGAATCAACAATTTCTCACAATGAAAAGAGCAATGGAAACAATGGAAACCATAGCAGGGAATTGTGATTGCAAAAAAATATGGTTCTTTTCCCTTTATTCTACCCAGGGTCAAAGTTATTTCTGATCTTCTCAGGACCTCTGAAAAGCAGAACTAGGCAAGAGTATTTGTCTGAGAAGGGATCTAAGCCAGTCTCTCCAGCATGAAATTAAAACAGATCTTTACAAGATGTTTTTCAACTGCATAACACAGTGGATGGCTCATTATATTCCAAATGTCTGGAATTCAATTTATGCCCGCCTTGCTGCGTCACGTCTAAAAAGTATGGCAAGGGGAACTGAAATCTTTTTTTCTAGTCCTTCACAATATTATGTGATGAAAATCTGCAGTTTTAGGCAGTAAACTGAAACATGGTCTCAGACAACAGAAATAAATAAATTTCCATGAAGAGACTGGATATCAACCGAGTTGTTTCAAGCTACAGAGAACGAATCTCTCAAAATCCTAACAATACTATTTCAGTGAATAGAAGAACAAAACAATGGTCCATAGACTGGAAACACTCAACATATATTTTTACCCCAAAGAAAGAAACCGCCCAAGATTTCAGAAGATGCCAGACTGTTGCGTTAAATTTTCATGGAAGCAAAGTGATACTCGAGTTTGTACAACAAACATTTTTAGCACATATGGACAAAAAAATGCCAGATGGTCAAGTTATATTTAGAAAATGAAGAGGCACTAGAACATACAAAGATTTCAGAACAAAATTGGGTTGTGTTTTGTAAATTCTAGCAACAGTAAAACCTTGACAACAGAATAATTAAATAACTTTAATGTCAAAAATGAAAAGAAAAACAATCAACCCAAACTGAGAGTACACGGCTTTAGTCTGCATGACCTGAATAGTGCTGCTAATGACTTGAGTCTTTGGAGCTCATTAATTCATATGCCACCCAAAATACATAAGAGTAATGCTGAATAGTTAACTATATCTGCCCTCTACTTTCAATAAATGTTACTTAAAATTAAATTTAATTAATTAAATTTACTGTAATTCAATTTTTCATATCCCACAAACCATGGGAATGCATACCTTTTATTGCAGAACTATGTGAAAGAGCACTGCAGAGTCAGTGTCCTACCAGCTGATTTCATCTGTATTTCCACTTCATCAATTCCAGAATAAAATTGTAACAATGCATATTTCATTAAATCTGAAAAAAAAATGAAAAAGAGTTGGAACTTAATGCAACACATCATTTGATCAGCGCCCTATATATGTTGGGTTGAGGTTACCTGAAGGGCCATACCACCCTGCATGATCCTGTCCAACATAAAATATATATACAAGAATGCTCAACAAACAATTGAGCCATATAGTGAAATAGTAGATTCTTGTTAATAGAGGGAGGAATGTTTCCAAGAGGACCCAAGGTGGGGAACCAATGATCCAGACCAAAGATTTTTTGAAAGGACACCTTTACTAAAGAGAACAATTATTGTGTATTTTACAACAATCAATGTCTATATGCAATAATCATTGTGTACTGTGTATCAACCAATGTACATGTGGTAATGTATACCAATTCCACTTTGTAATTAGACTTGACTCTAGACTACTATGACCCCATCCAGATCCTTTGTATCACTCGTGTTAGAACCATATGCATATCATTTAATTAAACATTCTTGTATGCATATTTATACTAGTAATACACCTTCTTTATATAACTTCTTTGTGCTTTCTATCACATATATTTTTGCGTAACTGTGTGTACTAATGATTATCACTGTGCTGCATCACTCTTGTCCTTTTTGGAATTTAGTTACAAATCAAATGGAGTTATCTGGTTCTCTTTCCATAAACACACAGAGCAGTGTCTAATTTGTTTTCTTGCACTTGGTTATTTTGTCCTCCCAGCCCTCTGATTCTCCACATGTACCACTCTAGTTCTCCAATTAAGAGTCTTTTGGATCTACCAGAGTCTGTTAGGTTTACAAGACTGGGCGAATGTTGTCATACTAAAAAAAATAAGAACCCCCCCCCCCCCAAAAAAAAAACCCTCCATGTGAATGAGGTAAGAATAAGCAGAAGTGGCAGGCTGAGTAAGGATATGAACCAAGTCTCCAAACTTAATTCTGTTGTGACACTGCACTCGTTACATTAGCTCTTTAGCTCTCATAAGAACTGTTGGGATAGATTAAAAAATTCTTTAATAAATACAATTCAGAATAAATGTGCTCAATCTAATCACATAATTCAAGACATTTCCAGAACCCACATATTGGTGGTTTGGGGTAGAGATTTCAGAATCACTCCACAACTATTTTTATGTGTATCTGTGTTTGAAGTTATATGGAGGAGACTCAATGACAGTATAGCTCTCCCAAAAGGGGGAGATTGGCAGTGGAGAAAACGTTAACAGAAACATATTTGTTCTAAAAAGTGCCTAATTCTTATGACAGGGTTTACAGGAGTAGGTTTTCACAAAATTGAAATAACAGATAAGCAAAATATCACCCAGGTTTATTTATTAGGTCATCTGTTATAACCTCAGCATTAAATGTCGTTTTAAATTCCTTAGGGCTCCAAGCGAAAAAAAAGTACAACTTCATTGGGTGGCACATATCTACAGAGAAAATGGTTGCACACTATCTACTATATAAGCCACAACTCTATATGAATTAAGGACCTTCTCCACAAAAGCCAGTTGTGCCCACCCTACTCTGTTATCCCTTCATGGCAAATGTATGTGGCAAGTTAAAACATATTTTCTCTGCCTTTAGCTCCCATCTATTTATGCAATGTAGTCAACTACAGTACTTTTTGTGTATACTTTCAGGAAGGCTGCATTATTGTGCTTTTAGGTTTATGATATTTCAGTGTCACTCACACAGCAAACACAAGAATTGGTGTTTTAACATATGTTGACATAAAGTAGCTGGATAAAAATCCGTATTTCGTCTCATGATTTTCAATGCGGACTTTACACAGCTCACAGTCTTCCTAGTTCAGCAGAACCCACCAAGTAATGATCCTGACTTACACCAATAACAGGGGTCAACAACATGTGCAGCATTCTGTTAAAACGTCCTTCAGCATGATCAGACAAAAATATCATCAACTCTTTAAAAATGAGGTGTCAGGGTTACTACCAACACACCTCTCCTACTACTACAGAGCTCCATAATAATCACAGTCAATATAGGAAGGTCAGAACATTTTTGTCTCCTTGCTCATTTGAAGTATTCCTGCCACAGGTTTAATAGCCTTGGCAATCAATGACAAAATATTTGCAAAATGGAGAAACATGAAATGATGGTAGGTTAGATACCACAAATTCTTTATGAAATCAGACTTTGCTATATAGACAAGCAGACATTTAACTTCCAAGTCCAGAATAGAAAAGGTCATTTGGAAAACCCATTATTATCCAGACATTATAAAATAATAGTTGTAAAACCCAAATCATAACAGTATGTTAGCCTTCTGCCTCTTTTCCCTGAAGTTCATTCATTTCTATAGAATTCCTGAAATCCCATTTTTCCCTGAAAAACCCTGAAGCCTTTTGGTTTTTTTCCAAAAAATGAAAAAAAATGAAAAAAAGAAAAAAATGATTATGGAATGTTTTATTTTAACATGATGAATAAAATATTTTAAGACAGGGTGTTCTAATATTTTCCAAATCATTTCTAATAAATATGTATAGTATCAGATTATTTTTCTAAAAACTTCTATTTTTTTCCAGAAACAAAACAGTTTTTTTCCGAGCTTTGAAATTTCTGGAAATTTTACATTACTATTTACCAATCCAGACATAATACATGCAATACATTCTATGCTTCGCTCTGACCTTGCATTAAACCTCCTACAGACACAATGTGCACTAATATAGTCCCAGCAAAGAAATTCAGGGTTTAGTGCAAGCAGAATCCTGAACATTTTGACAGCAAATGTAGGTACAGTGGTCTCCCGCCCTTTCGCAGTTCACATACCGCGGTCCTGCTATATCGCAGGACCACAGTACCCGGAAAGGGCTTGACAGAGGGCAGATCGCACACCTCCACCTCCCAGGAGGTCCGGGCAAGTGGCGTGCGATTGTCCAATCGCGCGCTGCTTGCCCCGACCTCCCAGGAGGTCTGCGCAAGCAGCGCACAATTGCAAAGGGACTTCGGCCACGGAGCCCAGCGCTGGGGCTCCACAGCCAAAATCCCCTTTGCATCGCTCCCCGCCGCCCCTGGCACCGCCTGATCGCCCCCACCCCCACCCAACCCATTTCCGCATATCGATCCAAATTAATATAAAATATTCTGTTATGATTGAATCTATTGATTAATATTTTTTAGAATTCTCTAACTGCACATGGGATATTTTAGGGATATTTTTCCACACATATGTGAGCAGTCAAACACAGAATACATGGAAGTTTAATCAAGGTAAACACATCTGAACAGCACCTACAATAAAGGAGTGATGCTTCTATTAAAGATACCTTCTGTGATACGGGGCTGACATGAGGCCTGTGGCTATTTCACTATTATTCAAGCCCTTTTAGTTTGTGAACACATTCTAATTGGCCACTTTGTATTTGATTCTATCTGCTATTTTCTTGGTTTTTACTATGATTATGAACAATTGATTGTCTTTGGTTATATTTGTACCACACCACTGTTTCTGTATGGATGAAAGGAAGATTTTAAAGTTTAGTTAAAAAACAAAATAAATTATAAAATGATCAAGGGTTTGTAGTACTTTCCTAAATGAAAGGATTAAAGAAAAATGACACAGTCGTATAGACAATTATGACTAGAGAGAGAACCCAGAACACATCTCGAAGTTGAGTCATGGCTACTGGACTGCTTTTTGAGAGATAGAAACGTTTCTCTGCTCATCCAAAAAGCTTCATCAGTCTGAATACAGCTAGTGCGAGTCCTCCATCTAATAGTCAGTCAGCTTTGACCTTTTGTCACCCTGATCTGAATGAGGCTCATAAGATGAACAATGGCCTGAAAAGGCTCGTTAGGGAGACAATTTTCCTCCCTCTATCAACATCAAAACTGATGGAAACCTTTTCCTTTTTCTTGTGACAATAGCAGCACCTCCTAAAGCAGTGGTTCCCAACCTGGGATTGGGACCGCTTTGGGGGGTTGAACAACCATTTCACAGGGGTCGCCATAAGCCATAAGCGACCCCTAGGTGAAGAAAAAGGCACAAACGGCTTGGGTCTGGAGGAGGGGGGGAGAAAGGGGAGGAAAGAGTGAGTTACATCTTGATAGGTTGGAGGGGATGTCAGTCAATGGCATCGCAGGATGTGATTGGCTGAGGGTGCCTGGAAGTTCTCTATGGCACCTGTGGCAGTGACCTGCCAAAGGGGGCTTGTGACTTCTTCCAAGCAGGGCAAGGGGTCACCACAATATGAGGAACTGTATTAAAGGGTTGCGGCATTAGGAAGGTTGAGAACCACTGTCCTAAAGGAAGAGATGCATCTTGTTCTTGCATTGGAGAGTTCAGTTTGTAACCGAGGACTTGCTTGTCAGTGCACAGAAATTAGAATAACCTGATATTATGCATATTTTTAGAAATGATTTGGAAAATAATAGAACACCCTGTCTTAACATATTTTATTCATCATGTTCAAATAAAATATTCCATAATCATTTTCTCTCTCTCCAGTTTTTCCAATTTGGGGGGGGCATGTTTTTTTCTCATTTTTTCCTGTTTTTTTCCAGGCCTTCACATTCTAGGTCCACCAAGGATTGGCACTCTCACCAGTCCTTTTTATTCTGGATAAGACACCGTCACTTGAGATCTGCAGAATACGACCCCCTGAATGCTACTTTACACTGATGGTGTCATGATCATATAGGAGTATAAGGCAGAACTTGAGCATCAAGCCCAAACATGGTGTGACCATCTGGTGAAGTTTGGCCTATGCGTGAATGTGAGGAAGACAGATTATCTGATGACCAACCCAAACAAATGGGGTACAATCAAATTTTATGGTGTTGATCTACCGAGAACTGAGGAGTTCTAATACCTTGGTTCCAATTATAGTCAATCACAAAGTTACATCAAGGATCAACACTGCCTGATAAAAATGGCATACAACATCAAGATTCTTGCACAACAAAAAGATCAGTGACCAATTAAAGTCAAAGATCTATCACCCATTGCACAACCTCCTATGCTATATGGCACAGAATGCTGGCTGGCAACTAAAGATATTGAACACTGCCGTAGTCTCATAGAGACAAAGATGCTGTGATGGACCTCCAACCTCACACAAAACAATCATGTGCACAATGATGACATACAATCTAAATACAGCACTGTGCCAATTGCTGACAAGATATGTATGGATTGACTATGACGGTATAGACGTGTCTTGCAGGCCAATGAGGAAACTCGGGCCAAAAGCAGTTTCACCCCGGTGGTCAGCAGATCCTGACTGAGGGGACAACCAAAACAGGGCTGGATGAACACCACTGACAACAACATTAAGTTGTCCTGGGTTCACCTAGACCTAGCCTGACCATGCAAATTGGAAGACAAAAACCTGAATAACAGAACCCCACAACCAAGCGAGACAGATGCTAAGGAAAAGAAGATAGTCTAAAGTTAAATGACAAAGCCACCTTTTACTGTGATAGTTAAGCGCTGTGCTTCTTTGTTTAAACTATTATATGAATACATGATAGGTCAGTTTACAGAAGGTCTAGCACTCATTGGAGTTAAACACATGTTCAAAGAGATATACTTCTAAACAGGAATTAATATGATCAAAATCACAGCAAATGACTAGTTCCCCATCATATGTTCATGAGGTTTCTGAGACACCCAAGCTGCTACTGCTTCTAAAAACATGCATTACTTTTATTCAGCAAAATATTAGATTCCAGAAACATCAATATTTCAGTTAGAACTGGGGCAGCACAACATTTTCCAGCTTTACTCTTAGATCCAATTTTAGCAATTCAAATTTGAGTCTGATTTGGTTTAAACTGATTTGAACCTCTGAATTCCAGTCAGAAACCTGAAACATTCAAATTTTCATACTTCTCATTAGTTTTCACTGGAAATTTAAATTGTTTTAACTACAGTGGTACCTCTGATAACAACTGCCCCGTATAACGAATAATTCGGATAACAACTGCAAATTTCCGCGTATAGGGCTGCCTCTGATAACGAATTTTCCCTATGGGCTGCCTTGGATAACGAATCGCAATTCCTAGGTATAGGTCTGCCTTGGAGAACGAATTTTCTCTATGGGATGCCTTGGATAACGAATCTTCCTATGGGCTGCCTCGGATGACGAATTTTCCCTCTGGACTGCCTCAGATAATGAATTTCCAGCATGCATCAGCAAAAAAGTTATCCCAGGTGAAATTGCATCTGTACCTTTAAAGTGCACTTTTTAAAGAGTTTTGAGCAAAAAAACAGGTGTTTGTGCCTTTTTCCTAGGCTCCAGAACGGATTAAATGGTTTCCCATTCATTCCTGTGGGAAACTGCGTTTCGGATGACGTGTTTCGGAAAACAACTAACCTCGGAGAACGAATTACCGTCGTTATCCGAGGCACCACTGTATATGTTTTTTCATGGAGGAAATATGGAGACATTGTCTCCTCCTTCTGAATGTAAAGCTGGGAACTGGACAGGACACTGTTGTTTCTCTTGTACCTCTCAGTGGCTTTTGATACCATCTGAAGTTTAGGGGTTTGATGTCACCAGTATTTGGATGACACCCAATTCATTCTCTCCTTGCCACCTATTTCCAAGGAAGTTCTTTCAGTTCTAGATTAGTGTCTGCTGTCAGTAACGGACTGGGTGAGGGTAAATCAACTGAAACTTAATCCAGACAAGACTGAGGTACTGCTGGCCAGTCAAATTCAAGGAATAGGGATGCAGCCAGTGCTGAATGAGGTTACACACCCTCTGAAATCATTGGTGCATAGCTTGGGGGTACTCCTGGACTCATCCCTGACCCTGGATGCTCAGGTTTGAGTGGTCAGAACTGCATTTCCATAATTAAAGCTAGTGCATCAGCTGTGCCTGTTCCCCGAGAAATCTAATTTGGCCACAGTGAAACATGCCCTATTTACATCCCGGCAGAATTATTTTAATGCACTCTACCTGGGGCTGTCTCTGGAAAAAGTCTGGAACCATCAGCACATCTAAAACACAGCATCCAGATCGCTGAGACTGGTCACATGGTTCACCTAACCTCCCTGTTAGAGCAACTCCACTGCCTCCTGGCCCATTTTCTGGACACAATTCCAAGTGCGGGTTCTAACCTATAAAATCTTAAGCAACTTGGGTCCAAGCTGTTTCAAGGACCACACTGCCCTTTACGAGCCAGCTCAGATGTTTAGATCGGCAGGAGAGCTCTTTGAGAGCTACCATGCTCACCGGTGCGTTTGATGGGAGCAAACCCGAGGGTCTCCTTTGTTGCTGCTCCCAGACTTTGGAACTCCCTCCTACAGGAGGACAGATTGGCACCATCTTTTCTATCCTTCTGCAAATAGGAAAAGTGACTGGCCGCCTGAATTGGGTTGCTAAATGGATTGTTGTGCCTTACTCCTTTTGAATGTGTTTTTGTGTGTGTGCGTGCTGTTTTTGTTTACCATAATGTAGTACTGCCTATTAGAATAACTACTAAAAATAACATTGGATACAAGATATAGGACGAAATCCTGTTGGTGCAGTTTCGTCAGCATAAACTGGATCCAGGCACTCGAAATAATTAATGTAAAGCTTCCTATAACTGTTTCAGTTTCCAAGGCTCCCTAGGGTTTCCTTTTGTCACGAGGAGGCCTTTTGAAGCCTTGGGAGAGGTGGGGGAAGTGTTCAACAGAGTACTAAAACATTTGCTACCAGATAGCCACTGTGGCGAGCTGCCTATATGCCCTAAGCACATCTGATCTCGCCTGATTTCGGAAGCTAAGCAGGGTCGGTCCTGGTCAGTACTTGGATGGGAGACCACCAGGGAATACCAGGGGCTGGAGGCGCCTGGAATAGGAACTGGCAAACCACTCCAGTATTCCTGTGAAGAAAACTCCATGGACATGGGGTCACGAAGGGTCGGTCACGACTATAACGACACAACACACACACACAGCCACTGTGGCCCCAATCATGGCAGCAGAAATCCAACACCAAACTTTGACTAGTAAAATCTCTCCTCCCAGGGCCCAAGGCTTCCCCCTGGCAAAAAGAAAGCCCTAGGGAGATCCTAGAGCTGAAATGTAAGGGGAATATGAAGCATTAAATTAATTTAAATTATTTCCTGTACAATGATCCAGTTTACACTGGCATAACTTGATCAACAGGACTTTGCTGACTGAATCTTGGAGGAATATAAAGAGTAAGGAAGAATGGGATTGTACCGGAAAAGAATTAGGACATGATGATAGAAGGAAAGGTACTGACATGATAAAAGAAGTAAAAACAAAAGCTACAGTAAACATAAGATTACCACCAAACTTCAATAAAATTCTTTCAAAAATTAATCAGAGTGTTTGGTAGAAAGTTTTGCCTAGAAGTGAAGTTATGAGGGACAGTCTGAGGGGAGTTTTTAAAATACAAGTTTAACTGTGTAAAACATTTGTATATAAGAGATTATAATTCAAATAAATTTATATAAATAACAAAAAGGGACTTAAACTAGGATGTTGAAAAAACTTTGGAACTGAATGGCAGAGGGGTTCAAGATAAACAATAGGACCAGACAACCATCAAAACACACTCTGTAATGTCTTAAATGATTAGCTAGTGCCAAATAAAGAAAAGCAAACCCCCCCAAAAATAAATAAAAAAGCAACAACAGCCAGTGTGCAGAAGAATTTCATAAAAGTACCAACCTTTAGGTTTGAATTAAATGAGGGAATTATACTCCCTTATATAAAACATACATAAATCCAAAGAACAAGAACAAATGCTCTTGAATCTTAATAAAGATATTAATGTATTAATTTACAGTAAAGCAGATTTCAAATTAACAAGTTTCTGCCCCACCCAAAAAACCAAAGAATTTTAAAAAAATGTTCAGCTGAGAAATTAGTCTTCCATAATGTAATAATTTAATGTGGCACAAACGGAAACCTTCACTGATTACTCCACCTCCTCACAATTCATCTCAACAATTTAGAATGTCATTTTGTGATTATCATCATTTAGTAGTAGAAAGTGCAGCTGTGCATATTTGTATTGCAGTTCCAGTTCCCAGAATTCTCCAGGTAGATATAATCTTTGCAGATACACTTCAAATCAGCCAGCAACCTACATGAAGATTCTGTCTGATCTTTCTAATACCCTTATACCAGGCATGTCCAAACTTCAGTCCTCTATATGTTTTGGACCACAACTCCCACAGTCCTTTGCCACTGGCAACACAGGCTTGGAATTCTGGCAGTTGTGGTCCAAAACATCAAGAGGGCCACATTTTGGACATGCCTGCCTTATACTAACCAGAAATAAATGATAAAACAAAGCTGAAGGCAAAGTGTTTGGAATAAGTAACCTGAAAAGATATCTCACATACGTACTATTAATCTGGCATCTCTAAAAATCTGAGGTATGTTTCTACAGGACATGGCCTGAACAGGAATGTGCTCTGACTGGAATTAAAAAAAAGTAATTGAAAAAAAGAAATGTTTTTCCTGTTTCACTCCATTACATCCAGGATGAATAGCCGTCTTTTAAGTAAAGACAAAATGCATGTCTGTGTGGAAGTTGATATAGTGATCTTATTTTAAAACTTCATTTCTATACGCAAGATGGTATGTGCTCCTGTTACACAGAATTTAAGATCAGCCAATTTTTCTACTTCTATTATCATGGAACACAGAAGCGAAATAAATTACTACTTATACACAATAATGCCTTTCAAACTGACTGTATTTAAATGAATCTAAACGTAATGATAGATCCAAGTGGATGCACTAGAGGCTCTGGAAAACAGGGTCTGAAACCCTGTTTCGCCATGGAAACTCACCAAGGAAGTGGAAATGGTAAAACTACTCCTTAAATACAGTTATCTCGCTTACCCTGAAAAACCTATTAGGGTTACTCTAAGTTGGTTCTGACTTGAGAGCACAGAACATAACATGTGGTGATCATAGCATCTTAGGGCTCATTTCTTCAAATAGCTTATCTCTCAAATTTCTTAATGGACTAGCTTGCTTCCCCATATAATATAAACGAATTAAAACATTCAGACACAAGCAAAGCTACCACCTCAAAATGAAATGACTCACAAACGTGACAACTGTGATTACATAATGAGCATAATAAAAGGTATAGGAACTACTTTAAACATTTCTGGAGAGAGGAAAATTGTTTTCCCCTTTCCAGGCCCCCTTTAAAAGAAAATCTCTTTCAGTCTCTCCCCTGAGTGGGGGGAGGCCAAAGGACGGATTGGCAACTCAGTCTTCTAGCCAAAGTGTCTCCAGCCTTCAAGTGCAGTGGTAAGCTTTGGAATGCAGAATGAGTAACTTGATCTTTTCCCTTCCCTTCTCCTTCACAGAAACATTTAGAAAGTAATTTAACCTCTTAAAATGGCATCTCAGCACTGGTTCATGAATTTATCCTGCTGAAAGTGGGGAACAGTTAAAGATTTAAGTTATTTCATATAGAGGGAGATGCAGATACACACTCACATAACAGAAGTTGACTCCAAGATACGTATTTGTAGCATTATTGTGTATGTCTACTTTTGGGGAAAGAAGTATGTTGATTTCACAAGAAACTAGCAGCCCATGCTAAATGTGCTTATTCAAAATTCTACTGGGCTCAGTGGCATTTGATTATGCTTAGAACACTTATATCATAAAAAGTTAAGTATTGCACAGTAAGCTTGTGTAGCTGCAAATAGGCAGAAATCTCTTAAGATACTAAGAAGACACTCAGAAAAGTCAATTTCTGTATAGGTCAAGAGGCTCAAATCTAATTCTGTTATATTAATCTACAATAGTCTCTACTGTAACTTTTCAGCATAACCTGAACCACAGCCAGTAAAGTTGCAATTATGCCATAATTTTGTTTTGCTGTTTCTGCTCTGGCAGAACAAACATTCAATCAAGTTTTGAGGAACAACCAAGGTGTGTATAATCAAGGGCATACCAGTTTTACTGTTTAGATTAATATGAAAGCCAGTCACGGCAAATAAACAAACCATGAAAACAATATACAAATACCTTCAAAACTGCACAAAGATTTCCATACTAGCGTTTCCACACGCCATCTGCGTCATTAATCATGAACAGTGCCACAGCAAATTCCAGTGTTCAGTTCAGCACCTACACCTGGTGCAAACAAAGACTGCCCCCACAAAACTGTGCTTTAGATCTGTGAACTTTAACTCCTTCCCTGCCTTTCAGCTTCATAGTAAACTGCTTGTTCTTAAGTTTAAATAGTTTATGACCTCTAAAGCAGACCTGAAAAGTCTGTTCAGACAATGGCTTCCAGTCTGGTTTGGAGGCATGTTACTGTTCACAAGAAATGGAGCGTGCCTCATGTAGACCGTGGTTCACACTAAACTAGCCACCTTCAAGGTTTATACATCCTGCATGTTTAACTAACAATATTTAGGATTAATCACTGATAGTGTTACCTATGGTAAAATAGAAGCTATTGAATGCCTTTTTACAGGTATGCCTAGGCAGGAGAATGAACCTGAAAGAGGCTAAGGCACTTTTACCGCTCACTAAATCACAGTCTCCTAGAGTGCTGAAATGGTCGGCTGCAAAGTTGGCAGCTCAGCGGTTCAAATCCCGGGTACCACACAGTGGAGCGAGCTCCCGCTGCTAACCCCAGCTCCTGCCAACCTAGCAGTTCAAAAACATGTAAATGCAAGTAGATAAATAGGTACTGCCATAAAAAAGCGGGAAGGTAAGGCCACATGGCCACGGACTTGCACGATACTGGTTCTTTGGCTTAAAAACAGAGATGAGCACCGCCCCTAGCGTTGGGCATGTGCGGGGGGAACCTTTGCCTTTTAAACCGCAATTAAACAGAGGGATGGTGGTGGTGCAGCCCTTCAGATCTTGTCCAACTGTAACTCTCATCAGGCATAGCCAATGATAGGGGTTAATGAAGTCTACTGTCCAGGAAACTGGAGGGCTCCATATTTTCTAGTTAGCATAGAGTAGTTCGGATTCTGTCACTCTTTTCCTAAATAGTTAAAAGAAGTCAAGATTTGATTCAATGTGGCAGATACATGTTATTGCTCGTCTGACCTACCAGAGCTATCAATTGAAGTTCTCATGGAGTTTCAGCCTGCTGGTCTATTTCCCCCGTTTTCTCACAAAATGAAAATGGCTGTTAAGAGTCTGAATTCATTAGCTTAAGTACCTGACAACACCTGTCAAGACTTTTTACTTCTTGATCAGGGCCTACACATGTCTGGCTGGGGGAATTCCTGTAGACCTCTGGGGAACCGTAGTTCACAAATTCCCAAAACCTCTAATATGCAATAGCTCACTTAATGTAAAATGGTATCTGCAGTATAAGAACTAGTGGGACTACTCAACATCACAAATATGATCACAAAAGTATATTACTCAATTTTTGGATTTTACCAAAGCAGAGGACAATATGTTAACTAACATCTTAAGCTTTCTTGATTATTAAGAGACAAGCAACAGTTTGCTATCCTTTAAGCATTTTTACAATGCTTCATCCATTAGGCAGACAGCTTCTAAGCATTCATTCTGGCATCTCTGCAAATAAATTAAGAGAAAACAGATGCATTGGCAGAGATGCACGGAAAGCATTCAGACGTCAACCATGTTAGGGATCTATTGTGCTATAAATATAACAACATGCAATCAAAGGAGACCTCTGTTCTGATACACTTATCTTTTTCCATAGCAGCACAAGTAAATAGACATTAAACAGTTCATGAAAAAAAAATCTGCCAATATCCTCCATTATTTTAGGAACATAAGCCCACACCAATACGTTTAACTAGTAGGCAATGAATAGTATAACTTGAAAAGTACCTATTGAGCATAAGCAAAATATCAAGTATAAAGTGTACGTCTATGACGCAGCAACAGAAAAAGGGCACAATATAGCTAAAGATCAATTACGTTGTTTCATTGATTTCACTGGAAATTGGGCACATGATTGGATATTATGTGAGAGTAACAGTTAATGCATACTGATTCAACTCATAGACAGTAATCCCCTATTTATCGAGGGGGTTAGGGACCCGACCCGACCCACGATAAAGGAAAATCCACAATATGAAGCTGGGTCAGGTCGGGGGTGGGGGTGGGGCTGTCTGGGGCCTCCTGCACTTACCCAAGACCTAGTGCTGCCCCAAAAGGGCCTCTGACAGGCTTTCCAGGCTGCTTGGAGGCACCAAAAGTGGTTTGGGGCAATTCAGAAGTCACTTCCGGTTTACCAGAAACCACTTTGGGGGCCTCTGACAGGCCGGTTCGAGGCAGCACCAGGCCTGGGGTAAGTGCAAGAGGCCTCAAACAGGCCCACACAGCTTGACGCAGAGGGTCTTGCCTTCATATACTGCATTCCTGTGATATACCGGGACCTATGTATACAAACTGCAAAATGGCAGGGGACGACTATATGAATATGATTTGAATTATGAAAATGCATAATTTTGCCTTCATTGCAGCTGAAGAAAGTCCTAGTTGGTGAAATTTGAAGGCTAATTCAGATCAGATTTAAAATGTCAAAAAGGACAATTAATATTGACCTCTAAATTTTTAAATATATTTCTTTTTCAGAAGCACAGATCAGATACAGAACCAGATTTTCTGTATGCCTTTCTTTACATTTGAGAATTGGGCAAGAGTGATTACTAGATCATTAATGAAGTGCACATTTACAGAGATCTATATTTAGGAATACTGGGGGGATGGTTGTATCACTTAGTACTGTGGCTCTCAATCTTGGGTCCCGGACTACAATTCCCAGAAGCCTTCACCAATAGCTGTGCTGGCAAGGGCTTCTGGGAGTTGTGGTCTAAGAACAACTGGAGATCCAAGTTTGGGAACCACTGACTTAGTGCAACAGATGAAAACCCCTGCTGTAGAGCAAGAGATCAGATGTTTGAGTCTGCATTGTGTTTCCTCGGAGAAGAGCCAGTCTGTGTAGGCAGCCCTAGAGTACCAACAGAAGGAGTTAAATCACTTCATAATGCTTTGTATCTAGGAAACCCTGACAAGGATTGCCCTCAGTGAAGGTCAATGCTTTCCTGTAACCATGGTTCCTTGAGTAGTCATTTGTGTATGTATGCATGTGAACTGTGAATCAGCACCAGCATTGCTTAAGAATGCTCTAGAGCAGGCATGTCCAAACTTCGGCCCTCCTGATGTTTTGGACCCCCCCAACTCCCAGAATTCTAAGCTTAGATTGCCAGAGACAAAGGACTGTGGGAATTGTGGTCCAAAACATCTGGAGGGCTGAAGTTTGGACATGCCTGCTCTAGAGCTGATTTGTTGTGGTGGGCAACCTCTCACTATCCCAACTAGATCAGTGGTTCCCGTTCTTGGGTAACCCAGGTGTTATTGGCCTGCAACATCCAGATATCCTGGCCAGCAATGCTGGTCTTCTGGGATCTGTAATCTAAGAACACCTGGGATACTCAAGGTTGGGAACCACTGCACTAGCTGTTACTTCTGTCTTCTCAGTTTCCAATAACACAACAGCTAGATAAGAATGAAGAACACCAAGGAAGAAATATAAAGTCACAGAAGACCACTCAAAGAACTAAAATGACTGGTAACCAACATATCCTTCTTTGCGGATTCTAGACAACATATCTATACTCCAAGTAAGGATGAGTAGCAAATTAATTTGGCAGAGATGATACATCACAGCCTGTCCACATATAATGTCATTCCTGGTAGCCCTCTTAGAGCTGATTCAGCTTTTCATTCTTCCTAGATCAGCACGTGTAGTCAGCAATCTGGTACAACAGCTATAACAAAGAGTTATTTGCATAATTATGTATCTAACTCTTTGTTGTATTGCTCTGAGTGCTTTAGCACTATCTATCTATCTATCTATCTATCTATCTATTTATTTATTTATTTATTTATTTATATGGGGCAGTATATAAACTGAAACAACAGCAGCAGCAGCAGCAGCAGCAGCAGCAACACCACCAATGCCTAACTACATATAATGTCATTCTTGGTGTGGATGTCCAAGTACAGTATATCATGGTGTACAAACATACACATTTGAAACTACACCACCATTTTGTTAGTGCAATAATTATACCATCCAGATACAATGTGAATACTGAGATGGCCCTGACCAAACACATTGACGAAGAACCTGGGATCAGTTACTCCACCATCTGATACGAGAAATGATGGTTATCAGGGTGCTGTTTTAAACAATCAATCTGGCTGAGCCTGGCTGAACTGACACTAGTGCTTAGAAAATAAACTTGAGTGGATTTTGCAACTCAACACTGTAGCCCTCTATGGACTTATGAAGAAACAGACTTTCTGCATCTCACTCTTCATGTAGTTTTGAATACAGTAGGGATCTGTTATCCATGGATCAGTATCCACTAAACCATTTTCCCACAGCTGGAAAATATTAAAAATATTAAAAGAAAAATACCCGGGGGGGGGGGGACTATTTTTGACATGTAATACCAGAACTGGGCACTAGAGGGAGCGAGAGACCATACTATTATTTATTTACCACTGTATTTTATTTTTGAGTATTTTTACCCCACCTTTCTCCTTGGAAAAGGATCCAAGGCGGCCCACAGTAATGAGGGACAATATACAGTCCAGTACATTTAAGACATATTCAAGTTTGAGAACGGGGAACTGAGGGGCATCTTACAGCAATAAAAGGCAAAACTAAAACTAAAAGAAAATGTGAGCAGTTCAAGAAAAGAGTAAAAATCCCATTATAAAGGATGGTGCTACATTGAAAAGATTGGTGTATTTAAGAAGTCAGTCAATTCAATCACATATGGTTAATGTACTATTAATACCTGTTAGTAAATAATGCATGTCACAGTCTCTGTCACTGAGGGCATGGAACCAATCCTTAATGGATATGAAGGCCTTACTATATTTGGAGCTGATAGAGACCAATGAATTAGTGATGTTTCAATTCTACTATCTTGGTATGTATCAGATATGCTGTTCTAGATTCAAATTGGCAGACGGGCACTCCTAGAAATATAGAGATTATGCTGTAGAGAATTCACATGAAAAAAATGAATGACTACTCATACTATCTGCAAATAAGCATTCGTTATAGACAGGGTTGTTCAGAGCTTGTTGTTGATAAACAGTTCATTTCTGGTTTTATACATCGCTCCTGAAGAAGGCTGTGAGCCGAAACACATTAAGCGCTTTAAAACTAGAAAATCTGTTTTCCTTTTCTGTATCCTGAGACCCAGTCTCCCATTCTGATTTCTGAACTGACACTAAGCCAGCGAAGACTGTGTTGAATCCAATCCCTCCCCAGCCATGTCCCCTCTAATTTATTCCTCACGGACACAACTTCACTCTCCTACGCACCTTAGAGGGAACCTTGCTCTCCAGGCTGCTTGGAATTACTTTGGGCTGGTCTGATCCTGGCGTAACTTTATGCCAGCATAATGACTACAAGAGGTTTGGATCGGGTATAACCTAGCTCCTCATCCACATTTCCCTTTCTCCACTCGTTTGTGCATCTTTTGTCGGCTCGTTATTGCCAGATAGACAAGCAGGTCTGAGATCAGCCAACACAAGTTGTGTCAGCACAAGAGGATTATGTTATAACAATTCCAAACCAACTACAACCAGCACATATTTCAAGTTTGGATTATACTGTCAACCTGACAACAAATGAACAGTTTCAGTCGAACATATATCAAAAGAATGAAATTATGACTGTAACTGTGATGGTGGAGCACAGAAAATTGTACAGAGAACTATTTTGTGTTGGAAGTGAACCACATTCCAGAAGAACCACCTCACTCCACAAAACAAAAATACTGTACCAGGGATTTGATTTTAAGGTGCTAAGATCTCCTACTTATCTGGAACAGGTACTGAGAGCAATTTTTATTCAGTTTGCTGATAATGACAGCAAATTTTATTCAGTTTGCTGAGAATGAAGTCCTGCTGGGGAACATAGGTTCAAGAAACCACCCATAATTATTGGCAAAATTAAAAGAGGGAAGGGGGAAAAAAGCAAAATATTCCAACACTTTAAAAATTTGTTTCCGCATCAGCTTTCATGGATCCATTCCCACAAACTTTCGGCTGGATCTGAGGAAGTGGACTTTGATCCTCAGAAGCTTACACTGACACAAATATGCTAGTCTTTAAATGACAACAGTATTTTGTTCTCTCCCTCTCACATTTTCTTTTTCCCCCCTCTGATTTTGCAAGCATATTGAAGCAGTCTAACATGGCAAACTCTCTGGAAACTTTTATGAATTGTTTGACATCGGGGTAGGAAAAAAAATGAAAACCCATCTGTGCTTATATGGAAATCATCGATGGCCAACAAATACACCAGAGTGGAAAAATGGGTCTACTGCAACTTACTTTAACACAGTCAGAATAGGACTATTTGAATCAATGGCACATTCAGAGAAGTTGACTTAATAAACCCCCCTGATTCAACAGACCTACTCTAGTGCAATTTACAACAACAGGATTTGGGCCATTGCGGCTCAAATTTTCCCACACACTTTGAGTCATCTGTTTGCAAAACTAACGTCAAATATACTCAAGTGAAGAAGACATAAAGGCATGAAACATGTTTATGTAGGTGTATATGTTTAGTTTAAACACAATTCTCTATTGATAACTCAGTTGATCTGCCTCTGGTCAGGTACAGCACTGGAAAACATTTCAGCATGACATGTCTTTATTGTGTAACCTAAGAATTCAAAAAGTTTAAGACTATTTAATCAATTAGGGCGCTTTTACACGACCCCTAAAATCCAAGGCAAAGGGCTCGCAGATGCGGAGCTTAAAATTGTTTTCCCACCAGCTCCGGACTTTTAAAAAAATTAAGTACAACCACACCCACCTAAGCGCGTCCCAGCGCATTTTTCAAGTACCTGGTCTCTGAAGGTGAAAAATTTCTGATGCAGATGTAAAGCAGTGAGTGCTGGGCTCTCCTCGCCTTGTGTTTGTTTTTTGCCCCCGCCCCTTTAAGAAACTGGAAGAGACTGGAATGCTTCCCAGAGCAGCTGGATGGCAGAGCGGAGGTGAGCCTGCATTCTTTTCTCCCTTTTTTTCTCCCTCCCCTCACGCAGACAGGAGCAATGGTGTGCAGATGGGTGGGAATGCAGGAAGAGCGACAAAACCCCAAGATCTCTGGTCCGAATTTAAGTTGCCAGAGGATCTTAGGGGTCGTGTAAAAGCGCCCTAATTAATAAGGCCGATTAACATAAACAAATTCAATATTACAAATTAATTAGTGAGCCATAACATATCATATGAATTAAAAAAAATTAAAATTGATTTAGGATTGTACCCTCTTCCCTCCCCTCAAACAATCAAAACTGAATTGGCTATGAACTGACCCAACATAAGACTGGAAAAATGTTTTCAGTCTGGGATGCCAAATCTGAGTGATCAGCTAACAGTGCCTCTTCTACCCTTGACATAATCCATGGTCACTGCTATAGCAATAAAAGACAACTTATCAGTATCTTCTTAAGTATAACATCCCATTTCCTAACCCAAAGACTGAAATGAAAGCTTCCTAAACAGTACTGTATTCTGCAAAGAGGGGACAGGGTAGCTGCAATATAGCTTTTCGTGGTGGAGCAATAATGCTAAAGCATATATGCCTCAAGATTCTGCACCAACTTCTACTTGAATTTTACATATATTCATATTGTGATTTTTTTCATGCTTTGCAAATACTTCAAACAATTTCCAAACAGCTGACAGTACCTGAAGTTAAAATATTTTAGATAAAGGAGGACACAACAATAGTTATATGTAGGCTGCAACCCAATTCAACCTTACCTGGCAGCGGAACTAAGGAAGGCCTGATTCTGAGTCAAGATAGGATTGTGCTTTTGGTATTGCTAAAATGCAATCCCAAAATTTGCTTATTTTATTAAATAAGTGTCAGTTTTAAAAAATGAAGCTACAGAAACTCTTAATATACTAACTTTAGCATGCCAAAATAGTTGTTCATTTTCCATTTCTGTCAGTCATCTGAAAAATTCAATTTAACTATTATATTACCCATTTAATCTTCTGTTAAATAATTTTATGAAAAAATAGTTGCCTTGAGGCATATATGCTTTATCTGTTCCTCCATGATACTGTAAATTTCTATAACGTGGATTCATAATGGATAGTATAAGTGTGAGAATCATAATAACACAAAAACCTGAATGACAGACATAAAGAGTAACAGAAATAGGAGTGATGGTGTCATTTTGCAGCTGTCTGTCCATGGCAATTTACAATGCTAGCCTTCTGGAAACTGACCTTGACACCAGAGAACAAGAGTTTAGAAACCGAAATTGTTGGGATGAGTAGATATAGATTTAGACGGATTTCTTGTCTCTTTAGCAAGCTCTGGAAATAGGCTAGAAAGGTGTTTGTTTGTTTTTAAATTACTACATGAAAATTGCCTGGGATCAGCTGAATTGTTGAACAGGAAAGGCAAGAAAGTGGGGAAATGAAGAAAGCTTCACACAATTTATACCGTAAATCTCCAGAATAGGATGAATATAAATCTAAAGACATAAAAGCCACAGTGTGTCACATCTTAAATGTTCAAATAGATGGATTCCACAGCTGCTAAGCAGATGTTTAATTCCACATCAAGATTCTCTTTTTTCTGGCTTATTTTTATTGGGCGTTCTCAGACTTTAAAGTTGGCATCTGTTCTGACGTTCATGAATTTAATTTACACTTTCTGCTCTTCTTCTCTATGTCAGGATGTTTCTCAGCATAACAAATATTTTCATATTTAAGAGGTATGAAGAGCACAACACGGACAGTCAACGTGCCAAGGAGTAATTGATTAACTTTTGTTTACAGCATATAATAGAGCATATCCATGCATTTGCCACCCATGCTGACACCAATAATGTTTCTGTAGAATACAACTCGACTGCATAAGTGCAGGCATCTACACTTAACCATACTTGAATCAAAGGTATATTTAGAATAATAAAGCTGTGCAACCTATATTTGAGCAAATTAAAACAAATAAACAAAATGCAAGTTCTAAAAACAAGCTCACAAGAACTTTTCCTTCATCCAAAGTCATACATCATTTGGGTGATCAAAATTTGAACACTGGAGTAGCACGTTAAATAGCAGATTTAACAACAAGAAGGTGATGATGATGGAGGAAGAGGAGATGGCAGTCCCTATTAGGGATGGGCACGAAACGAACAATTTTTCGTTTCTGTTTTCGTTTTTTCGTTTCGTTACGTAACGAAACAACAAACGAATTTCATCTCTAAAATGAAACAAAACGAACAGAAACACCGGAAATTTTGTCGTGCATTTCGTTTCCGTTACTGCAATATGAGTGAACTGCTTAAAATCCTAAAAAAAACACAAAAAATTGAAATAAATGGTAACGAAATGGTAACGAAACGAACAAAAACGAAAACAATTTTTTTTGCAGAAATTCACGAAAAATGGAAACGAACCGAAACAGACCCTCCAAACGGCAAACGAAATGCCATTTTTTTGATTCGTGCCCATCTCTAGTCCCTATCATTAGGTGGTGGTACCGAAGACAAGAACTCAGATGTTCCAAGGCAGTGATGCCACAGTGGCTTTATACACGTCCAACTTCCCTCTTGAAGCAAACAAGAATGAGGTTTCTACTGACTTGTATCAAAATACTGAAATTATTGCTGCCACCTAACTATATGAAACTGACAACATAGAATAAATAAATTCAAATGTACAGTACTGTATATCTAAAGCAGTCTTCTTCCATAGTGCTAATGGTTGTTGAACTTGTTTATTCTTGAAGCATATTTGGTTCTATTCTGTTCCCTTAAAAGGAATGTTTTAGAATAATATTTTTCTTCAAAGTTGGCAAAGATGTTTTTTCTTTCAACAAATAGCAGCTTTTGCTCTTTCACCCTATTAAGAGAAACAACTTACAACTATATTGTGGCAAACTGTTCCAGTTTAAGTTACAGAACTATTTTTTAGCTGCATGCCAATTGTGCCTTTGATATTACATCTTCAAAATGGAATTTAGAAAATAATCCATCTTTCACCCTTTGTTGGTGACTCTGAATTTAACGGAAATGGGGGGGGGAGAGAAGGAGAGGTTCATAGAATGTATCATGTTAGATGATTTTGAAATAAACTGTAGATTAACATGTGGTACTGTACAAAGTGTAGACTGAATAAACAGTTGTTGTTTAATACTTCAATGATAAACTTTTTTAATATCTCCCAATCTTCCACCACTTTTTTCAAAAGTGCAGTGCACTTGAATGTTAATCAACTAAGTGAACCTACAGATTCATCACTGTAATGTTAAATCTCAGTTTAGTGTTTCATGTAAATAAAGTTAATGCAGATATTTTGTTTTTGGTAACTTGGACTTCATGGGGTGGGGAGGTGGAGAGATTACAGTTAGAAACTATCTCCAGGATTAGAGGAGCCATGATTGAATATTGTTCCTGGGATTATTTTTTCACTTAACAAAAAACAAATGTTTAATGATCTTTGAATTTAAATATTTAAAATATATGATATGTACTACACAGAGACATCTTTCAAGTCTACATATTTCTCCAGCATATAGATTCATTTATAAATAAGCAAACAATTTGTTACTACTCGATGTGTAACAGTCAAATAAATTAACTAAATTTGGATGACAGTACCTTAGTTTAACATTAACATGGCTTTTGATTGCCTACATTGTCCATTTAACTCTTGCCTCTCTGTCAGCTAAAGGCCAAGAAGACTTGCAGCTTCCCATTTTATACAAACAAAAGATCTACAGCTTATTAATGGTCAAAAAATTGTTCATAATGCAATCCCAAGCTTAACATTGTCTCCATTCCTCCACAGTAAACTAATTGCTACTATTGTGGTGCATGCATACACGTACAACCCCCCCCCCCGGAGAATCATGCCATGCAACAGGCTCTCTCAATTTTCTCCCCCAATGCTCTAGCTCATGTTTGCACCTTCCCCCTTCCTGCACAAGTTCTTTCAAAACCCCAACCCCAATTGTCATGTGCAGCAGAAGAAAAGCCTTGTGCAGAGAGGGGGCAGAGCACCCGCACAGGTGCACACCTTAAGGCAGGCCTGCCCAAAGTCCGGCCCGGGGGGTGGTGGCGGGCCAAATCCGGCCCGTCAGGCCATTCTGAGTGGCCCGCGGCTGGCCGGCCGGCCCTCCCTCCCCCTCCTTCACCCCATGTCTTTTTAAAAGAAAGTGGGTGGGGCTTGCAGTGGGGTGGCAGGGTTGGGGAGCAACCGGCCTTGACACATTCTCAGCCACCAAATCTGGCCCTCCTTACAAAAAGTTTGGGCACCCCTGCCTTAAGGGAACCTTGATGTCAGCAGTTGTTTGTTTACCAGGAAGGAATGGATGGAAAGCTACACTTGGGCTTATGCAACAAATTGGGCTCCAAGCCAGTGATTTCCCAGTTTGTCCACTCAGTATCAAGATGTTCATTCATATTTTGCCATATTATTGATTCTCAGATTTCTCACAGAGTCAAATCCTTGCTTTTCTCAGTAGAAAAACAAAGAAGCAGCAAATATACTTGACTTTGAGGTCAAACAGATGACACAAGTGGATAATAATATATACCGTATATACTCGAGTATAATTTGAGGTTTTCAGCCCTTATTTTCAGCTGAAAAAATGCCATCAGCTTATACTCGAGTCCCAGTTTTTTTTTTGAGGTAAACTTAGGTGATCAGACGGCTTTGGGAGGGCAGTGGAGGGCAAGTCCTGATCAGCCGAGCAATAGCAGTGCCTCCGCTTCCCATATGGTTGCAATTAGAAGGTTTAGGGGCACCCCCCTTTCAGGAGGTTTCCTAAAATCGCTTTCTGAAGGTACCCCTGCTATTGTTTTAAACAAACTTGGCACTCAAACATTATTTTTAAAACTAGCAATCAAAATTTGCTTACCTTGGGACTCCAAAGTAGCTAGCAGGGGTACCTTCAGAAAGCGATTTTAGGGAACCTCCTGAAATTTGGAAACATTTAGGGGTAAGGGGACTGAGTTATGCAGCTCCAAAGGGGGGGGGGGTTCCCTAGGAAAAAACCTTCTACTCTGAAGCTGATTGGGTGGGAGATAAGGCTGCTGCTGCTTTCCATATGATTCCAATTAGAAGTTTTTTCCCTAGGGGCACCCCCGTTGGAGATTCATAACTCAGCCCCTTTACCCCCAAATGTTTCCAAATTTCAGGGTGTTCCCTAAAGTTGCTTTCTGAAGCTACCCCTGCTACTTTGGTGCCCCAAAAGTAAGTAATTTCTGAATGCATGTTTTTAAAAAACAGGCACTCAAAAGTTATTTTAAAAATATGCAATCAAAATTTGCTTACCCTGGGACTTCAAAGTAGCAGTGGTATCTTCCCAAAATTTTAGGAAACCCCCTGAAATCTGAAAAGATTTAGGGGTAAGGGGACTTAGTTATGAAGCTCTAAAGGGTCTGGAGGTAGTATTGGCAACTGCACAAGGACTGTGGAGGCAATCAAGGAGTTTACTCTATGGTATTAACTCCCTTCTTGCCTCCACACTCCCAGTACATGTTGCCAATTACTACCCCAGCCCCTTTAGAGCTTGGCCAGTATACCGTACATACTCGAGTATAATGAAAAAAAGTCCTAATACTCGAGTAAATAAGTTTTCCCAGTTTGGGGGTGGGTGGGTGTAAAATTAGGCCCTCGGCTTATACTGGGGTATATACGGTATATTACTATGTGAACTCTAACAATTATAGTACTGTATAATCTTCTATTTGCCTACTAGAAAATATGTCCTATTGACCAAACCTATTTCCAGGTCAGCAGACAAGCAATTTCAGCCTTAAGACTATAAATCAAAAGGCAAATATAAATTTTATTTTCTGAAAAACTGTACCTATTAACCACCAGCCATTAAAAAAAAACCTGTGAGCATGAAGTACCTAAGTATTGTTGAATATTGCCTTTTACAACAGAAAAAAATCTCTGTTGTTCTTCCATTCCCAAGCCCATCTACAGTGCAAAAGACATGTGGACTACATGACATGGATGATAGTATAACTCTTCTATTTTTAATGTTGGGCAAACCACTGGGCTAGATTCAGAACTGCTCTCTAAAAAGTGGAGGGACACCTTCACTTCATGGGAGGATTCAACATGCAGCTGAAGTTTATCACTGGAGGAAGAGGCTGGGTTGATGATTTTTGCAGATCGCTATTCCCTTCCCATCTCCCCAGTGGGTTCACAACCTTCCAGAGCAGTTTTTCACATGGCAGGAGCAGCTGCAGAGGAAAGGAGGGATCAGCGAAAATCAGCTATCCCAATTGCTTCCTTCAGCACAAGCAAAACTGTTAAATGTAGTGCAATGGCTGCAGCTGTACTAGAGTAAGATCATTGAATCAGTGGAAATGTGGTAAGTCAACTCCTCCATAAGTTACACTGGTTCAAATAGGTCTACTCTGTGACTTATTTTAGCACAGTAGATCATGGTTAGAGTAGACACATTAGAATGCATGGAACCTACAGAGGAGTTGACACACGAATCACCTCTGATTCAATAGGCCTACATTAGTATGATGCTAAGCAATAGGATTTCAGCCACAGCATTTCAATGTAGCAGTTTACTGATAGGCATGCTACTTTAGATGATATATAAATTGGACAATGGGAAACACAATTTAAATCAACATTTTTGCTCTTGTTCTCAAAGCAATATATAATCATTGAAATACACAAGAAACGTTCATGGAATTGATTTCTCCCCCCCCTCCCCCCTTCTTTTTCAGAAAGCATTTCTAGGCCTTCAATTATAGTTTGGCTGAAAGATTCAGTTGGCACATTGTGGGAAAGATTACAAATCGCAGTCTAGACTTTACAAGAGACAGCCTGTTGCTTTTATTATATGCCACATTAATGATTACATGCATATTGCTGTAAGTTATGCAATACTAGAGCAGTACTGTGAATTCTTAAATTTCTGCTTGAAGCTCCATACATTTTGTTTTGAATTAATAGATATTTATTGGCAGATCTCCATCACGACTGTTGGTGACAAAAATAAGGATACTATCGACATTCTTACAGCCCATTCAACTAACATATTTTCCTCATAAGATCCTAACTATAAAATATTGTTCTATCAATGGGAGCTCTATACCCATGCATTGTAGGAGGGGGTTGCGTGGCCATTATTGCATAAAGCAAGCATTTTGTTTTTGAATCTAAGTTTCTAAAAACTGAATGATGCATCACTGCATGCCACAAAATACTTATCTACCTCTGGGGGAAGCATAATAATACTAGGGATATCAAAACACACACTATAAGAGCCAAATAGCCATCAATAATAATAATTTAATATTGCTAGACATGGGCCTTTCATATTTCTTGGAGTTCAATCCCAGAATTCTACAGGAATCCCCTCAGCCAGAATTTTGAGGGCTTCTGCCAAGAGTGACAACTTCATAGGCATTTTCAATCATTTACACCTGAGGAATGAAGCCATCTTGTTCCTGTGAAGAAGATAAGAGGAAATGGCAGAAGGGGCTAAGATCTGTGGAAGATGAAAGTGATTGGGGAACTGGGAGTCTGTCTGCATATTAGACTCAGGAAGATGTCTCTGGAAAAACTACCAGCCTCTTGCCTCTCACACCTCACATAGAGTATAGCCTTCCCCACCTATTTCCTTTGCCTTCCTCATAGGAACAAAATGACTGACTAACAGAGTCTCCTTTCCTCAGCTCTAAGTAATTAAAAACTCCTAAGCATATCCGATCTCGCCTGATTTCAGAAGCTCAGCAGGGTCGGTCCTGGTTAGTACTTGGAGATGGGAGACCACCAGGGAGTACCAGGTGCTGTAGGCGCCTGGAGTAGGAGCTGGCAAGCCACTCCAGTATTCCTGCAAAGAAAACTCCGTGGACATGGGGTCAGGAAGAGTCAGTCAGGACTGTAACACCACACACACACACACACACACACACACACACACACACACACACACAC
>JAHTLZ010003518.1:27560692-27574902 GCA_023846285.1 Phrynocephalus versicolor | reverse complement strand
ATACCACACCTATACTGCAGTAATTCCAAAGAGAACTAGTGCTGTGAAATGGACAATGAGACTAGTACCTAGGAGACTTAGATTCAAACCCTGCTTGGCCATGAAACCTGTGGGAAATGGCAGTAGTAAGCCACTCCTCAAACATTTTATATATGGCACATAACTACACCAATTCCTCCTTAATTTGAGACTCAGTCACAAACCAAAGCGGGTTTATAGTTTGTCTGAATGCTTGTGAATAAAAATTATCTCCAAGCAACCAGGTCAGAAAGCTTTGTGTTTCTGTACTTTTTATTGCTTTGGGGTCACAAGTAAATTAACACAGATCTATGAAAGCAGGTGATTTTTAAAAAATTTGCATTACTCATTTCTTCTGGATAAATTCCAACTATAATTAGTGTAGTGAAACAGATATTCTATTTCTAGTTGAAGTATTCTACAAACAGAAAAGTCTTATACTAGAAGAGAAAGAAGAAATAATTACTCAGATTTTTCTCTCTCTTTAAAGCCCTGTCTATATTTCAGAAACTCTATCTTATGATTAGTTGACTTTCTTGAACATTGCCAATCTTCAAATGGATGCACGAAAACTACACACCCTCATTTCACTATTTTTGGTGCTTTTAATTTCACTGTTACAAACTATAGGACATGTAAAGTACATATGCATTTCCAAATATGTATCCCAGATTTCCTATTACACCCTACAGATTCCTCTGGAATTTTTCCAAGCCATCTGTTTACAATCTAGTAACTTTGCAATTGTTGATAATGGTCTGCAAGGAAGCCAGACTTGCCTTTTCAATGAGACATCTCTGTTTCAGGGATACTGCCATGTTCCTGGATTAGTATCCAGCAGTTTATTTATTTATTTATTTATTTATTTATTGAGCTTATATACCGCCCGTCTTCCCGAAGGAACTCCGGGCGGTTTACAACAAAAAATTTAACAAAATAACAGTTAAAATAAACACAGAGTTAACCAAATAACAAAACAATAAAACCCAGGGTTGCAGATGGCGGGGCAGGAAAAAAGGGGAAAAATGCAACTTTAATTGAATCAACCAAATGCCTCCCGGAAGAGAAGAGTTTTCAAAGCTTTCCGGAAGGCTGGCAGGGACTCTGCTAGGCACACTTCTGTTGGAAGATGGTTCCACATGGTGGGGCCAGCCACAGAGAAGGCTCGGGCACGAGTGGATGTTCTCCGAGCCTCCCTGGGCGTGGCCACACGCAGCATGTGCTCCCGCAACAACCTAGTCGGACGGGCCGATGTTGACTGCTGGTCGATCCTCTCTGACAGGTAGTCAGGTCCTAGGCCATGGAGGGTTTTGTAAATCAAAACCAGGACCTTGAATCTGATTCTGGCCTCAACGGCAGCCAATGCAGGCGGGCCAGAACTGGGGTGATGTGGTCGAACCGATGCACACCCGCCACCAGTCTGGCCGCCGCATTTTGAACCCGCTGCAGTCGCCGAAGGAGAGTCAAGGGCAACCCCATGTAGAGCGCGTTACAATAGTCCAGTCTCAAGATCACCAACGCTCTTGCACCACAGTTCTAAGGGAATCCCCATCCAGGTATGGACAGATCTGGGCAATTCGATGGAGATGAAAAAAGGCAGCCCTGGACACAGCGGCCACCTGGGCTTCCATGGTGAGCGCTGTGTCCAGGACTACGCCCAGATTCCGGACGGTGTCCGGAGGCCGGAGGGAAACGCCCTCCAGACTGGGAAAGGGGCCTCCATAGCTAGATGGGGAAGCCCCAAAGAACATAACCTCGGTCTTGTTGGGGTTGAGTTTGAGCCTGTTAGCCCTGGTCCATTCCATGACTGCACCCAGGCACTGATCGAGGGTCTGGACAGCCTCATCTGCAGTGGTGGAAAAGGAGACATAGAGCTGCGTGTCATCAGCATACTGATGACAGAAGACTCCATATCTCCTTATGACCTCTTCCAGCAGCCTTACATAGATGTTGAACAGCATGGAAGAGAGGGACGACCCCTGCGGAACCCCACAAGGGAGTATCCAAGGAGCCGACAACTCCCCCCCATGCTGAACCCGCTGGGGTCGGCTCCCGAGAAAGGACCGGAGCCAACTGTGAACAGTGCCCCCGATCCCAACCTCAGAAAGCCGGTCCAGCAGGATACCGTGGTCGACGGTATCAAAGGCCACTGACAAATCCAGAAGGACCAACAGGGCAGAGCACCCCCCCGTCGGCCCCCTGGAGGAGGTCATCTTGCGAAGTTAGAGTGGAGTTCTGCCTAGGAGTTCAGTATGGGATGGCAATGTGCAACCCTTCACTCCCTTTGTTATTATGCCAATCAGGGCTCATGGCAATTCCAATCTGGAATAGTAGAACCTTTCCTATTTCTGGTGGTCTTAAGCAGCCTTGTGAGAATATGTCAACTTTCATTGCTGCCTACTCTCAATTGTCTTCCCATCCAAACCAGAGCCAACCCTTCACAATTCAGACTAGGAGTGGACAACTTAAACTGCTCTGACCCTGTTTTGTAAATTGACAAACTATAGTGCCAATCATCCTAGAAGAGAAATGCAAACAAGCTGAAAATACACTCTTTTAAATAAAAATTAAATTAGATTAAAGCAAATCATGCAGAAGCTGCTTACCGACATTTATAGCTTGAAATAATTTTTTTCAGATTGTGATCAGAGGTTGATTTAATTTGTGTTAACAGATTGCTTTTGGCTCAGTCTGGTTCAATCTACAGGTGAAACTGAAAAAAATAGAATATCATGCAAATGTTCACTTATTTCAGTAAGTCAACTCAAAAGGTGAAACTAATATATGAGATAGACACATTACATGCAAAGCGAGAAATGTCAAGCCTTACTAATTGTGATGATTATGGCGTACAGCTTATGAAAACCCCACATTCACAATCTTAGAAAATTAGAATAGTACAAAAAGGTTCGATATTTTAGGCTCAGAGTGTGCCACTATAATCAGCTAATGAATCCATAACACCTGCAAAGCGTTCCTGAGCCTTTAAATGGTCTCTCAGGATGGTTCAGTAGGAATCATAATCAAGGGAAAGACTGCTGACCTTGACAATTGAGCAGAAGACCATCATTGACACCCTCCATAAGGAGCTAATCCCCAAAAGGTAGAGGTTGCAAAAGAAGTTGGATGTTCCCAAAGTCCTGCATCAAAGCACATGAATAGAAAGTTATGTGGAAGTGGAAAAATGTGGAAGAAAAAGGTACACAGCCAGCAGGGATAACCGCACCCTGGAGAGGATTGTCAGGAAAAGGCCATTCAAAAGTGTTGGGGACTTTCACAATGAATAGACTGATACTGGAGTCAGTGCTTCAAGAGCCACCACACAGAGACAGATCCTGGACATGTTCTTCAACTATAGTATTCTTCTTGTCAAGCTGCTCCTGAACACTGTCACTCAGTGGTTCAAAGTCCTCTTTTCTGATGACAGCAACTTTTGCATCTCATTTGGAAACCAAAGACCCAGAGTCTGGAGGAAGAATGGAGAGGCACACAATGCACAATTGAACTCCAGTGTGAGGTTTCCAGTCTGGGTTGATTTGGGGAGCCATGTCATCTGCTGGTGTTGGTCCACTGTGCTTCATTAAGTCCACGGTCATCGCAGCCACCTACCAGGAGATTTTGGAGCACTTCATGCTTCCCTCTGCAGACGAGCCTTATGGGGATGCTGACTTCATTTTCCAGCAGGGCTTGGCACCTGCCCAAAGTGGCAAAAGTAACAAAACCTGGTTCAGTGGGATTACTGTGCTTGATTGGCCAGCAAACTCGCCCAACCTGAACCACATAGAGAATCCAAGGGGCATTGCCAAGAGAAAGATGAGGGACATGAGACTGAACAATGCAGCAGAGCTGCAGGCTGCTATTGAAGCATTTTGGTCTTCCATAACACCTCAGTGGTGTAACAGGCTAATAGAATCCATGCCATGCCACTTTAAGACAGCAATTGATGCAAAAGAGGCCCAAAGCAAGTACTGAGTACATATCCATGTTTATACTTTTCAGAGGTCCGATATTGTTCTATTTCCAATCCTCGTATTATTGGTGTCATGTAATATTCTAATTTTCTGAGATTGTGAATTTGGGGATGGCATAAGCTATATGCCATAATCATCACAATTATACCAAAGCAATGCTTGATATACCTTGCTTTGCATGTAATGAGTCTATCTCTCTATCCCGCCACCCTCACAGATACATCTTGTGGGAACCCATAAAAGGGCCTTCTCAGCTGCTGCTCCCAGACTCTGGAACTCCCTCCCACTAGAGGCCAGGACTGCCTCATCTGTTGTCTTTCCGGAAACAGCCAAAGACTGTTCTCTTCAGGCAAGCTTTCCTTGAATGATGGTCTACCTATCATGTGTTTTTTATATAAATCTACAGCATCACATAGACTTTGTGTTTATAATGGGTTTACATTGACACTATGTTTTCAATGTTAGTTTCCATCACTCATAAGTTTACATGGAACTTTACTCTCCTTTTAACTGCTCGTGTTCTCTTATAACTTTGCATGGAACTTTACCCCCCTTGAACTGCTCACGTTCTCTTGTAGGTTTAGTATAATGTTGTCTATTAATGCTGTAAGATGTCCCTCAATTCCCTGTTCAATACTTAAACATATATTAATTGTACTGGACTGTATATTATCACTCATTCTGTAAACTGCCTTGGGTGGGGCAAAAATACTCTAAAATCAATCAATCAATCAATCAATCAATCAATCAATCAATCAATCAATAAATATTAGTTTCACCTTTTGAGTTGATTTACTGAAATAAATGAACATTTGCACGATATTCTAATTTTTCGAGTTTCACCTGTATTTTATGGTGAGTACATGACATACAAGCAATTACAAACTGGCCCAGCCCCTTTCCATGCTTATGCATGTATTTATGGCTCACTAGCAGTTGCTTTATTTTTTTTAGAATGGGTAGGATCACTTTGAGTTCAGCATGTGACCGACCACCTGTATGGAACCAATAAGGCACTGGTGGCTAATTTGACATCATTTTGGTGGCAAGTCAATTCAGTACTGTCACTTCCGAACAAACCTTTAAACTTCCCTGTCTCCCCTTCTACTCTCCTGTGGAGGGGGGGACAGGGGAGAATTTGGAAGGGGATTGATTCCCCACCCCCACAGAATTCAGCAGTATATCACATGGGTGGCCAGTCAGTCAGTGCTACACCACCCAACTAAACAAACAAACAAAAAAAACCCATGGAGGGGGAGACAGGACAGGATGAGTGGATACAGAGTAGTGTAAGGAGGAAGAGGCAAAATAGGTTTGCTTTAGGAGTGCTGTGCTTGCTTGTCCTGAAACCTGCCAAGGTCTATGTGCGAATGCAAGGTTCTTTCTGAAAGATAACTGCACCTTGAAGCATCCCAATTCAGCCAGATCGAGCCTGGGATAACCTGTCTAGTGGCACCCTCAGTTGCACTAGTCTATGTGTTCATCACAAGGAAATCTATCTATCACTTGGAAGCATTTCCTGAAAAGAGAGCCATCACTAATCTATGAGTGCTGCATCACTATGCTAAGGACCTAAGATATTTTTGCTTTAATTTTCCTTCAATATATTTTTACATCCTCAGCCCCCACTCCCTTCTATGTGTTCTGCAAAATTCTTCTCTGGTAGTTTTCCCTCCTTTTCTCTTTCTAAACTAGAGCATATATGCTCTTTCCTCTCTATACAGCACGTAAGTATCTGCAATCCTATTTCTCAATTCCCCTCCTTCTTCTCCTACCACCCCACAGTATTCTCCGCTGTTTGCATCAGGCTTCTCGGCTTCCTCTGTTACTCCCATCTCTCCCCAGCAATCTCTCTACAGCTCGAAACCTTGGCCAGACACTTCCTTTCTGAGCACCACATTTTTCTTCCCATGTAAATCAATCTCTCAAGTTCTCAGCCTTCTGTCCCCACCCTGTAAAGCTTATCTGAATCTCTATGCCTTCTCCATTTCCACCCAAGTCTCTCTGGGTCTTTTTCTCTCTTTGTGACCACTTCTTATTCTTTCACCAGCTCTATTTTTGCTCACCCTGGTGTGGCCTTCTCATTCCTCCTCCTTGCAGTTTGGCAGTAACAGCACCCATGCCTTCCACTCGTCCAGCAATTCAATGCCAGGGAAGGCATTTGAATGTGGCTCCCCCCCCCCCCAGTGTGACTTGCTTAGTGAAGGGGGGGGGAAACTGGTGCCAAATCCACCATGCTCCTTTTGAATTTAGGGAAAAGCAGAATATAGCAGATGCAGCCAATCTCTTAAGCCCCTTAATACAGGTCACATGAGAAAGATGTGGGAAAGGGCCACATAAATGGGCATTTTCCTGTGTGAGAGAGACAACCAGGTGGAAAGGGTGTGAAATGGGACTGGAAATGAAAGCTACACTGTACATCTCTCGAATGGGTGGACTCAATAACCTGACAAAAACAGCTCAAGAATAAGCAAGGCAAACTCTTCTAATTTTGTTTTTCCAGGCTGGAGTATGTCACCTAACTGAAACTGAGGGCCATTTTCACTCCTGCCAGCAGTCCAAAGGTCACAGACCCAAGATACCACTCATCTGCATATTTGTTTTTTTAAAAAAAACATACAGTAGTTAGGTACTGCTAAAGTTAATGGGATTGTTTTTGTTAATTACATTCTAGAATTTAATTACAAAACTTTACTTGTAAAACTGAACAATGCCTGCTTTTTTGTACCAGCCCAAATGTATTTTAAAATCATTTAAAATTGTGCAACTTGGGTTCCCCAGCAAGGGGGCAAAACAAGAAGAATTGCCCAACACTTCCTAAAGAGTATTAGAAATCTTTGTGAGCACTTTGCTTTCAATTTTATTTTTTAGGTTTTAGGGTTGCAAGCCATTCTTGCTGCTGTCTAAATGCACCTGAACTTTGTTCCTCTGTACAAAAGGGCAGAATATATAACTGTCCAGATGTATGTACATAAAAATTAACAAAGCAGCTTTTTAAAAAGAGAGCTTAATGTCTTGGTAATCAAAAACAGAGAAGCACAATCCAATCATCTTCAACAATAATCTTAACATACACAAATCTAGTATTGTACCAGGGTGGATAACAATCAATGATTTTTTTAAAAAAAAAATTAAAAATTGGAATTTTTATTTAAATCAAATTTTTTAAAATTTATGTTTTTGAATAAAATTCTCTCTAAATATAATGTTCTAGTTAAGATAAATTATAGTTCAAAGGTTATTCATCATGCAATTAGTTTTTAATTATGTAGCATAAGGCTGTATTAATCCATTCACCATGTCATGCTCTCTCAAGAGGTTTCTGATTACAGTATTTGGGGCAATTTTTCTATCTAGAAGATATAAACAATGCTTGGTTTTGCTATTTTCAAACCTGTGCATTTGAGTCTGCAACAATAATATGCCTCCTTCATAGCAAAAAATGTTATAAACATCAGAATTGAGAAAAAGACCTTAATCCCCTTGTTCCTCTGCAAATCTATGTACACAGATTCGATCCCCTTACCTCTTAAGCGTTACGTGTCAAGAGAAAAGTCTACAAATGTAAATCAACAAACGTTGATTCCAATTTGATACTGAAGAAGAACAGGATTAAATGGATACAAATCTTTAAAGAAATATTGTTTCAATAGTATAGACAAAGGGCATAAAATTTACAGCCTGTCAACCATTAAGAAAAAACTGCTGCAAGATGTTTTATCAGTGACATATTACTCCAAAAGACATTGAAATATGGATAAAAATATGGATAAATTATGGATAAAAACTGTACAGAGGTATGTTGGAAGTGCAAAGTGTCATAGGGCACTTTTTAAGCATATGTGGTAACCTGCACAAAGACAAAGAGGTGCTAGATAACTGTATATGCAAAAAAAACTTTTTAATAATTAAGTATGTGATGGATCAAAAGACTGTTCCTGAGATTCTTATGAGATAATGTAGAAAGAATCTTACAAGACTTATTCAAATGTCAATGGTGATTTCTTAATAGATGGCATTTTCCCCAAGTTACACCATTTGGACACCAGCGTAAGATTTTAGTCAATATTATTGTCTTCTGTCATAACCCAGTGTCCTGCCATCTACATAGTTTTGTTGACCACCTTTGCAAACATATGTCATAATCTTCTTTTTACTGCACTTAAATCATTCTATCAGATGCTTCATTAGACTTTTATCTTGCTTTCAGAGAACAAAAGTTCAGGATTTATAAGTAAACGCAATATTCTGTTCGAAAATAAAAATCTTTCAGAAATCTTGTTTAGTCTTTGATGTCTTCCTCTATTTGTTTTTTCTACAAAACCATTATTAACCACAGGGATCATTGGTAAAGAGTGGTCCATGTCGTTAATTGTCTCTTTTCTGTGGATGAACCGTTGCTTACAATCCATTTTCATGAAGTGAGAAAATGTAACCTATTCTTAAGAAACTAATACTTTCCTAGAGTACACGAGCTTAATTTTTCTTCAAGAATATGTATCGATAACATCCCTCTAGCATGAGATAAGTATCAGCTAAAATAAATAATGGAACAAATAACTTTTTAAAACAACAACAAAATATTTCAGTGCAGTGCTCCTGCTCAGGATTCTAGCACTTTGGGAAACTCCCGTTCTTACTATACCAGTTTTTCTCCAGCATTCAAACACCATTGTGTGCCCCATTAAATATAAGTTTTCACTGGACATTCTCTTTATGGCATTCCCTCGTCAGATTTTTGCTTTTTCTATAATTCTTGGCTGCAATTCGAGACGGGTACAAACTGCTGGTTTGGTGGTTCAGCGTTGTTTGTTTCCTGGTGGAACAGCTAATCCATGGTTTAGCATGGCTCCCCTTCCAGCAGGCAACCCTTCAACAGCAGTGGCCCATGCTCCCTCCCTCCAGGTGCTGCTGCTGAATGGATGCCTGGGGGGGGGGGCACCGAACCACAGATCAGCTGTTCAGCCAGGAGTGGTTCAGGCCCATCTCTATACAGCGGTACCCAGACTTAAGAGCAGCTCGATTTAAGAACAATTGGACTAAGAGCAGAAAACTGTTGGCTTTTTAACTGCTGCCTTACACATTTTAGATATGGTCTGTTCAACTTACATTTTTTTTTTCATTTTTAACCCCCCCCCTTTTTAGATAGGTACCCGACTTAGGAGTAGTTTGACTTAAGAGTATGCATTTGGAACTGATTAAATTCATAAGCTGAGGTACCACTGTATATGCAAACCCTCTGTTGATATATTCCTCTTAAGACTTTTGCTCAGTTACTGTCAGGAATAAAGCTGCCGTTTAGCTATTTCCAAACCATGCATTCAGAAGTACACACTCATAAGAATAACCATATTGAAGCAACTTGGCTGGATTTGTTTGGTAAATTCTATGAACACAAACTCTCACAACACCAGCACAGAACCCAAGGAATTTCTGGGAGTGTAAAATGAAAAACCCTCCAATCCTTAACAGTTTATTTAACTTAACATTCTAATCTTACAGCTACCTGCTCTATTTATTTGTTTGATTTATTTGATTTATATACCGCAACCATCTAGCAAAAAAGCTACTCTGGGCGGTTTACATACATAACCAAAATACAAAAACAGACTGAACAACTTAAAATAATAAAAATACGATGAGATGCAAGATCTTAACTCACTTATGTGGAAGTTAACTTTACTTAATTAGGTATTTCCAAGTCAAACATGAGTGAAAGTAACGCATATGAATGCTCTCGACATATCTGTCATTCTGTCCAAATACTGTGTGCATTTAATAGGCAAATATTCAAATTTTATCAAAAAAATTGCAAGCTATTTTACAAAGTATTTTTTGCACTGGTTTGTTCTGAAGTAAAAATCTTTTCTAATAAAGGTAAGATAAAAGTTAAATTAATGATTTCATTTTCTTTCTTAACTTCAGTGGCTTCCTAAACCCTGCATTATAGTGGAACTAAGATAAGGACTTTTGGTGTAGTACCAATTCAGTTTCCAAGCTACAACATAAAGCATTTCCAAGTCAAATTAATGTATTTGGAAATATACCCACAAACACCTCTCATTTCCTACTAACAAACTGAAGAACTTTTTCATGAAAGCTTATTGGTGTGTCAGGTCAAATCACCTCCAACTTATGGCAACCCTATGAATGAGTGTGGTCCAAGGCGTCCTGTCCTCAACAACCCTAGTCCAGGTTTCAACATGCTCACCTCCAAAGATAGTTCAGGTTTGATCTGATCCAGGATTCACTTAATTATTACGCATGGCAAAAGGTTAAAAGAAAGTATCAGAAACAGTGATAGTGATAGGCAAGACAACTGTGGCAAGGGGGCTACAGGCCATGCCCACTTTTTCAGTACAGTGGTACCTTGTATAAAGGAATTAATTCGTTCCAAATGGAATTATGTTAAGCAAATTTTCCTTTATACAAATTCCCATAGGAATGCATTAAAACAGAGTGGTCCCATTTTTATGTTGTACATATTTGCCCCATAGACGATTATGTTAAGCAAATTTTTCCTATCTCCGGAATTTTTATGTTGTACAAATTTTATGTTATACAAGCTGTATGTTATACAAGGGTCCACTGTAATCCTTATACCTAGGTTGACTCTTTCCTCTGATTGGTGAGCACATAACTAAGAGAAGCAAAAGGCCACAAAAATCCAGGCACAGGGCTCTCTTGCACCTGTCCAAGTATATAACAACTTCCCACTAGCTTACCCCTTTCCTGGAACCCATACAGGAGGGTGACCAAGTATGATTCCACACAAGGCCTGGCTACATGTTGTTCCACTGAATGGTGGAACACACAGCACTGCCATGCAGCACAATCTGCAAGAGCAATCTCTATCACCTACTACGTTCTTTGTGAACTAGATAATTTTCCTTATATGGGAATGAGTTATCATAAAGTTGGTTTAACTATTCTAATGGGCACCCTAATGGGTATATTGATTTATTAAACCCGATTTACATTGTTGTCATCTTGGCTAATCACGGCACATCGTTAAGGCTAATTTACCTTGGATGTATGACAGTAGGAAATAGGTACGCCAACCACAACAGTGAAACTTAAAACCCAGACCTCTCCAGAAATATTAAGATATAACACTTTTGAAAGACTGGAAGTGCACCCTTAAATATATTAAGTAGGAACAGATTTTAGTCATTTGATTTGAAAGTTGCATGAGTTTAGGGGCAACTGCAGTATTAGATTACCCTTTTAAATAATGGATACACTGCAGAAATCTAGCACACACTGCACACCACAATGCTGTAGCCTAATATATACACTAATTACAAGAGCTTTCTGCTCCTTTAATATTATTGTTTACACTGGCGGGTGTAGTAGAAAGAATATTAAAAAGTTTTAAATTAAAAAAGTTACTTTACAGATTTTCCTCTCTGTATACCTACTCCAAACATAACCAAGGATAGCACTAAACCCATGCCAGAAAAAAGAACACATAAGGATTACTTAATCACAGTCAGTTACTAACAAAAAAAAACCCAGAACAACAACAACGAATATGTTACCATCTTACAGGCCTTTATTTATTTATTTATCTGACAAAAGCTTCCGAGGGCTGAATCCCACTTTATCAGAGGGAGAGGCGTGAATCCTATTGCTGATTTTTGGATATCAGCATTGAGGAGGGGTTCCTCCGTATCCTCTTTTTTTAAAATAAGGAAAAGCAGCGCGACTCTGTACTCTGCCCGCAAAAGTAAATGCATTAGAAGATCGAGCTATTCGATGAGTAGTTAACAATCGTCAAGCAGAAGAACTGAAAATTCTTAGTAAATAACTGCGGTGTGTGGGGTTTTTTGGGGGGGGGGGTTTCTCCTCCTCGGGCAACACCAAGGGTTCTCTGGGGAACAGCTCGCTCCGTTTTCCTTTCCGCAGCAAGGCTGATTCTCCGCCACTCGAGCTGGAAGTCCCATCCGGCTGCTGCCACCCGTGATTTTTTTAAAGAGGGCGGCAAGTTCCCCCCACGGGGTGTCACATCCTCAGCCAAAAAAGGGCCTCGTCTGCCTCGCCCGACGGCGGGGACGGGGGCGAGAGAGAAAAATATAAAATAAATCTCCTGGCCGGCCGGGGAAGGTGAAGGAGGCCCTCCAAGGGGAGATCCCTGCCTGCCTGCCGCCATTTGCTCACCTTCCTTCCCCTACGCCCACCTCCACCGCTGCCACCCCACGCACTCCAACACAAACACACACGCGCGCGCACAGACTCCGCTTACCCGTCGCGGGGGCCCTTCATCCTCCCCTTTGTGTGCGCCCCCGCTGCGTTGCACGCCGAGAGGAGTCGGAGGGAGGCACCGGGTGGGGGGGGTTCTCTTCTTCCCGGACCGGAGCGGCGGCGGCGGCGGCGGGTGTTGGTTGGGAAGAAGGGGCTGGAAAAGGACCGGCTTCCCGCTCCTCCTCCTCCTCCTCCTCCTCCTCGGCCGGGCCCAGCAGCGACGCTCCTCCTGGGCCTCCTCTTCAGCAAGGCGCCACCACCTTGGAGCTTTCCCGGGAAAAAGGCCCACGACGGAGAAGGAAGGAGGGAAGGAAGGAGGGATCCCAGGTGCCCAAGAACCGCGCGCAGGCCGCCGTGTCCCGTCCCGTCCCCCTCCTCTTCCCCGCCGCCACTCGACGCCAAGGCCGGCCAGCCAGCCCAGCCCGTCCCTCCCCTTCGCACTTCAGGGCGCGGGCACGCGAGCCTCTCTGTCTCCCGCGGACGCGCGCGCGCGCTCTTGGAGAGAACGAGAGAGAGAGAGAGAGAGAGAAGGGGCTCGGGAGCGCGCCCTCTCGGGTGATTCCAATCACGGCGAGGAGTCGGGGACGAGTCCGTCTGCAGGGTTGCAAGGGAGAGGGGGTGGGCGGGCGGGCGAGCAGGCGGTCAGCCTCTTTCCCTCCCCCCTACACACGCACACACAGCACGCTTGGCCGACACGGAGGGGGAAGGTCTGAATTAGCAATGAGAGAGGGAGGAGGAGGAGGCGTCGCCGCCGAGACGGCTCAGGCGCAAAAAGGAAAGGGGGGGTGCCGGGCGCTACCTCAGTGCATTCTTCTTCACACGTAAAGCACACGCCGCTCACTTGGCTGCCAGCCCTGTGGCCCTCCCCACAACACACACAGACACACACGAAAACGCACAGAGACGTCGGAGCGGAGGCGGTGTCCCGGGGTTTCACCTCCAAAGGGGCAGCCTCTCCCGCGCAGGCAGGCGGCTCTTTCTAGCGCCTCCTTTTCGGAGGCGCAAGCTTCGCTCGGGCGGCGGCGGCGGCGGCTTCGTTCCCTCCCCTTCCACGGAGAAAACGGGCCTGGGGGGCACCTTCTTCCTTGAAAAGTACAGTCTTCCCCTTCCCCACCGCCGCCGCCCTTCTTTTCCGACGTTGCTTCGACGAGGGCGGTGGAACAAGGACACCCACCCCCCACCCGGTGAAGGAAAACGGCCAAGAAGCCTTGCGGTCCCTTAACAAGTGTTGTCGACGACGCGGGCGCTTTTCGTGGCCCCTTTCAGATGCGGGAAGGTGTAAAGAAGAGGAGGGAAGGCTACATACAACTCACGAAAGATTACACACACACACACACACACACACACACACACACACACACACACACACACACACACACACACACACACACACAGGTTTTCGTCTGGAAAGTCTCCGAAACCTCCTTGTTGCTTCAGTTGCAACATGGCTCCCTTCCCGGAAAACTGACGGAGGCGGCATGGAGGGCTGGAGGGACAGACAACCCGTGGAGATTTTCTCCAGTGTTATTTCTTCCAAGCCCTCACTCGCCCGCCTTTTCTATCCAAAAGCGCTTTTCGAGGGTCCTCGGCCAGCCCCTGCCGAAAGGCTGCGCCGCTAAAGAACTAAAATTCTCAGGCACCAGTTTTTACTTTGCCCCCCCCCTCTCTCTCTCTTTTTCGGGGGGGGGGAAGTTCTGCTGCAAAGACTGGTTCCCCAAATTTGCGGGGACTACAACTCCCATTCTTTCCCCCTCCCCCACACCGCCTATGGACGGAAAGGAGTCTAGCAACCTCGGAAGGTCCATTAGTTCCCCAACCTTGGTCTACTTGGTTGCCAAGTAATGATCACTGCCGCCCTTTTTAATGTAATGACATCTCTGTAGTTTCCAATGCGTGCAAGAAAGTCCCTCACATTTCTGCAAATGGAAGTTATCTATGTGTGTATACCTAACGTGACCACTGGGGACACACACCTAT
>JAHTLZ010003518.1:27530212-27560192 GCA_023846285.1 Phrynocephalus versicolor | reverse complement strand
AATATAATACCCTTTTCATTCTTCAAGATATTACCCAGAGATTTGCCCGCTGATCTATATCTACATTTTGCTGTCCTAAAGACTATCATGAAAAGTCTTACTGCCCATGTTGATAACCGTACATAGTGGTAGATAACCAATGCAAACTGGCAAAAAAAGGTAGAAATTCTGTAGTACATTTTCATAAACTCACTGCAGAAGTTTGATGGATAGCTCTCCTCCCAAGGGCAGCTTGACACCAATCAAAAAAACATTGTGTAGCTATTTTGTTTTTTCCGCCTTGTTTTTCCATGGTAAGAAAAAAAATCTGTGAAAGAATGGGAAAACATGGAAGATGACACTGTCTGGATCCCTTCTGTTAAATTCTGTACACGAGGCAGTGCAATTGCACAATAAAAGCCTCTTCTCTGGAAGTGCCCCAAGGATCTTGGGTGGGGAGTAGCTGTTGAAAAACAAAACACACATGGCAGGCAAAATAAGCAATAATGTTGGAGCTGAATGCCATAGCAAAGAATTAATGTTCTACAGCCCCCCTTGGAAAAATTGTCAGTTCCAATTCTAAGAGTTTACAAAGAAATAAGGATTACATAACTACCACAGCTACCTTGCTAGTAAAGGCTTCTCTAAGCTCCGAGAAGCTGCCTAGATGCCCTAAGCACATCCGATCTCGCCTGATTTCGGAAGCTAAGCAGGGTCGGCCCTGGTTAGTACTTGGATGGGAGTTCACGAGGGAATACCAGGTGCTGTAGGCACCTGGAGTAGGAACTGGCAAACCACTCCAGTATTCCTGCCAAGAAAACTCCATGGATATGGAGTCACGAAGAGTCGGTCACGACTGTAACGACACAACACACACACACACTATGGAAGTAGAATCCATTCCTAACAATCAAGGTGCTGCAGCAGTCTCTGAAGTACTGAAGTGGGTGTTATTAAGGGGTTTCAGGGGATCAAAAACTTGCACTTTTTGAGTTGTTCTCAGAGGCGAAAGACGTATTGCTTGAAAATATGCAGTTGGCTCCTGGGAAATAGATCATCAGATATGTACGGTAATTGAAACAATCCTTATCCCCTCTTTTCCTGTGTTCTACTAATGGAGAGGACAACGCGAATCCTGTTTTTGGGACATGATTGTCTGAGAGTGGACAAGGGGCGCTAAATTTATTTATTTTAATATATGTAGATGCATTCTGTTGTGGTGACATGCCTGATTATTATGGTGACATGTCACTACACAACTCCCATAAAGAATTTCCTATAACACATGTTAAAGGGGGTTCATTCCTATCTTATTGGACTGTCCTCTGTAATATTTTTTTCATTAACTGAACAATACCCATATTTATTAACATTTTCAGTTGACAGGACTGTCTTCCTTCCCAAGCTCCAACAAGTCCAATTGGTTCGTTCAATGCACTGGTTATACAGTATTTTTAAAACCATAAGCAGCTTAAGTCTGGGCTACATGTAAGATTCCATTGTCTTTTAGAAGCACTCTCAGACATTAATATATTAACAATAAACTCTCCTCAGGATCCCATATCTTTAGAGACTTTTTTGATGGAGCTCAAGAGAGGGCTTTCTCTTTGTCTTCTCTCAGACTCTGGAACTCTGTTGAGAGAAGCTAGGTTTTCTCTCTCTCCCAGCTCTGTTTCTGACAGCAGGCAAAAACCTTTATGTTTAATCAGCCCGTCAGCAATGAATAGCCTCAACTCACAGTATTTTAGCTGATGGGCTGGATTTCTTTCCTTCTTTAAAAAAAAAAAGTAAACTAGTATTGGCATTTTAATGAAGGCATATTGCAATGTTTAAATTTTATTTGTATTTTAAGATCAAAATGAATTTAATTCTGTTTATTTATTTGTAACATTGTATTGTTAATCTAGTATTTTTAATTATATTTTAAGCCACCGGAGTCTCCGGTATAGGAGAAAGGTAGCAACTAATTACTTATTTAATTAAATAAAAATGGGACCCACTTTCTTTTCTTTTCTTTTCTTTAGTTCATATGCTTTCACCCCTAATTTTGAATTTCTTTCTGCCATAAAACAACGTGGATGACATGTAAAATGTGTGTAAAACAGAAGGTGGAAAAGAAGGGAGAAAGAAACTGGAATTTTCAAGGTAAAAGTGTGCATGTGTGCATGCATGGACAGGACTGGTGTCAATACCCTGACACTCTTGGGCAGGTGATGGTGCTCCCATCGCTTGGCAGGCCCCAGCTGTGATGCTGTCTTTATAAATATCCTTGATGCTCCGAGTCTAGCTGTCCCAAGTGTATCATTTGTGAGAGGCGGGGGTACTGTGGAAAATAAAAAAAAAATATTGCCTGTCACGTCTACTGCTTGGAGTAAAGCTGCTTCTCAGCTTACTATGGCCAACAAAAAAAAAGGGGGGGGGTCTCAATATTGTGACAAGGCACATTCTTAGTTTAAACCATCTCAGGCCTTCACTTGTCTCTTTGTGTGCCTGCCTGATCTGCAGCTGTAACTGCTCACAACCTGGAGTTCAGTCCCAGGTAGCTGGCTCATCTTTGACTCAGCCTTCTGTCCTTCCAAAGTTAGTAAAATTGTTAACATTATCTAAGGAGAAAATGAGACTTGATTGGATTTTCACTTTCTTCAAAGGAAATGGAGCAGTGGAAATCTGAGATGTTTGTTGTGCTAAGGTAGCAGATAAATGTGTTCAAGTAATTCTTGACTGGATGTGAATGGGTTGGGGTCTTATTTTCTGGGTTTTTTTTTAAATTGAGATATAGTGGAAGAGGCTGAGTAAGTACAGCCCACTGAGATTTGTAGTTAAGAATAGCATATTTCGAAAATGACAAAAATCCTGTGGTACCTTTAAGACTAACAGGTTATCTTTAACTTAGATTTTCATGGACTGTAGCCTATTTTATACTTGATGTCAGGGCAGTTCAATAAATTGTATCAATGTTGGCAGTTCAATAAAATGTATCCTTTTTGTTGTTTTTAACAATTTCACAGTTGTAACAGGTTTGAAAAAGCATGTGGAATACTGTACAGTACTGTTATTCCCCTCACCTCCTCTGTGTTTTAAAAGTTTGCATATAGTGTATGGCAGTAAAAGCACTAGCAAAATGAAAAAGAAGTATTGCTACAAACATTCACAAAAGAAGTTGCATCCAACGTGAAATCTCCAGCAAAAGGGTGATTATATAATGCAAAGTTACTTTCTCTTCTTCCTAGCTGACTAGAATGTCCTTTGGGCTACAGTAGCAGTTTCTTATGGCAGAGTGCCCTCTTTCTCAAGCAGTTTGTGAAGAGCAACTGATTGAGAATACTGTTGAAGACACTTAAAACTGGCAGCTGGCCTGGGCAGACTCTTGTGCGAAACACTGGCTTGTATTGTCGATGTTCCAGTCTATCACAGCCCAGTTCCAATATTGTAGGCTTGCATTTAGAAAGAAGAGATGCCTCTTTTAAAATAGGAGAGGATAATTGAGGTACAGATATCTTAGTTTTCAAACCACTTCCTGTATGGTATCTTAGGGCGTTTATACACGACCCCTAAGCTCCGCGGCAAAGGGCTGCAAGCTCCGGACCTTAAAAATGTTTCCCCACCAGGTCCGGAGTTTGCAGACAATTAAGTGCGACCCCGCCCACCTATGCGCGACCCAGCTGCACTTTTCTTGTACCTGCTCTTTGATGGTGAAAAATATTTAATGCGGATGTGCTGGGCTCTCCTAACTTCTTTTTGTTTTTGTTCTTTGCCTCCCGCCCCTTTAAGAGCAACCAGGAAGTCACCGGTGCTCGCCCGGCAGCTCCCACCGGCACTGGGAGGTAAGATTTTCTTCTTTTGTCCTTTTTTTCCCTCCCTCCCTCCCTCACGCAGCCAGCAGCCAGTGTGGAGACACACGAAGAGCGACAAACCCCTAAGATCGCTGGTCCGAATTTAAGGGACCAGCGGATCTTAGGGGTCGTGTAAAAGCGCCCTTAGAAACCATTGCACTTCCACAGTTTTTGTAATATTTGCTCTTATTTTGTGTGTTTTTGTTGAAATAATATAAGTTGACTTCAGAATCAAAGACAGAAAGGTTAAATATAAATATTTGTAAATAAATACCATCATTAAACCTAACTGTATTTTGCACATTGATGTGGGTGTGCGCTGTGAGTTTATCACGGAAGTGAAATTTGGAATAAACTCTTGTTGGCCTCACTATACAAAAAACACTTTGTGATGTGTGTATTCTGTATATTTCTCTTCCTATACAGTCTGGCACTAGTAAACAAGGCAGAATATTTAAAGACTAACTTTTTCCTGGTAGTTTTCTCACATTTCTCCAGGTAGGCAATAGCTTATTTCTCTATTAAATATAGCACCTTGTGAAATATAAAATATCCTTTTTATACTAAAGCCTGTATTAATGTGAAATTAAGAGACTTTTCAAACTAGGCAAGTTTAGTCCCTGTACCAAACACTGGTAAAATCACACATGCAGGTGTACACTTGAAATCCACAGTGCCATTTATAAGTCAGTTTATTTGAACAATTCTTTACCCTTTTCCTTTTTATGCCAGTCACATACTCAGTTCTCTGAGCTGAACTTTCCAAAAATAAAACTTTTCACATTATCGACTCAGAGATAGCATTGTCTTCCCATTGTACAGTATAGCTTAATCTGTCCTACATAATTAAAAGTACAAAATCATTATTTTAAAGTTGGCATTCTCCACTATAGAATGTATAGAAAGCAGGAATTTGGAATCAGATTTAAACTTTGTCTATCATGACATTAGATAGCTCTTTTAGTCTACCTTTTCCTTTGATGTACAAAAACAAAATAACCATCAAGAGTTCACATGTGCACTTTAATGACAGTGGTGCAAAAAATGAAAGACAAGACTCATACCAGTTTTGATACACATACACATATATTGTTCAACCACATTAAAGCCACTGACAGATGAAGTGAATAGCATCTGAAATAGCAGACTAAATTGTGTTGCAGTTGAGGTCTTAATCATTGAATTGACAAAAGCCTTCGTCATGTTAATTGAGTCCCACTGACTGAAAACATGCCCACTAAAAGAAACTCAGTTTTAACAAACATATTGATTTCCTCACAATAGTAATTTGTAACACTGACTTATGGTTACCTTAGGCCAGGCATGTCCAAAGTCAGGCCCAGGGGCCAAATGCGGCCCATTTTCAAATTTTGAATGGCCTGCGGCTTCTTATGGATGGAGACATCAGCTTGCAGTTTTATGGTTTGCCTGCCCTCCCTGCCTTTGTCCATTCCCCCAGCTACCTGCCTAGCCTACCATTGCTGCAGCATCCTCCCTGCCTCCTTGCATGTTATAGAGCAGGCATGTCCAAATTTTAGCCCTCCTGATGTTTTGGACCACAACTCCCAGAATTCTAAGCTTACATTGCCAATCACAAAGGACTGTGGGAGTTGTGGTCCAAAACATCTGGAGGGACGAAGTTTGGACATGCCTGTTATAGAGACCTGTCCAAAGTCCGGCCCGGGGGCCAAATGTGGCTGAATGGTAGGCCCCCACACATTTTCACCTCACCAAATCTGGCCCTCCTTGCAAAAAGTTTAGACACCCCTGCCTTAGGCATTTTCCATTGTAGGAAGTGCCTTTAGCTGTTAAAATATTCTACTAGTGGGGTCTGCAGTAAAACTTTGAAAAGTGGTGTGTTTCTGTTTAATATTCTAGTGACTCCATTCACAAAACCTACACACAGACACATTTACAGACCCCTCTAGGCTTAATTTCATTCTCCCACAATGGTCAAGTCAAGTTTTTATTCTACTGCACATTTCTTACTGACCTCACCAGGCTATTTTGGCCAGGGTGGTGGGTGGGGTTGTGGCATTCCCAGCCCCCTCTGCTTTTTTGCAGATTTAGGAATTGTTCTTCTTACATATATACCATTTGGGCCACATTAAGAACCAGCATTTGGAGAGCTGGGATTGCTGAATGGGGCAGTGGTGAGGGGAGACCATCATAATAACAGTAACAGAGAGTATGTTTGTCTCTGTGGGAGTTAAGACGGAGAGGAATCTTCAAAACTTCTTTTTCAGCGATGACATTTCCTACAGTGAGTCAACGGGGAAATACCAACAGGTGACTATATATGACTATGTGAATAGTGGCTGGCAAGTGAGGCAGTGGTGCACAAGCCTTTGCAGGTCTGTTCCTCCAATTTCCTTGTCCAACACCTTTCCCATCCCATTACAGCCATCTCCCCCCACCCCACCCACTCCCCAGATCAACCAGATTTCCTTAGCCAATGAGCATTGTTCACTGAGCTATTTTGAAATATGTACCATCTCCTCTTTAGAGATTTTTTTTCAACAGTTGTGGACCTTGGCATCATGATTTGTTGATTCGTCCTCTCTGGTGTTTGACTGTTGCCACTGCAGCTACATAAAGAAAGGCAGTTTTAGGAATTAGGATACAGGATTGTTTTCATTTTCAAAGAGGTACCTGTATACAAATCTATTGGAACGAAAACAGTATGCAGTCCTTGAGCCCCTTAAAAATTAAGAAATGTTATAGCTTTCCTTTGAAACTCTTCCATTTTTAGTGGGTACAAAAGTATTCTACATAAGGCAAGCCTCCTTAAAAAAAACTATTATTTCTAAACCCTGAACAATCAGGGTGGGTAATAAGTGATAATGGCAAGCATGCCAAAAAGATGTTGAGAAAGATTTTCATGATACGTCAAGCCATTTGCATTGTCAAGGATGGCCTGTGTTTGAGCTGGTATTCTTGGGACAACCGGGATTATGAGCTCAAGGAGTCCCTATTATCTGAATTATTTCCAGGGGTATATTCCAGGTATTTCACAACATATGATGGAAATGCTTCTTCAAAAGGTTATTTTATCTTATTTGAACAGTTAAGTTCAAAGGAGTTTGCCATCTTTGTTGTAATAAATTGGTAAAATGCATGTTAAAGCTAAGCAGATGGGGGAAAGTTGCAGACCTCTGAATTTCCTCTTTAAACAGTACTTCATTTTTACATTAAAACATTTTTCTTGCCCACAAAACTTAAACTATAGTTAGATTCTCTGGGTGTACTTAAGTAATGGTAACTATAGTCCTACATGTTGAACTTCAAGCAGACATGTACAGAATTCGACCCTAACTTTTCACTGTTAAGTCGTACTTGGGAGTAAGCACAGCATAACTCTGTACCATACCTGTCAAGTATCCCATTTCAGGAGGGACAATACCATTTTTTTTGGGGGGGGGTGGCCTTTGCCCTGCTACCGTCCTAGAGCATTTATTTTACCAGAAATGTCCTTGGCAGCGGCAACATAAGACAAACTTGCCCATCGCTCTGAGAAGTGCCTCCCCCAGGTCTGTTTGGCCAGGCCAGAGGGTGTGGCCCATGCCAAGGGGGTGGAGAGGGGGGCGGGCCGGGGAGTCCACGCCCTGCTATCCCAGCAACAGCAGCATATGTCATGGAAGCGGAGCAGCGGGCCAGTAGCCCCGGTGGAATCTGAAGGCCCTGATCTGCACCGAGGTGTACGCATGCTAGGGGTGGGGAATGGATGGAGGAGGTCCTGCCTCTGGCTTCCCCCACCATAGGTGTCAAGTTTTAAATGGCGCTCACTCATGGCAGCGCATCTCTGGATAGAGGCAGGTAGGCCAGTCAGCCAATGTGTGGGAGCGGGGGGGGGGAGTAAGATTCAGACAGTGGCCGAGCGGTGATCCTGGCTGGATGCTTGCAGCGGGAGTGGAAGGAGTTGTGTGTGCATGCGTACGCATGCATGTTTGGATCTCTGTCTTTGTGCGCACGTGCTAGAGCGCACACACATGTTGTACCTCCTATCCTGGCCAGCACTGGGTAAAACTTGACACCTATGCTCTGTACCAAACTTAGACATTAGCTTAAATCCAGTAGTAAGTCATAGCTACAATAAAGTAGGCCTGTTGAAACTAGGAATTTGGTGAGAACACCCATGTAAGTTCCTTTGATTGAATGTTTCTAATCTCATTGTGAGTTACTCCATAATTTCAGCCAGTCTCTTAACTACCTATGGGCCTTTTTACACGACCCCTAAGATCTGCTGGTCCCTTAAATTCGGACCAGAGATCTTGAGGGTTTGTCGCTCTCCCTGCGTTCCCACCCCTTCCGCACTTCCTTGTTCTGTCTGCGTGAGGGGAGGGAGAAAAAAAGGGAGAAAAAAGGGAGAAAAAAGGGAGAAAAAAGGGAGAAAAAAGGGAGAAAAGAATGCACTCTTACCTCTGGAGTGCCGGTGGAAATTGCTCCAACCCCCGTCACTTCCTGGTTCCTCTTAAAGGGGCGGGAGGCAAAACAACAACAACAAAAAGAAGCGAGGAGAGCCCGGCACTCTCCGCATCAAAATTTTTCACTCTCCCAGAGCAGGTACTTGGAAGGTGCGCTGGGTCGCGCTTAGGTGGGCGGGGTCGCACTTAATTTTCTGTTAGCTCCGGAGCTGGTGGGGAAACATTTTTAAGCTCCGGAGCTGGGAGCCATTTGCAGCGGAGCTTAGGGGTCGTGTATAAACGCCCTAAGATTCTAAATTCAAAATCCTACATACTGAAGCTTCGGACATTTTAAAAATGCATTTAGTTTTCTGCATCCTTAGCTCTGAAGTATAGTAGTTGGGATTTAAACGTGCTACATAGTTGTGTGTTCTAAATAATACACATTTGATGAGTTATAAATTGCCTAGACCAAATAGTATTATTGATTAAATAAATATGAACAAAAATAATAGTTCAGTTTTTAGGTTCCAGCCTGACTTTATTTTATAAGGATGAAGTGACAAAGATTCTGTCATATATGCATTTGTACTCCATCCCAAATCTTATAAGCAAAAATACTTTCCCTTCACGTGAATTCACACAAACGTTTCTCTCTCTCTCTCTCTCTCTCTCTCTCTCTCTCTCTCACTTACTCTCTGGAATAGTATTGCAAATTAAATGTTCAACAGCAAAAAGTTGAGGATAGCTTAACACACCATTCAAAGGTTTAAACGATAGCTCCTGTTGCATGTGCAGCCACAGGAAGCTCAGCTGTGGTTCTCATACAATTAATTGCTTCCGCTGTGTATAAAATAGAAAGTATTGGGTACTCTGGTGCGGAAAAAGGATATCCTCATTCACTGCCCCTATTTCCTTGCCAAAGGCTATTAGGGAACCTTTCACCATCAATTCATTTTTAATAAATTATCCTGTGATGACAAAAGAGAAACAGAAGACCAACTATTATCAGGAAAACTGTGCAGATGGATTATCTAGTACATTAGGAAGATGATCACAAAATGTAGCTCCAGTTAATTTTTATTTAAGAGTACTTTTGGGGGTAGGATTGCCCTTAATATTGTAAATGAGAAATTCTGACAGCCTTGTTGCATGGACTTGCGTCTTTACTGTAATCTGACATGGGTATCTTCAATGCAGATAGCATGAAGGTAGGTTTCTGTGTAGTATCTGTAAACCTTTACAGAATTATTGAGACAAAAAGGATTGTAAAGTTTATCTAAACCAGTTGTTTGCCAAGCAAGAAAGCTACTATGGCAGAATTGTCAATAAGTGGCCACCCAGCTTATATTTAAAACCTAACAAACCTTATTAACTTAAATTCTACATTTGTGTGTGTGTGTGTGTGTGTGTCCATTATGTTGTGTGTATCTCTAATAAGCATAAACAATTTGACCACTGCTGTCCAAGCTTCCCAATAATACTGAATTATTTATTTTTGCAAGGATTCCAGGAAGAGAGAATAAGATGCAAGAGAAAAAGGGAAGCCACGTGGTTTGTTAATTGATAGAGTGGAGCTGATGGTGCTTGTGTGTGTCTGTGTTCAAGTACCAGTCATAGAAAAGGAGAGAGCTTTCAATATTGATTCCAAATAATGCAATATTAGTTAATTTAGGTGAGGCTGGTGGTGCCAATGTAACTTTGAAAGTGGAAAGAAGGAAAGTGGAAATGAAAGAGTGGCCAAAATCCCATTGCTTAGTGTAGTCAATCACACTAGAGTTGGACCATTTAATCATTAGGCTAACTGTGACTAAGAGCTGCCTAGATGCCCTGAGCACATCCGATCTTGCCTGATTTTGGAAGCTAAGCAGGGTTGGCTCTGGCTAGTACTTGGGTGGGCGACCACCAGGAAATACCAGGTGCTGTGGGCGCCTGGAGTAGGAACTGGCAAACCACTCCAGTATTCCTGCCAAGAAAACTCCGTGGACATGGGGTCACAAAGGGTCGGTCATGACTGTACGACAAAAACAACAAACAAAGCTGTGACTAATGTTTGTACCATAAGTCACAGTTAGAGTAGGACCTTTTAAATCAATAGAATATACTGAGGAATTGACTCACCAAATCCCCATTGACTTAGTGGGGCAACTCGAGTGCAATTTATTAGGCAAAGCAACAGTTTTGCCAATGTGTATTTCTGAGCTGGTTCCCAATTTCTTAACCAGTTAACAGAGACTGAATGTGTTTATCTGTATAAATAGTACCACTTAACCTCAAACCCATTGAGATTGGCATAGTTGCTTATGTTTCTGTGTTGTACTTGGTATGCCCATGAAGTTGTAGCATGTAAAGAATCTTGATTATAGCTACAGTATTAATAGTTGGCTTTAAGAACCTAAGCAAGGCCAGGCCTAGTTAGTACTTGGATCAGAGAAGGGTTGGGATATCAGTAATCACAAGGTAGTGGGTAGGCAAAAACCCTACCAGAAACTGTGGAGATGTGTTGCCAATCTGGTACTATTGTAACAGAGACATAATTATGCAATCCTATGCATAACTAACTGCTGAGAACTTAATACTCCTTACATTTTTCTGAAAATACATGAACTACAAATAATTATGCTGCAGTTGACTGTTAGCTCCCAGTTTTCCCCATACATAAAACTTTGACACAAACTCAATCTGTAAACCAAATAGGGACCTAACCCCAGCCTAAACAGAGGTACTCCGAATCATAGGAGAGGCCCAGGTTCGACTTCAGAAGAAGTAGATATCCTGACAGTAAACTGGTCTTGCAGCAGACCAGTAAATTATCTGTCCATCTTTGTGAGATCCAGATATAGATGATGGCACTTGTTTGAGATTAACATACCCAACTGTCAATGCATACTTGAGAAGTCTGCATGTGTTCCTCACATAGTTTAGAAAGAATTTGCACAGGGACTTCTGTTTTGGTAATATTTTATTTGTGTTGGCACAGTTATTCCATGCAGGTATATTCACTCAAACCTCACAAGCCACACACATTACACTGAGCATCTGAAAGGAAGACCTCAGGTGATTAAATCCAAACCCTATGAAAAAAGTAAGGTCACTTGTGTTGTCTTTATCAGTACTTCTATAGATTTTTAAAAGCAAGATGCCGAGCATGACTGCTGCACAGAACATTATCACTCTGTTGCAAATGTTAATACAGTAACATCATTTTTTAAACAAAACATCAGCATCCACTGCAAGCACTAGGTTTCCGTGATTAACACTGGCCCAGTAGATGGTGCTAACTTCTACTTAGTGCTGTTACATAGGAAAGGTCAAATACAGCAAGAACTTCAAATTAAACGTTTAATCCAAGTTACTGACCGTTGAAGGACCAAACTTGTGTTTACCATTTTGTTTGCATCTATGTTTTTTGTTATTGCAAACATGTTTTTGTATGTAATGCAAAATCATGTTCAGTAGAATATTTTCTAGAACTTTTATGAGTTATGCAATATATATTGACCTCAAGAAAAAAAATAACTACAATTTAACTACAATCCTGAATCATTAAAAGAAAGGGGAGGTCTACCACAAAAGTCAGTAGAATATGGATTGCACCCAGAACATTTTAAATAGAATTTTTTCAAGTTTCATTGTTAAACGAAGCAAGAGGTCTAATATTTAGCTACACGTGAGTGATACAGTTATGAAACTTCCTCAAATGTTGTAACAGCTTTTATCATTTGGTCATTCACTGGTACAGTATTTGACTTCTAAGAAGAAGAAAAAAGGCAAAAAATCAGCAATGTTTCTGATGAAACACAATAGTAACAAGATCACTTGAATAGTAACACTAGTCAAAAATAGCACACACTGAACCTTTCAAGCATATTTTTCCATACAGCAAGTTTATTATTATTTGATGATGTGGGATCGGTTTTTTTTAAATGTATGCATCCCATTCATCTCAGATAGAGTGGTCTTGGCAAGACAGATAAGGGAGGTTTTACTCAAATAAAAGTTAGAATTGAGGTTACTGTTCCAGCTCAATCCCCTTGCCGTGTATTTCTGTAATGGTCTACAAATGAAGTGCAGACTTTGTGGCTCCAGTCTTAATAGGAGAGCACACAGACCTTCTATCAGTGGGGTTTTTCCAAGTGAACCAGGATACAGAACAATGAGTTTTCTGAATCACATGGGGACCCTCCTCTCTTCTTGAGGATGTCAGAAGAATGAGAGAAAAGGACAGTAGGGACTTTGCTAGTACAGCTGTCTTGTCTCTATGTTCTACCTGGCTTCTAAGCATTCACCAAGGGTTGATGGTATCACCGATTCTAGATATCTTTGACAGCCAAGAGCCCCTGAAGATGCCATTTTGTAATAATGAACCACTCGTGCAAACTGTTGGCTTGCTCGAGCAGTGCGACTCATGGGATATCTTGATTCCTTTTCCCTGGTGAGTTTCTGGTCACAGAAGAGGATCTAGTATCTCCCATAAAAACCCCTTTCTCCACTGTACTATTCACTGTAGTCCACGAAACATTACATTAAAATATGAAAGTTAGTCTTTAAGGTGCCACATGTTTTGTGTCTTTTCGTTTTGTTTTCATTTTGCCTGTACTATTCACGTAAATATTGCACTTCCACAAAAGTCATTCAGCAGAGAAGCTGGATGCAGCAAACCCTTTCCAAACTAAAACGCAATATCTGTTTAGGGTCATACTCTTAAAAACTACAATACAAACACAGAGAAGCTTCTGGCAGGGATGCATAAAACAGCAAAGCTAAAGAATGGATTCTGCTCTTTAGGAAAGGATCCAAGTCAGGTGAATGAATGTTTGTTTGTACATTTGACACTTTTAAAGACCACGGAAGGGGCAAAGAAGTTTCCCCATGATTCTTGCCCTTCTGATTTCAGAAGTGTTCCTGGAACAGCATTCCCTGCCCTCACAAAAAAGCAGCATTCATGCCTCTCCTGGAAACATCACAAGGCCCCGACCCACCCCGCAAAAGACATGGCTCAATGAGTAATGACAGCCCTTTAAAAGTGCAGTCGATCCTTGACCTATGGTAGGGTTTCATTGTCCTTCTGTTGTGAAGCAATCAGCAGGGCTGGCTGGCGTGTGATTAGTGGAAAGTGCCAGAGAGAGAGAGAGAGAGAGAGAGAGAGAGAGAGAGATTGAGCCTGAAGTGGAATAAAGCACTGAGTTAAGGGTGCCTTATTTGTGCGTTGTGGCCTTCCTTGATTACAGGAAGTTACGTATTATCAGTTAACAGCAATTTTCACTAACTAAGACACTAACTGCAAAAGGAAAACCATTGTGTCTTTGATAAATAATATTTTTAAAAAGTTACACCAAAATGCTAACGATTCTTTCTAAAAATAAGCAACCAAACAATTCTGCAGTCCTTCTTACAAATGTCAAGAGTGATAAGAAATAAAGTGCAATACTTGTTGACATACTAGAGATCAAATGTGTTTAACTACCTGAAATACGGATTGAATAAAAGCATAAAAGTTGTACATTACAAATATTGAAGTTTCGTTATGTCCTCCAGGTTCTACAAACAAAACAAAACAAAAACAAACAAAACACACAGAGGGCTACAACCGTTCAGCACTTTTAAGCCTGCCTAATGTATACTAGAAAATAAAGCACATGCTTAACACTCTTCCCCTGCAATCAAATGGGATTTTAAAAGTGCTTCCTGTTTTATATTTCTTAAAAGAAGGCTTCCTGTTTTGAGTGAGTGAGAGAGAGAGAGAGAGAGAGAGAGAGAGAGAGAGAGAAGAGAGCATTCTATGGAGCTGGGTTTCTCGTTACAACATCACTATCTGAAATTGTACCTATATGGGTGTATTAAGGAGTGCAGCTCAAATGTTAAAGCTCCTTAAAACCAAATTATGGATTTTTAAAAAACTGAATGCCAAATATATATTGCAATAAATCTAAATAGCTCCAGTGCTGCAGCTACTTATTAGATAAAATAATAATGGTGTTCAATAGGAGTAAATAGTTTGAAGTTTATGGCCATTTTCCTCAGTGTCATTGGGGAATGGGAACCCTTTCCATGTCTAAGTCACAGTTTAGGGTAGTCATCTGAACAGCCATGAATTCCTGTTATTTGTAAACAACTATTACCTGATAATATCTGTTCTAAGTGACAGAGTAAAGGTGTTGCCGGTTGCAACAGTTCAAATGTTTACATAGGTATCTATGTGCTGAGATATTAAATAAGTTTGTTCAAAAACTGGAACAGGGCATGCAACCTTAATACTCTTTTAAGTTACAGGTATTTCTGTGTAGCTGCAAACACAATTACATTTCAGAGTTGCCATAGTGAAATAATCTAATCTAATCAGTTAGGGCACTGTAAATAGTTATCAATTGTAGCAGTAAAAGTATGGATTACCAAAGACATCAAAATACAAGTGTAATTCCTTTTGGCTTCTTTTCTGGTTTTTGGATGAATTTCATACTAGACATTTTGCCCACTACCCTCCTGTTTTATAAGTTAATCACTAACCCTCAGAACAAAGGGAAGAACAAGAAGGAAAGTTATTCTGCTACACAAAGAAATGCATGGATCATTTCCATCTCTTGATCTTCCTTTTATAACAGCAAACTGTAAAAATCAGATTCCCTTCTTATACTCTGAATGCGGTTAACTATTTGAAGTTATATCCTCTCTACTGTTTCTGTTTTTTGCAACTGGAGTTAATGTCACCCAACTTGGTTTTTCTCATCCCTTCCACCCATCACAATAACAAACAAGTCCTTTCCCCTCCCCTATGGGTGACAGGTTTTGGGTGGACATCTCAACCCCTTGGGTGGTGACGACAGTGTATTTCTCCATGGTCACCACCCAACTGCCACCCTCCTGGCTGGGAGAAGCATATAGTGAGCCTTGCAATGCAATATTCACACACACATGACATGCACATGGCATGGCATCACATGGAAATGACTCCCTGGCCTCTCAGGGCACATGCAAAACAATGCCGTGCTCACCCCTACTTTCCAATACTAGAACCAACTCACACCGACAGCAGTGCCAGAGTGGCATCCTAGGATAGTCCTGCTGCTCTGATAATGCAAGCATAAAAGATCATGTGTGGGGAACCAAGGACATGATGCATGTTGTCATTAATACATATCATGCGAAAGAGCCCACGGTAGTCACATGGGGGAAGAAACCCATACCGTTGGTCCCACCCCTACTGTTATGGATAGCCAGGGTGATGAGTAACAAGAAGTACCCCATGGAAGCAGTTCCCATGTCACTATGGAAAAATTTGAATGGCCTTAGAGACTTTTCACATGACCCCTAAGATCCGCTGGCCACTTAAATTTGGACCAGAGATCTCAGGGGTTTGTCGCTGTTCCTGTGTTCCCACCCCCTCCGCACTCCTGGTTGCTGTCTGCGTGAGGGGAGGGAGAAAACAAGGAAGAAAAGAATGCCGCTCACCTCCATTCTGCCATCTCGCTTTGCTCCCGGCACTGCATTCAGATCTCTTAAAGGGGCGGGGGGCAAAAAAAGAACAAACGGAAGCGAGGAGAGCCCAGCACTCTCTACATTAGATCCGCATCAGGGATTTTCACCCCCAGAGAGCAGGTACTTGAAAAGTGTGCTGGGACGCGCTTAGGTGGGCGTGGTCGCACTTATTTTTTTGTAAACTTCGGAGCTGGTGGGGAAACAATTTTAAGCTCCGGATCTGGGAGCCATTTGCCGCGGAGTTTAGGGGTCGTGTGAAAAGTTTTATCTAGATTCACTTGGATAAACCACTGCAGGATGCTTTTAGTTGATTGTATCTTACCTATCAAAGTCATTCTAAGGTCTATACAACTCAGAATAAGCATCACAACATAAACAATTCTGTTTTGTAAGGGACACTTAATACATCTGTAGCTATAAAAATTATTAAACCTTTTGCTATTATTTTGGCAAGTGAGCATTGTATCATAATGCCAAGAATGCTTTTCTGTTTGTTTATATATATATATATATATATTTAAAAAATCACTGTTGAGCAGCCTAAAGTTTGCCTTGCTGAACATATGAAACATAGAAAGTGTTACACATTTACGATTTTAGGATAGAGTTTTAGAAATGGTTTTATCTTTGTTCGTTTTGCTCAACATTTTGCAGCAAGGTTAGAACATGAATTCCATTTTTTGTATGAAATAGGCTGGAGCAAGAGCTGCACATATAAAAGCAACCAAAATCAATTTCAGCTGAGTTCGTGATCTCCCCTGTCCCTCCCCACCATGAGAAATGCAGTTATCCATGTTTCGTTCCTTGAATCAATCGCCATGCCTGCCACTTTGTTGTCAGCTTCTGGCTCTTCCTTTAGACATTAATAGCGTGTGCATGCTTCTTGCATAGTGGCTTATCCTTCTTCGAATAAAATGGCTGGCCTTCCAAATTCACATGGCAAACCTGAAAATCGAAGCAATGGGATATAGAAAGAGTCTCGTTCACAAGGGAGTCATTAAGCAGAGATGCACAAAATGTATGTCATAGATGTATGTCATAAAGAGAGAGGAGAATAAGTCAATAGGAAGCAAAGTCATCTAGAGTTATAAGAACATAAGAACATAAGAAGAGCCGTGCTGGATCAGGCCAAAGGCCCACCTAGTCCAGCTTCCTGTATCTCACAGTAGACCCGCCAAATGCCTCTGGGAGCCCACGAGACTAGATATGTCTCCTGATACCACTCTCCTGCATCTGCTCCTTGAAGTACCCGAGTTTTAAGCCTGGAGATTACACATCCTCATCATGGCTTGTAACCTGTGATGGACTTTTCCTCCAGGAATCTGTCCAACCCCCTTTTGAAGGCATCCAGGCCAGATGCCATCACCACAACCTGTAGCAGACTAACAACACGTTGGGTAAAGAAGTATTTTCTTTTGTCTGTTTTCACTCTTCCAACCCTCAATTTGAGTGGATGTCCCCTAGTTTTGGTATTTTGTGAGAGGGAGAAGAGCGTCCCTTTATCCACTTTACTCATGCCCTGCATTATTTTGTACGTCTCAATCATATCCCCGTCAGGTGCCTTTTTGCCAGATGAAAGAGCCCCAAAGATTTATCCTTTCCTCATAAGGGAGGTCCCGCAGGCCAGTGATCATTTTAGTTGGTCTCTTCTTCACCTTTACCAGTTCTACTATGACTTTTTTGAGATGCGGTGACCAGAATTGTACACAATACTCCAGGTGCGCCCTGACTATTGTTTTTGTACAGTGGCACTATAATGTTGGCTGTTTTATTTTCAACCCTCTTTTTGATTATCCCTAGCATGGAATTGGCCTTCTTCGCTGCTGCCACACTCTGGGTAGATATTTTCATTGAGCTGTCCACCAACACACCAAGATCTCTTTCCTGATCTGTCACAGATCATGAAGGAGAAACAGGATTTTCAGTGACTGTACTGATATGCCAGAATGCGGTAGCAAAGAATCTTCTGCTTATTGCCACTGATAACACTGCAAATCCTGCCTCCTTTCTCTTTGGCTCCCTCTACTTGGGGTTGTAGCTTCCTCCATCATTAGCTATGGCCCCTACTTTATTTTAATGCATCTATAGCCCTTGCTAGAAAAAAATGTTTCTTCTCATTTAAGGCAAGATGGAAGATGCAGGGGAGTGGTATGAAGAGACAGATATTTATTCTTGTGCACTCCCGGACACATTTGGTGGGGCCACTGTGAGATACAGGAAATTGGACTAGATGGGCCTTTGGCTTGATCCAGCATGGCTCTTCTTATGTTCTTATTACCTTTGCAATACAGTTACAGACTTCTATAGTACAATTAATGTGTGGTTAGGATTAATATGTCAGCCTCTTAATCCTAATCATGCAACCACTCTATAGGAGAGCTCTATAACTGTTGGGCTCTACTCCCAAAAGCCCCCCCAGGAGATTGCTTCCTTGTAGCCCCAACCTCTTGTAATTTTTTCCCTCTTGGGTTCAGAAAATTGGAGGGGCTGACTCTTCCTCACCCAAATATCCCCAAAGTGGTTCTCAAGCAAATCCCATAGGCACCAAGAATTTTGAGCCTAGATTGCAAATGACAAAGGACCAAGGGAGTTGCGGTCCAAAACACCTGGAGTGCCGAAGGTTCGCCACCACTGCTACAGTGCAAATCAGCTATCAACCTTAGGATGTCCTAATCTATTTTCTCATAAAGAAACCTACAGCACAAATGAAGCAGGTATCATGCCAAGTGTGTCCAAGAGCTTCGATGAATTTATCTCCTGCTTCAACGGGGAAATCACATCCGTGGCATTTGGTGCTGAACAAGGCAACATAGTCTAGAAGCAAGAGAAACAAATAGAAGCTAAATTTAGAAGATAAGCAGTATTAACTTTCCTTCCAAACACAGACCTGCTGGGCAAGAAGGCATGGGTTTATTTTTGTTTCAAATTCCTTCTCTGCCTTGTAAGCTCCTCTGGAATGACTTTTGCAATGCAGCCATTGTCGGTTCGTTTTTTTGCAAACCATGCCTCTGAGTGTGGAGGTGTTAGAGTGAAACTGGTCAAGACTGGGCTAGATGCTCCCTCAGTTTAAGCTCACAGGTCCATTGATTGCAAACATAAAACAGGAATGGATAGAAGTATTTATGCTATACCGAGTACTTACAAGTAAGGCTTAAATACTTACAAGTAAGGCTTACCAGAGCAAAGCAACTTTAGGAGGCAATAATTCAGTGCACTGATGGCTGTGTTTTAAATCTGGGTAGCCAAAGTATGGCCCTCTAGAAGTTGGTGGACTGGAATGCCCAACCCCCTCCACCCACTCAGCAAAAGAAAAAGAAAGGGGAAAAAGATGATGCAACAATGGAGCTAATATTGTTAGCTAGGTCTCCTGTGGGGCCTGGCTCCGAGGACCTGCTGTACAAGGTCTGGGAAACAATGAATTACTTCTAGCAGTTCTCAATTACTTCTCATCTTTTTTTCTATCCCATTTGTCACTGTCAGCAAAGGTACTGGTGCATCCCCCCCCCCTTTCTTTTCAAATCTAGATAGTGGCTGCTGTGGTGTTCTGATCCGCACTCATCAGCCGGATGAAAGGTAAAGCTGACCCAGACCAATGAGAGCAGTTGATGGGAGGTTCAGTTCAACTGCAGTGAGGGGGTTCCACTTAGTCTCCCCGTGTTTCAAGGCTCCCCCTAGTTGTCCCTCCTCAAGAGGTCCCTTGCCACCTTCCGAGGGGAACTCGGAAAGGCTCCATCTAACGGGTGCAGGTTCCTAAGTGCCTGCAGTGTCTCCAGGCAGGTGGATCATCAAGGAACAAAGAGAAACATAAAGCAAAATTAGTTTTGTTCTCAAGCCAGCTGACGAGAGCAAAGGAAGTGAACGGGAAGGGGGGTCCCTGTCATATTCTTTTGAGATGGATGCATTGAAAACGGTGGGCGGGTCACGAGAATGGACCTCGACCTCAGTCAACCTAGTCTCTTGAACAGCTCCATTTTATTCTTGTCTGTCCCCCCCCCCCCCCGCAAGAACAAGAAGGTCATTGTCGCAGGGTAACCTGGCCCGGTGGATTTCAGTCGTGCTGCTGTGCGTGCCATACCTTTCTCACAGTAGGGCTCTCCATCCTCCATGTGGAAAAGGCTATTCCCAAAGGGTTTCCTGCAGGCAGCACAGACAAAGCAAGTGGTGTGCCAAGTCTGCCTGAGGGCATGCATCACTTCCTGAAAGGAAAAAAAAGAGCAGATGGGGTTTGTACCAGCTGAAACACATGCGGGGAGAGGAAAACAGTCCTAAGGGCCAAGCAGCAAAGGGGTATAGGTGGGTGGGTGGGTGACAACTATGTGCAGCCTGAAGGGGAGAAGAGAAGCCTGGAGTTGTGGAAGTGTGCCCTAAAAAAGAGCACAGTGTGCTGCTTCTGTACTGACCCTTAATTTTTAAAACACTATCTGGGAGGTTTATAATGACGTAGGATACACATGGGCCCCATCCCCCGCCCAATGGGCTGGGTACCCATTTTACCAACCTCAGAAGGACAGAAGGCTGAGTCAGCCTCGAGATTGATCCTCAGGTTGTAAGAGCACTTTTGGGGTCCTTGAAGGTTTTCTCTCTCAGGTCTGAACCATATATCCCCCCCTCTCAGCAAACACACACCTGGAAGTGAAGATGCCCCAGGGTGGGGTTGGGGAATGAGCTTGTAGGGGTGGGTAGAATTTATGTATTGGAACTAAGAACTGGAAGGAACCAGCTAGCAGGGTTGTAATTAAGCACAAAGCTGTGTCCCATTTAATTCATATCCTCCTGGGGCCACTTTAATAGAAAGGCAGCAATCGAGCTTTAAGGACACACAGTCAAAGTGGAAAGTAAAGTAAAGTCTTCCCTCTTCCCCCATCCTAGTGCCCTCTAATTCAGGACAGGTCCCAGAATCCCCCTTCTGGCACGGCTCTGCTGCCCAGAGGATCCTGGGAGTTGGGGCTCTGAAGAACACCAGGTTTGGGAAGGCGAGTCCAGCACTACCATCCACATGGCATTTAACGTCTTCAAGCTTTACACTCTGGGACCAAAAGGTTTAGGCATCAGCTTAGGTATATTTTTGTACGTGCCTTGAAGAGCCAATAGAGAGATGGTGGGTGCAAGCGGAGGGAGGTGCCCAAACCATGCCCCCTTTGTTTGAACTGGGCTGTAAAATCCAACCCTAACTGACCATGCTGCTGTGTGCCTTCCAAGAAGAAGGCCTGGCGTCCATCTTGCCAAGTGAACTTTTAAGAACTCTCTCCTGGCAAATTGTATCCCTTGCCATGTTTGGACTTTTGAACCTGCTTTGAAAAAGAGAGCTTGCCCTCGAAAGCTCAGCAACCTTTTTTTGGTTATTTTTCTAGCAGCCTATGAAGGTATTGTTGGAATGTGGCAAGCTCTATAGTCAGACAGTATAGGATTAATGCCAGGTGAACCTCATCTGGAACTGTGAACCAGTGAGTCCTATCCCTGACTACGCCCCTACGAAAGGGATCTGTTCCCGCCTGCTCAACTATCCCTCTCAACCTTTCACCTCATGGTTGACTTGCACTCTTGCTGAGATCTTCTGAGCGAGGCAGTCTATGGATGTTTGCCTGACTATCATGGGTGCTGCCCAAGCTGCCGTCGCCTTACTTGTTTTTACTTCATTTGATATATTTGTCACGTATTGTTAGTGCTTTGTTGTTTTATTAGGAATACCCCATTTACCTTTTCCCTAAGACAGTGGTGTCCAAACTTTGGACCTCCAGATGTTTTGGACCACAACTCCCACAGTCCTTTGTCATTGGCAATATAGGTTGGAATTCTGGGAGTTGGGGCCCAAAACATCTGGAGGGCCAAAGTTTGGACACCCCTGCCCTAAGAGATTTCGATAAAGTTTATTTTTTATACTTCACTTTCATCTCAGAGTCTTCATTCTCCAGTTTTTATCCCGACAGGTATCACCCATCATCTAACAAAGACTTATGAGTGTCTTTGATCATCCGTGAGAAAGCCCCAAATCTATTAGACCCATGAGCGCAGAATTACTGCAAGCCCCTCGCAGACCATGAAGGAATGGGGTGCAGAGAGCATATGGTCGAAGATCAGAAAACAGAGAGCATTCTTCTGTAAGGGCCTCAGTTCAAATTTCAGTGGAGAAGGAGGTAAAAGAGATTTCAATAGGTGTTAACCAGGCTTGAGGCCTACTCTAGGAAACTGAAATTATACTTGGAAAGAAGTGTATTTCAAAATATGTCATTGCAAAAGCTTCATCACTGTTTCCATTTCAAATACAGTGGTACCTCGGATAACAACTGCCCCGGATAACGAATAATTCGGATAACAACTGCAAATTTCCGCGTATAGGGCTGCCTCTGATAACGAATTTTCCCTATGGGCTGCCTTGGATAACGAATCGCAATTCCTAGGTCTAGGTCGGCCTTGGAGAACGAATTTTCTCTATGGGCTGCCTTGGATAACGAATCTTCCTATGGGCTGCCTCGGATAACAAATTTTCCCTATGGACTACCTCAGATAATGAATTTCCAGCATGCATCAGTAAAAAAGTTATCCCAGGTGAAATTGCATCTGTACCTTTAAAGTGCACTTTTTAAAGAGTTTTGAGCAAAAGAACAGGTGTCTGTGCCTTTTTCCTAGGCTCCAGAACAGATTAAACGGTTTCCCATTCATTTCTATGGGAAACTGCGTTTCGGATAACAACTAACCTCAGAGAATGAATTATTTATTTATTCATTCATTCATTTATTGAGCTTATATACCGCCCGTCTTCCCAAAGGAACTCCGGGCAGTTTACAACAATTACCGTCGTTATCTGAGGCACCACTGTATTTATATGCTATCCCCTAACCATGTTCTTGCGGCATCTTAGAATTAGAACAAACCAGTTTAAAACTGAATGCAATGAATTGGATCGGCACTAAAGTGCATGAAAACAGCATAAAAAGGTGCCCAATGAAGCAAAGGAGAGGTGGAAAAAAATGGACGGGCCTTCCAACAACCTTTTGCAGGGGGGGCTGGTAAACTCCCTTCAGAGAGAAGTGCTCCAACAAGCAGATTTGCAAATTAAAGAAAACCATAAGGTATGGCCAAACATAAGGAAAACATGATAAACATGCTTTTCATTTCCCTTTCAGTGATCCGAAGAGTACTTCATAATATGTGCAAGAATGAGAATAGATAGAGATGGACAATGGGGCACTTCGTAGTTATCTCCGCCCCGCCCCCCACCTGCTGGAGCCTCATTCTCTGGTTGCATGGCTACACCAGGGTCTTCCTAAACCCACGGTGTGCCAGTCTCACCGGGAGCTGAGGCTGCCTTTCCTGCCTCCACAGTCCGAAGAGGAGTCAGTCCGAAGAGGAAGCAGGATGGGGAGAAGCCCCACACAGGTGACGACTGGCTGGCTGTGGAGGTATAGAATCATAGAGAATCGTAAGGAAGGACAGACCCAGCTCCTGGCATGGTGAGGGTGTAAGAGGAGGAACCTGGTGCAGCACTGTCGCTGGTGAGCGGGCCTCAGCCCGGCGGGGGGGGGACACAGGGGAGATGCGTTATTCAGTACAAAGCACTATGAAGCGCTTCGTGCCCACCTCTAATAACAACCCACCCAAAGAGTCACACTTTCAAGTAAAGGAATTTGTGCAGGCACAGAACCTAGGGATCGTTAACTATTTTCAACACTGCTCAGTATACAGAATCACACAACTGGCAGAGACAGGTGGTCTCAAGTGGCCACAAATAAAGGGGGGGGGGCCGCCGGGCGGGGAGAATTACAGATGAAGCAAAACCTGGGCAGACAAGATCATGAATGGCCAAATTACGGGTGACTTTATTTCCATTATGTTTTTTTTAAATACTGTAATTTTTTTTTAAAAAAAGCACAACTAACCAAAGCTTAAAAATAACTAGCAACCTTTTACTTCAATGTGTGTGTGTGTAGGGGGAAGCTCATATAGGTATAAATAATTTACATTTTTTAAAGTAGCGCAATAAGTAAGAACAATATTGATTTATTAGTAGAATAAGTGCTGTTGTCTGTTTTCTTTCAAAATTGACATTTTAAGGGAATAGAAGCATTTTTTAAAATCAATTTTAAAATTTTATTGACAGCCCCATCAAAATAACATAAATCATTTTAGCAGCATTTTTACAGATAATTTTCATGTTTTTTGCCATTCTTGTCAATTTTTAAATTTTCTTTTTTAAAAATGGAAAATAAATGTAACGGAAAGTAACAAAAAGAGGAATAAGGTAACAAATTATAGTACTTTGTTGACATTTTCCAGAGAGGCCACTGCATTAGTCTGCCTTGCCCTGTTGGCAAAATTAAAGCGAGGAAAAGGGAATAAACAGTTCTGAGCATTCCTGAGACCACCATATCTATCTGGTGTATGGTTTATCAGCCTGGCCAGGATCTGCTAATTCAAGCAATTAACAGTTTGACTGTTCCATTCCTATGTCAACAAACAAAGAAAAATGGTGGAGTGCATGTACTCAGAGAACTTAATGAATCAGTTTCAGGTCTGGCAACAACTAATTACATTTCAGGCCCTTGTTTAAAGGCTCAGATGGTGTGATGGGAAATGCTTCCTCTTTCCACATTTTAGGTTCATGCTAACACAGATATTGTGTAATTTAGTCTGACGTCCTGTCATTTTCACTACTGCTGACAGACCAACATCATTTATGCTAGTACTGTACCATGTCTCATTAGTGACTCACTGTCAGGTAGTTTAATTAAGCAAATGTTTGCAAAACAACCTATTAAAGAACCTCAGATTTAAGTGATGGAGCTCACCGAGGAGTGAAATTCAAGTTGCAACCAGGGGCTTGTCACTTATTGGTTGACTTAAACATCTGTATGATGCAACCCTGGAGCTCATGGAGTCCATCATGTCCATGAACCTCACCCAACATGTCATCGGCCGCACACATAAAGCAGAACACACTCTGGACCCGTCTGCTCAGGTCACATGTGGTTGGAGAGCGATGAACATTAGATCCTCCCTGTTATCATGGCTGGATCACTTTCTGCTGAGATTTAACTTGTCTGCAGTGACCTCCCTCTGCAGGGAGAATTGACCCGTGGAAATGGTCCTCCCTCAGAGGCTTCTTGATTCTGATATGACCTTTAAGGGGTTGCTTAAGAAAAAGATTTTATAGATGCCTTCAATGGGATTTCTCCATGAATTCTGCTAAATTTGTGCTGCCTGTACTGTACAACTATTGGGTGATGCTGCTTAAGTTTGTTCTGATGTTGGTTTACTGATTTAATTTGATTTTTATCACGTGTCTTTTTGTTACTGTTATATTATTATATTTGCTTTGGTTTTGAATGTTAACTGCTCAGAATCATGCCCAGCACTTATTGGTAGGTATATAAAACATACAAACAAACAAATGAACAAACGAACAAACAAACAAACAAATAACATGTGTGTTACCTACAACCTGATCAAAAGCTAAACTCAGTGGAAGCCAAGAGCATGCCACTGCTTCTCAGTTCTTCAGCATCAGACGGGGTGAAGACTAGACCACAATCTAACTGATGATCACTTAGATTATGGCTGGAGAAGTGGTAGCCTTCCAGATGTTGTTGCACAGCAATGACCATCAATACTGACCATTGCTGTACTGAGTGGGGCTTTAGGGATTTGGAGCTGGAAAACATCTGAAGGACAATAGATTCCTAGCCCCTTATACAGTATATAATATCTTTAGACCAGCCTTTATTAACTGATTCATTGATTGGTTGACTGATTGATTGCCACAGCCATAAATGCAATATGAAAGAAATATAGATCAAATCAGGATTGTATGCGTCACATAAGGAATCTTATAAAGTGGCATGTGAAGAACTCTCTATGGCCCCCTTCAAGTGTGCCAGTCCCCCCCCCCCGGACCATGTGGCCCCTGTTAAGAATGGTGGGTCTATATTGTAGGCGTTGGTCTGCCGGAGGACTTTCACCTGCTTCTTAATGGCATGTTGCTATGTGTGCTGGTGGACTTACCCCCATGATCTTGGTATGGCATCTGGCACAGGTAGGGGCAAAGAACTGTTCATAGCAGCGCTCACAGTACACACTGTTCTGTTCTTCAACAAAGCCTACATCAGCCAGGGAGGTCTTACAGTAGGCACAGTAGAATTCCTCTGGGTGCCAAGAACGGCCCATGGCTACCAGGAAAGGTCCCCTAGAAAATTGAACCATCGGTTTAATTGCAGGGCAGCCATTAAATGGCAGACCATTTTAATCAGTGGAACTTACAGTGGAGTTCTCACCAAATCCTCGTTGAGTCAATAGGCCTACTCTACTATGCTTTACTCTGCTAAGCAACAGGTTGGCCTTTGTTTCTTTCAACCTTTGGGAAAGAATAATATATAAACCATAAAGAAATACATAACTAAAGGGAAGTAAGAGACAAATGGGACCAGGGGAATCAGGAGCCTTGCAAATTACAGCTGAGAAAAGCTACCTTTTGGGTGATAAGTCCCAGAAACTACTAGCCAGAATAATAGCCATGTTAAACAAAGGATTTGGGGATTTGTAGTCCCAAAAGTAATGCTCTCCAGCTCTAACTAGAGTACAACTATCCTACTGCATCTGCTTCCGCCAATCTTATAGCAACTGGTATATGTGTGCTTTTATGACCCAAATAACCCTTCTGGAAACTAAGGAAGAGTAAGAGATCACAACCTCCAGAAATGTTGGACTACGGCTACCATAATCACTAACAATGTCCAGTCTGGCTGGACAGAGTTAGTTAGGATGGTGGGAGTTGCAATCCAATACATCTAGAGCAGGGCTGTCCAACTTTGAACAGGCCAAGGTCTACTTTTTCCAGCTCAAAGTGCCTGAGGGCTACTACACTAAAACCTCTACTTACAAATTTTATCTGTTCCGAGCACATGCTCAAAAGTAAAAACTTTTATAAGTAGAGCAGCGGTCTCCAATAGGTATGCATTGAAAACCAATTAATCCATTATGGAGGGAACAGATTTCAGTGCGCCATGGCCCTTGAAACTGCCCCGCTTGGCTGAGACAATGGGTTGGCAGACCCAGAACTCTGCTGGGGCAGTGGTGGTCCTTGGGATGGGGGAGGGAGGGGTGGAGAAATTATCCCCTCACTTTTTTTAAATTGATGGCTGGCGGGCTATTTTTGAACCCTTTGCGGGCTACCAGTAGCCCACGGTCTGACCTAGAGGTTATCATGTTGGATAACGTGGGATGTTCCTACTGAGGAATTAACATATATATGCTCTCATTTCCTCATTCTCATAAAGGAATAAATGATTCCCCAGAAATGATTCCCTTCTTCTCCCTTTCTCCTCCTATGAGTACACCCTGACAATGTCCTCCTGATGTTATTTCTTAAAATACCTCGTGTCAAAGAGGCAGGGATTCTATTGGCAAAAAAGCAGCCAACAGAATCTTTGACGCAAGGCAGCAATGTTATGACTGAAAAACAAGGCCAAATAAGGAACTGCTTGGTATGTAAAAAAAAAAACCAAATCTGGAAATGTTATATTTACCAGGACAATTGTGGAGAGGGAGGGGAAAAATCCTTGTAGGACAGTTCCAGGACTTGAATAAATCTTACTGAAAAGTTCCCCAACTTGTAATCTTCTGAAAACACTTTGCACATCTGTTCGTTTCCTGAGGAACCCCTGTTCCTTGGGCAGGAAATGACAGTAAGAATATGGGAAAAGCCGAGGGTGAACCAGACCAAAGGTCCATGTAGTCCACCTGTCTGATCCCATAAGAGCCAGGTTCTTTGCTTCTAGGACACCCACACGCAGGATCGCCATAGTTGGGTGATCTACATTTCTGGACACTTTGGCGGCACATCTGATTGGAGGATTCATTCACACGGGGCACAGCCCAAGCAGGTGGACCTTCATCATTGTCCCACATGGGCTGAGAGTGCGCCAAAAATGCAGCTAGCACTTTCCAGAGAATGAGCACTGCAGGTGAAGAATGATCAGGGAAGTGTCCCCCTCCGGCGGGTGGCCTAGCAGGCCGGTTGCCCTCCCAGACTGTCGGCCCACCCAGTCGGCCGAGGCTTTTTGCCTGCCCTTTTGCCATCATGGAGGGCCTGCTGCTGGGGGACGAGGCACCCAACTTCCATGCGGACACCATCCACGGGGCCATCTGCTTCCATGAGTTCCTGGGGGACTCATGGGGCATTCTGTTTTCTCATCCATGGGATTTCACACCAGTATGCACGACAGAACTTGGCCGGGCAGCAAAGCTGGCACCAGAGTTTCCCAAGCGTAAACTCTGATAGCCCTTTCCATCTTTCTTGGAGCAAGGACATCAATGCCTACAATGGTGATGAAATCACAGAGAGATCAGGGAAGTCCAGCTAGCTTCTAAGGCAGTGTGTCCATCACGCTGGAACTCCTCACTGACAACTTAGTCCTGGCTGAGTCTGCAAAGAATTCTAGAAGGCCACCTGAAAACTTGCAATCCTCTTATTTAGCCGTGAGATATTTTCCTCCTCCCCCTCCTCCTGCCTCAGGGGAAATCCCACATAGCTTTACCTGATGATGCTGTTGCAGTGTCCACACAGTGGAGTTCGGCTGCTGGCTGGGAAGCGCTCAGCCCTTTGAATGGTTCCGCGGGCAACTGCCGGAGCTTGGGAGGATGCGGGAATCGATGGAGGGGTATAAGCTGGAGCAGAGGCAGCGGGCGGTGGGACTGGAGCACCCCGAGGCAGGAAATGCTTGGTGACGGTGGTGGTCGTTTTCCCAGGAGCAAATTTCTGGGAGAAGGAGTCATCTGTGACCCAGGGAGGACGGCTTGAAGGCTCTGCTTGGGCTGGCGTGTACGTGTGCACAGACACAGGTGCTGGAGCCGGCGCAGGTGCCGGAGCCGGTGCGGGTGCCGGAGCCGGAGCTGTTGAAAGAAAAGGAAACCAGCTTTCATTCCACCACCATTATCTTTTCCTCTTGCAAAGCAGTTATTTACCAAATAATCGTTTCCTTCAAGCCACAACTGCCTCAGATGAGCCTACTTGCTGACAAAGACCATTCTCATAAATCAGGTATTACAGCAGATTCAAGGGTATCGGCTCAGTCTATTACTCTGGAGATAAAGACATCATAGAAGACACTATCTGGTATCTCCCAGAGAGCAACACCTCAACAATAAATTATTTTTCATTCAGATGGACTAGAATTCAGGAAACTTGGGTTTGAATCATTGCTTGGCCACCCAAGTTCACACGTGAGGATGAAATATGTTAAACTATATCTAAATTGCCTTGAAACTCCTATTAAGGTCACTGTCAATCGGCTCCAACCTGATGGCACAAAACACAGAAGAAATGTACTTGATACATGACATCTTACTGCACCTCCACTTCTTCTGAATAATAGCTGGGGGTAATGGGAATTACAGTCCAATGCTCAAGGACAGCATCAGGTTGGGGAAGCGGCTGCACACCTGTAAGTTCCTTTGGAAAATTCCCTTTATCCTGTCATGTTCAGGATGCAGTGCCAATCCTCAGAAGGGCCCTAGGTCGGGAGGGGGGGAACGACACCTACAAATCTAAACATGCTCATGTGCCTGTACTCATAAAACAAGGTGCATATTTTCTCTGGCTCACTGAAAAGGGATGTGTCAACACCTCAAGACGTGTAATCAGAGAAAGCTCCAGTGCTATGAGATTTGCCTTCCTGCACAAAGGGACTAGCACTATTTTCCTTCGACACCAGCAGAAACACTTGCATGATGTGTGCTGTCGGTTTTGCATGAAAAGCCTTTGTTTTGTTTAAAAAGGGGCATTCATGTTAAAAACTATACTTCTACACAAAATGCAAGGTTTTTTTGTGTGAAAAATACAAGGTTTTCCATAAACACTTTCCCAAATCTTGTTTAAACAAATTTCAAAATGCAAAGGAAAAAAAAACCCAAAGCTCAAAAACTTTTCTAACTTCGCTCAGCAGAAAGAAACTTTTGAATGTCTTCATTTTTACCTGCTAGTCTTCAAAATGTCTGAAGACTAGCATGAACCTACAGCAGGCAATAAGAAATGGAATAAGGATGTGGATGCCTTTATTTTAGTTGAACTTCCCCTTCTTTTCTTAGCTGGGCTGTAATTTGTGGTGTTCTCTTGCAACCAAACTGATTTATTTATTTTTCCTCCTGGAAAACAAAAAGTATCTTGGCAAATCTTCTCACATGAAAGCCAGCCAAGGTTGCAACCAGATCCCGTTGCATTCGGGAACAGAAAACAGGTGCAGTTGCTCCCTCATGGGATGGCAAGTATTTCCCATGTTTATTATTATTATTATTATT
>JAHTLZ010003518.1:27480618-27530054 GCA_023846285.1 Phrynocephalus versicolor | reverse complement strand
TTATTATTATTATTATTATTATTATTATTATTATTATTATTATTATTGTTGTTGTTGTTGTTGTTGTTGTTGTTGTTGTTGTTGTTGTCGTCGTCGTCGTCGTCGTCGTCGTCGTCGTCGTCGTCGTCATCGTCGTCGTCGTCATCATCATCGTCGTCATCATTGCACAGCAGACAAGATAACTATGCTGGATTTTGTATTACAAATCACTAGTCAAACGCTTCATCAGTCTGAAGCCTATAAATATCTGGGCATACTGCAATTAGATAATACCAAGCATGGGCAAGTGAAAAATGCAGTCAGTAAAGAATATATCCAAAGTATGACAATGATGATGATGATGATGATGATGATGATTCCTTCCTGACTCCCCTAGCAACATCCTTTTACTTCCATTGAAAGCTTTGGGAACAGCTTTTCCCCTGCCTAACACCTCTACCTTCCTTCCTCCTTCCTTATGGACCTGTTCCGGGTTCCCTTCTAAGAGAGCTTGCTTCCTTGCCCTCAACAGACTTAGTTCCATCATATCTGGCGGCAGCAATTAAATTCCCTAGAGCTTCTCCACAGAACAGCTGGGACATTGTTCAGTGGCTTACTGACCTCTCCTTGCCCCAGCCCCTCCCCCTACTTTTTACTGATCTATAGGGTTGCTATATGGGATCACTTGAAATTCAGCTGGTTTTTTTGAGAATGCTACCCTTGTGTTGGTCTCTGATATGCTGGTTTCTTATAATGCCTCCATTCACACACACAGCTGTTATTATGAACGCAGGGCAAAATCAGCCAACAGTCATTAACCCTTTGCAGAACCCAGAGTTTACACCGGGGACCCCTTTTTCCCACCCATCCTTTCCTTTGCTGATCACCAGTTAGTTCCTTTTCTCTGAAATCCTCAACAAGAAGCTCACGTCTGTCTGCAAGGTATATTTTAAATAGCATCAAAAAAAAAAACTTTCTCACGCTTAGAATCAAGCGGTATGATCAGCAGATATGTTTGACATTATGTGCTGCTGTGCTCAGATGTGGATCAATCCTTGGACAGAGGGGCATCTATTTCAGGCAGCAGATGTCTTCACTGTTAAAGCAATATGATAATGCAACCAATTTCCTCAGGTGGTGGCAAGTGCTCCAGCACTGGAGAGAAAATTGGACCACCATCTCTCAGATCTGCCTTGATGTAGATTCCTGTACTGAGCAGGGGTTGCTTTCAGTAATCTTATAGGACACTTCCAACTCAGTTACTCTACGATTCTGTATCATTGGTACACCAGGAAGTGGCCTTCCAGGCCAAAGTGCCCCTAAAAAAAGAGATGTGACGACTATTCACCATGTCATGTCCTTGGTGATGTGCTGAGTCTTGTCCCTGTTGGGGACATCCACTTGCATCATCAAGATTTTCTGACTCCCTACAAAGATGTCAACTTTTCCTCTCCTTCTCCCTCGTTCTGCACAGGAAATGGCCAAATTCTGTGCATCTTAGCAATTTTCCTAGCGACTCCTACAGGAAAGATGCCAATAATTATAACGTTCTTGCACATCTCAGTGTTCCTTGGTTGAGCTGCTCTGTGCTCCAAGAATTGGCCTGCTTCCTTCATGATTCTTTCTTTGTGGCAGGTGCTTTAGAAGAAGCTGGGAGGCTGTCTGCCACAAGGAATCTAGTGGCACCTTACATTGTCTGTCTTCCATTGAGCTGGAGCCTGGGTCATTAGATGTAAAACAAACAAAAAAATCTTGTATGTTACCGATTACCTTGTGTGTGCATTGAGCAGTTATCATCCACATTACTGTGGCCTGGGGGGAAATAATGAACCCCACTGCTCATTATGACCACATTAGCATGACTGCACCAATACAGCAAAAATTGCAAACTTGATCTGTATTACCCTACAGAAGTCAAGTTGACAAGGAGATATTGCTAGCTGAGCAAAGCACATGCAGGCTTTACAATGCACTATATTGTGTGCTAGATCAAGTTTGTAAGGCACTTTATCCTGTTCAGTCTACAGGGTACAGTATATCCCATTAAACTAAAAAGGAGTGGCTTACTATTCATAATGTGCATAATAGGACTGATTGTTCTCACATCAAACATTTAAGGGTTAAGAACTGAGAGTGGTCAAAAGGTCTATTTCATTTGGGGAGCCTATGAAAAATGCTGTACTTGTCCCCAATTGCCTCTCAGGGTATAATTACACAAAGGGCAGGGAATATGGTTTGATCCTCTATTATTCGCTATTTATCAAATCAGGTTTCCCTGGATGACATCAGCATAGCCATCCATACAACAATTTGCAGAGATCAGCAGGGACAGAAGCAGAATATTCAGTTTGCAGGGAGTTGCAGTTACAGAAACTGCATTAAGGTGCTAACGAGGTGCTAATTGGTTATTTCCTCCTTTAAAAAACAAATCCCAAGTGACCTGATAAGAGTCTCTTCCAAAGTTGCCTCAAACGCCTTTCTAACAACAAAACATAAAAAAGGGGGAGCAAATACTATCTGGCCTGAAGCAGATTCTGTTCTAGAGTGAAACAAAAGAAACCAGCACACTCGAAATTATCTGTAGACACTAAAAGGAGTAAGGAAGAACCAGGTACCATGGCTCCAACAAGGTAAGATGGATTGCTTTGACAGCTCCAACATGCAATGTGAGGCCTTTTGCTTGTTGCACAAACGTTTCACACTTGGTACCAAAATGAACCAGATTAAGGGGCACTTGGTTGAGGGCAAGTGATATCCCCACATTACTTTGCATTAGATCAGAGGAACACACTGGATAGAAAGCGGACAAAAACTATGTCAGCCTGATCAGAGCCAATTTCAACCACAGCAGTGGATGAATTTTTTTTAAAGATTGCTCCCTACTTGAAAGGGATTATTTCACTGAAGCTTCCTGACATTGACCTGTGGATTACGCAGTTATTGGGCTTTAATTTAAACCCATCCACTCCTGATCCAAAGCAAATGTTGGAATAAATGGCCAATGTAGTCACCCTTTTGATGTCTCCCTAGAACAGGGGTCCTCAAACTTTTTAAACAGGAGGGCAGTTCACTGTCCCTCAGGCACTGTTTGGGCTGGTCTATTCGTCATGAGTTTTTCATCTTAAGGGCCATTTCATCTCATGAGGTATTACTTGTACTTCAGATCACTAGCTTTTAATCTAACTCTCAATATGAAGGATGTTCTGGATATCTCCACTGGTGGATTTGCAATTTAGGCAAGAATAAAATTTGAACATGTCTTCTTCCTTATAATCTGTATTGTCTTTGTTCTCTTTTGTCCCCCCACCCCACTTTACCACAGAGGTGGGAAGCCCCATGGCAGCACTGCATCACAAACAGACACCTGTCCCTCCCTTTAGTTCTAAGTCCCTTTTTCAAAATGGCAATGACATTTAAAGGTCTCTGAATCAAATTCCCCACCACACAATCACCTTAAGCACCGGATGCTGTCTTATGGCATTTGTTAAGTCAGTCAAAATTAGAGGGCATTATTTCATCTCTAATTGTTAAGTTCAAAAGCCTCCCACCTCTGACACTCTGTAATTAAACAAAAGCGATTTCTTGAGTTGGTAGAGTTTTGGGGTTCCCCCCCCTGTTCAAGAATAAGTGCCTGCTTACTTAAACATGACCTTATTCCTGTCTCTCATTATAATCTTTATATATGTTTGGGCAGTCCTTTTCAGGTTGAACAACACAAGTTGGATGGGGAACAGCCTTCTGATTCCAGAAATGTCCAAGCCATGTTTAAAAATCAAGTAAATAAAAATTCAAGAAGGGAGAACAGGGAGAGGCCTTGAAGTTTGCACACCAGTCTTTGGCACCACGACTAGTACACATGTGCAGGGGGAACCTTTACCTTTTTAATAGAGAACCTTTACACCCAACATTACCATACTTTCCCATACATAAGACTGTATTTTAGTGTAAAATTGTTAGACTAAAAATTGAGGATAGTCTTATACAAGGAAGCAAGCTGAGGAGTTTTGAAAGTAATTTTGGGTTGGAAAAGGGGGGGTCATCTTATGCATGGGGGCATCTTATAGACGGAAAGAATACGGTTATGAGAGGGATGGAGGAGATGCCATTCTGAACGTTGCATATTAAAATGTATGTCTATAACATCTGTGAGAAGGATGTTAGCCCAAGCAGGGACTGCTCCAGGGTTTTGGTTTTTTATATACGGGAATGTCACATAAATGGACCACTCCTTATACACCTCTCATGCGAATTCATTTCCACTAGCTGTTCCAGAACACCACGGGTTCAGTATCATGCCACTTCACCTCCACCTCATTCTGCTGCATGGGCAGAGCAGGCCTTAACATCAGGATGATGGACCCATGTCGGATAGAGACAATACAGTAACCAAGTGACTGCCAGCGTGTGTCTGAACTGACTGCCTAATGCTGTCAGGAAGCTGAAACCATAGTCAGGGGGAAAACAGTTCTCAGAGGCAGCAGGGCAAGAACAAGGACATCCTGCCTCCTAGTGACCAAACTGGGAAACTGCAACATGAATAATCCTATTTGAATGTGAATAATAGAATTATCTTGAGACACATTCAACAGTAACCAATTTTGTTTGGCACACGGTTTTGCAAACTGCAGCCAGCTTCCTCCAGGAGGTCATATGCCCCTCCCCCAGGCTCCAAGCCCCCTTTTATCTAATGTTTATGAACAGATTTTGAAAAAAGCCCATCGGTTCCAAAGGCACGAAGAAAGCATAAAAATGTATAACAAAGGAAGACCGAGCAACCTGGTGAGGTATCCAGTTCTGCAGCCAGAGATCTATGAACTGAGCTATCCAGAGTTTTCCAGTCATGTAGACATATCAGAGCTATGTCTTTCTCCTTACAGTGGGAGAGTTGCTGGTTTTTTGTTTTGTTTTGCTTTTGCTTTGCTCTGAATGAATGAATGAATAGCAAGGGACAACCTTGTGTCCTTCATTTAAAGAACACCCTCCATACACTTTCAACTGTTTGGAGTTGCCTTACCTGGCTGATAGACTGAGGGCCTTATACTGGCGGTGGTGACCACGCGGGGTTTGGAAGCCGCAGCTGGGGTTTCGCTGTAGCCCTGGTATGGAGCTGGACCATGAGAAGCTGGGGCTGATGTATAGGTTTGGCCTGGGCTTCTACAAACAAAGCAAAGCAGTGAGCAGGTTATTGGTGGACTGGAGGTACAAGGCCAGTAAGGCGTCCAGGGAACGATGGCTCCGGATGGAAGTCCTGAGATACCACCTGAAAGATCCAGAGGAAAGGATACAGAGAGATGACACCAGGAAAGCTGAGCACGCCTGGCATGTCCCTCTGAGACATTCGCTTTCAAGGCCAGGTTAGAAGCCAACACTGAATCAAGGAAAGTAGAATTGTTAGGTTGCTTCATCTATTCGCTGTTAATTATTAGTGTTATCTGTAAACAGTGAAAACATCAGCATTCTTGGGATCAGGAAAGGTCACCCCAACAGTCATTTCCTATGGAACGTATATCCCATGTCTTTCTTGTGCCAAGATGTCCTTGTTTCCTGGAAAGGTGGGTTGTCTTTGCCCCATTTGCAGATGGAGAATGTATCCAGTTGTTTGTTTGCTTTTATTACAGTGCCCATTAGCCCCAGTCACTAGCCATAGGGTTGTCAATTGATAAAACATGGAGAGAGGCATCCACCCCCCCCCCCAGTGCTGGCCTGCCCATTATTTCTCCTTGTTTACTGACCTATATGGGAAGAGAACCACACCTGGTGGGCATGGAAGGTGGTCCCTTACCACATGGAGACAGCCACTTCCAAAACTGGAAACAATTGACCCAACATTTATTACAGCAGCCATCTCTCTCCTAATGAAAATGTAAACACCAGTTGCACCCCAGTAATCTGATTCAGAAAGGACTGGTTCTGTCTACTGCACCATCACCCTGGTTCTGCCAGACCTCCTTCCAAATAGAAAGGAGAAGCTGTGGGGTGTCCCCTCCGTTGACCCTACCGAGAGCTGCCTATAAGCTTAGAAGCAGCACCTTATGAATTATTTCTTTTCCAGGCAGCCTTTGGCGCAAACCAGCTTATACCCCAGGTTGCTGTGCAAAATGCTTAGGACCATCTCAAAGAAAAGATACAATACAGAGAGGCACTTGCCTCAGGCAACAGATTCTGTGTGTCCTAACAAGGTGGCACATTTTTACTCATTTAATTTGTAAGTGTTGCACTTAAAAAATTTTTAACAGCGATGGGGAGAGATAGTTGCTCTGCATCAAATGACTGAAATAACTCTTCTTACTTCAGGTACTAAGGACTAGTTTTGGAGCCAAGGTGTGTGTTTGTTGGGGGGGGGGGTTGGATGGGATTCGTGGCTGCATCTCAGGCACCACAGTGTTTTTGGCTGCTGTATTTACTAGATGTGGTAAAAAAAACACATCAGAATACAGCAGAAGGCTGCTATTAAACATTCCTAATCTTGTTCAAATATTGTGATGCGGGAAGTCTGAGGTTCAAAAAGCAACCACAGAAAATAGGCTATGATTCAACTGACCCCTTGTGTGCTTTTCAGATTACTATTTATAACCATGAGCCCCAAGTGGCACTTAAAGACCAACGTGATGGTGATTTTGAAATTTTAAGATGTACAAATGATTTATGGGACATTTTAAAATGATATTAAATGGTATTAGTGCAGGCAGGAATCTACAGACCTTAGGCACTGATCTCGAAAGATGTTGGCCAGGATTATCAACATGCATACACTTCTTATTCAAGCATTTCTCTTACCACATCTTAATTCAGTTTAGTGTGGTGGGCAAATGTAGGAAATGACTTTTCGTGGGGCTTCATCAGGCCCGAAATCCATTGATTTAGCTACCTCTGCTACGAAATACCAGTCTGAGTGTTAAGCCCCATTGCTTTACTGAATGTGTTCTAATCACAAATACCTTCTTGTGCTCTCCGGAATTTGCAGTGTGTGTTTCAAAACTGAGAAGTCCCATTATAACTGTGAGTAGTGCTAGCAAAGATAAATAAACATTTTAATTCTTCATTTCTTCATGTAGGTATTTCCAGACTGCCTTTGAGAGTACATGTGTTGCAAGATGTCGGATAGAAAGAGGAAATCAAACTATTTAACTGTTTATTTAAAAATGTAGAAGAAATAACTTTACAGTTATTTTACAGTACGTTTCTTGGCAAAATCGGTTTCCTAAAGAAAATTTCAGTGGGGAGCAAAACAATACTAAGTTAAAAAAATATCAAACTCATCAGCACCGTGGATCACATAATAAAGGAAGAACTTCTAGCATTACAACCAGCGTAGGAGTACAGGCAGAGTAGAATTTGAAATGAAGGAAAAAGAGTCTCCTGGAAGAACAGAAAAGCAGTCTACTTCATTAATAAAAGATTTTAGCAAAGCAAAGTCTGCTGTGGAGAGATACCAGTTGGGATTTCTGCTGTTGAGTGTTAAAAGGTAGAGGAGGTTTGGAAAAGAAAACAGCCTAGGAGTTAAAATAATTTCAAGGAACAATTCAAAACCCATGGAAAGCAACCCCCTCCAAGCAGCAAGTCAATTATTAGTTGTCAGAAAAAGAAAAGTGCCATTGATAACAAGATAATTAATATCATTAATGTTTCACTAACCATCAGCTGGCAAATGGAAAGCAACACTGTTATCAATTACCAGCAGCACGTAGGAGCAATTTATACCTCTTTTTGGACTGGTAGGTGATGGAAGTGGAAGACTGTCGGTTGACGCTAGAAAAAGATAAAAGTTGGCGGAGTTTTTTTTAGAGCAATGTATTTGAAACCTGAAATTTTCTGTAGTGAGAAAAGTGGATATATTTGCACCATCAAAAACAGGAATAAGGTATAACAGCATAGTGAGATGTAGATGTCTGAACTGTGTCATGGTGGATAGAACAGGGATTGTCCTAAACAGGATCACTTTGAGTTGCAGTATACTCTTTGGGGGGGGGGGGGAATCCTTGCCTGGCAGTTCTGGGGAAGGAAACCACACCACACCTCAAGTAATCCTATTTAGCCCTTTCTCTCTTTGAAGGTCCCCCCACCCCACCCCAGAAGACGCCTTGCCCTCTTGTCCATGGTGGAGCAGCAGGAACTGTTCAGTTTTTTTTAAAAAATTATTCCCAAGTGGCATAGCGCTGCATTGCCTTGTCAATCAACCAACTCTGCACTGCTTCACAAGGGCTTTTAAAAAGAACTTGAATCCTCTTGTGCCTCCTCCTCCTCCTCCTCTTCCACAAGGGAGAGGGAAGAAGCCTATAGTTTCCTAATGACTGATTAGATTTGGAGCAGCTTCAGCAAGGCAGCAGCTTAAGCCATCCACTTTGGTGTGATCCTGACCATCACACATGTCAGTACCAAACCAAATCAAATTGATCCTAACCCACACCAAAACAAACAAACAAACAAACAAACAAAAACAGCAGCCCAACAAGGTGCAGGTAGGCACGGATAGGGGATGGGCTGGTTTGTGATTGCCTGTACATCATGTGTCACCAGAAAAATGAGTGAACTAGCACACGCCCAAAGAAGACCACCCGACAGTAGAACAACCTTCTGGTCACACCTCAGATGATGTGAAAACTTACCTAGTTGACTCAGCTTAGGAGATCCAATGAAGCACTGTGTTTAACTTATGGATTCCAAGCTCACCTAATTGTCACACATCTTCCGTTATAGCATGCCATGTATTGAGAATCAATATCTGGGCTGTCCAGTTGTTAGACCCCAGTACGGTAAACCAGTTAAATCAATATTTTCACAAATGCCACTTTATTGGCGATTAATGATTAGACTCAAGTCAACAAATAAACTGACTGAGTCTGGATGTGAACTTCGAACAAAAGAGAATGGACAGTGAAGTTGGTCAGAGCAGAATCGGACTGAGCTTAGTCTCTGCCTAATCCATTTCACATGCCCTTTGAATTCTGTGATAGTTAATTTTAGAATTTAAGGACTAGGAAGAACCAAATATTCCAACTTCCTACTTCAAACAGGACTGTCCAATTACTCCTGCTCCAGCAGAGGAACCAGTAATGATTCAGACCACAAGCACGTCAAAATGGAAGATCAAGTGCACCCACAGGGATAAGGAGCTGACCAATGCCAGAAGAAATACTGTGCCGCTGAAGCATACCTGCCATCTTGTTTTCAAGCTTCATACAGCGGTTGAGAGAATATTTCAGAGAGAAAATATCTTTTCAAAACGATTTCCTTTTCAGGTAATTGTAGGAGGAAAAGTAAGGCTTAACCTCTAAACACTGCCACACATGAAACATTTCTGCAAATCTTGTAACAACCATGCAAGGTGACCTGCTGCCTATGGGGCCTGAAACACCAAAAATGTGCCTTGCTGAAGGGCACTGAAAGTGGTTGTGGCTGAAGCGGTATAATTTTAAAACTGGACATCCCAGCACACAGGTAGCATAAACAGGTATGGCACTGGCCTGATCATCTCCCTGAGGTTTTCCAAATAAATATATTCTGATCGCAGTTGGCTAGGGAATCCATGTATCGTTTCCCCACATCAAAATTCACCAACTCCTTTAAGAACTCAGTTGAAAGTTCTCAACATTTTAGAATTCAATTATGGTGGTGGGTGGGGGAGTCAACAAAATATGCCCCTTCAGGAAGATGGAGTTGCTATGTACTCAGAAATCAAATTTTGAGACTTCGTATGTTCACTTATTCTAGTCCTACTGAATTAACACTGACATTATGTTTTCTAAGCCAAAACTGTTTCTCAAGGCATTTTTAACTGCTCTAGTAAGGCAACTATGTTTCTTGCTTTTTATTGCCACACCTGATAAAACTTAATTGTTTTGCTTTGAATTCTTCTAATGGCACCTGAATGGCTAATGCATGTTATTTGGGAGAGGTTTTCATATAGTCCTTCCAAATTCACTGGATACATGGAGTCTTGTTAGTTAACAGAACTGCCGGAGAAAGTCCCATTCCTGAACCTGAAATGACCTTGACAGCAATACTAGGAATGCAATCATAGTTGCCATGAAAAGTCTTCTCCGGAATTCTAGAACAAGACTGGGCAAAATGCAAATACTGAACTGCATTTCTTAGCATCCCTCACTATAGACCAGTGGTTCCCAGATGTTCCTGGACTGCAACTCCCAGAAATCCTGGCCAGCATAGCTAGTGATGAAGGCTTCTGGGCGTTGCAGTCCAAGAACATCTTGGGACCCAAGGTTGAGAACCACTGGTCTATAGACTATACTGGCTATGATGCAGGCTAACAGGAGCTGTAACCTGACAACATGCGCACATTTTGCCCATTCTAGAATGTATGTGTATGTGTATATGAGTACACACATGGTCTTTTTTCTGTGGAATGTACTTTCAGTCTTAAATCAGAAAAAAACAAATTCAGGCATCAAACTGCTGAGAATCATTGTTTTAGCCACCTGAGCACCATCACTTTATCAGAAGTACAGGAACCCACCTATAAACTCACAGTTCTTGTGACAATTGGTTTTTAAGCTAATGGCTTCTTCCTCAATTTTTTCCTATTCATCCTTCACCAGCTGCAGTTATTTCAGATATGGCTAGCCATCAAAGACAAAAGCAATGACACGACAGGGATTTAAAGCACAACACTAATGGTTCTGTGATGTTTCTCTGTCATCCTTACACGAGTCTCCATCTAGATTATTGTACTGGTCTGCAGTCATTTCAGCTTGAGTAGATTTGCAGAATCAGATGCTTCCAGGCTGTTTCTTGAACAGGTTGATAGTGGGAAGGTTTTTTAAAGCATCTTTAATTCATTTTGTTATTGTAGGCATGTAACCCTTGAAGAATATTTCATTTTGCACCCAGGGTGTTTATTTCTCATACAATGCTAAATCAACCATTGTAATGATTTGCTGATATCCTCCGAGACGTGTTTCTTTCCAAAGCTCAGAAATCATTCACTAAACATTAATTCCTTGCCTCTAATTCATTAGCGGCTTCAATTATTTTCAAACTTGTCATTTGCAGTCTTAACTAATAATTCAAAAGCAATGATTACCACTTTTCACGACTATAATTCATTATTTGCCATTTCCAATAATTGTAAATGGTATCCTAATGTTACAATTTAAGGAATCAACTAATGTATTAGTTTTATAAAACCTTTTTAACAGCTTGACATTAAAGAATTAACATTTCTTTAATGATTTAACCTTGACTATATTAGTGCTAACACTGCCATTTGCAAGCTCCAGGTTCTTTTTTTCCCACATGCTCATATGTTTAAACCCTCCTTCCTGTCATACTGCCCACTAGAGATGGGCACGACTTAGCGGTATTTTCGTTTTCGTTTTCGTTTTCGTTTTCCGTTTTCGTTACGGAAACGAAACGAAAATGAAAATCGGCACCAACCTGGACCGAAAACGGAAACGAAACGACTAATTTCGAGCCAATTTTCGTTTTTCGTTACTGGAAAAGCACTCAATTGAGCTAAATGGGGAGAAACGAAAAATTTTTCGTTTTCGTTTTCGTTTTCGTTACGTAACGAAACGAAAACAAAAAATTTTGAAATTAGCCCACGAAAACGGAAACGAAACGACTCAGACCCTAGCCGAAAACGAAAACGAAAACGAAACTTTTTTCTGAGTCGTGCCCATCTCTACTGCCCACTTCAAAGCAAATGGATGAAGCAAACAAGCACAAAGTTTTACCTTTGGCAGGAGGATGGGTTGGAGTCCTGCCCCACCGAAGTGGCTGATGCTGAAGACGGGCTCATCTGATGGACAGCACTGTAAGTGGCAGTAGCAGATTGATTGGCAGAAGCAGGCAGCATAGCAGAAAGGGCACAGCTGGTAGACACGGGCGCATGCTCGACAGGGGTACTAATTAAAATTAAAATGGACAAAACAAGGTGCATCTTTAAAAACTATGCATTTCTAGGACAAAATCATTTTCTTCGGCCACCATCAGAAACACACAGAGAGGTAACCAAAATTACATGAGTAATTTTGAAGCACAACGATATCTAAGCATTGAGTCTGGTTAGGCTTTAGACACAGTTAGAGCGAAGAGGGAATAACTCAACAACCTCAGCGCTACGTCCACTGCCAATGTCTGTGCCAAATCTTGCAGCTGGGAATGAATGGGTCTATGAGGAAAAGTTAGTGTGAGCTAAATTGTATGCAGAACAATTGCACAGCAGTCTCGGCTGGAAAACATGGGGTTGCCAAAACAGAAGCCCATCCAGTCCAGCATTCTGTCACACACAGTGGTTCACCATTTGCTTCAGGGTGTTCCCAAGTTGATGTTCTCACCTTACGACTCACTTCAAATGGCATTGAGAGATATCCTGCCTCTCTCTCCAACCTGGAGTTTGTCCCCAGGCATCCACAATGATAGCCAGGGACATTTGTTCTCCATGAACTTGTCCAATCCTTTCTTAAAGCTGTCAAGGCTGACACCTGTTACCACTTCTTCTGGCAGGGAGTTCCAGAGACCAGTGATCCTCTGGGTGAAAAAGTACTTTCTCTTATTTGTTTGAGATTAGCACCCAAAAGTTTCATGGAGTGCCCCCTAGTTCTAGTGTTGCATGATAGGGAAAATAGATTTTCCTTACCCACTTTGTCCATACTGTGTATGATTTTATAAACTTCAATCAGGTCACCTCTTAGGCGCCATCATTCAAGAGTGAAGAGGCCCAGCCGTTGCAGCCTCAGATGGTAAGCAAGATGTTCTAATCCCCTAATCATTCTGGTTGCCCTCCTCTGCACTTTTTTCATTCCCATAATATCCTTCTGGAGGTATGGTGACCAGAACTCTACACAATACTCCAAATGGGGCATCACCACAGATTTATAAAGAGGCAAAATGACACTTGGTGACTTGAGTCCAACAAGTTGTCCAAACAACTTTTTGGACTCGACAACCCTCTTTGATGTTCACAGAAGTACACCAAGTGCTCGGAAGGAGAAGGAAATACAAAATATGACAAGGCGGGAAATGAATGATGGGTAAAATCAGCAAACATTGGGTGGGTGGGTTATATAATCATAAATTCATAGACACTGTGGGAATTCCAGACTTCATTTTTTCCTTTTTAACCTGTGCTGCTACCACACAGGGTTCGCCGGGTCGACATGTTCCCCCAGGTTGTGGCTCCCCCTTCTTCAATTCCCTATGTAACCCTCCTATGATCACAGAACCAGAGAATAGTGAAGTTGGAAGGCGGCCATAAGACCATCAAGTCCAGCCTCCTGTTCCATGCAGGAATACAGCCTGCAATGAGGTATTATCAGGTCAAAAATTCATATCACCCAGTGCACACTAACATTTCTCAACACAACTGTGAGCCATGGCCTGTGACTGCACGGAGGAACAGCTATCTGCAAAGGTACATGGCTTTGTCTGAGTAAACTGTGTTTTACTGAAACACCCCTTTGCAACCTTTCTGATTTCCTCTACCCACAAAATTTGTTCACAAGTTGTGACTTCGCATCTGTTGCTCTGTGTCAAAACTGCCTTCATTACTAACAAAAACTTCTCGTGTTAGTAAAGATTCTGCTTTTGTCATTTTCCTGGCATGCACATTTTTGATACATAGGGAGGTCTGCTGTTACTAATGTATTTATACAGGCACGCCTATGAGCACACCTGTTACTTCACATGCCATTAAAATGGTGTGGTTCAACAGGAATTGTTACACTTTTTGCTGGTGATGTGCTTTGTTTCAGTCACACAATACTCAGAATGAAGGGGGTCAGGGTCGTAACCTCCTTTGCATACCCCTGTTCTAGAATGCATGTATTTGGGGATACTGAATCATTAATCTAGTGCTGTTTTCAGCAAATACTTTAGGCCTCCCCTCCCAATTGGCCACTCCATTAAAATCGATATTTTAAAATTGTACACTAAATACATCCTCCTGCTTAGATCCTCTGAGTATTCTCCTCAAAGATGATGTACTTCTTCACTCTTTTGCAGAACAAGTATATGATAGTGCAGATCAAACATTTTTCTGTCAACATATCTTAGCGATTAAAGGTAACAATAAACAGCTGTGTATGGTCACAAGTAAGGGACTATGTCAGTGTATTTATCTATGAGATTCAGAGAATGCATACAATACAGACAAATAGAGACAATATCCTTTGCAGTGCAGTTGCTTCCTGCAAAAAAGTTTAAAGGGTCATGAGGTGCAAACAAGGGTAATAAACCATCATAGCATATGACCAGTGCCACCATTATACCTGTACTACTTTTAGGGGGATCGATCTCAAAGAGCTAGTAAGAGAAAAAAGAAAGAGAAGAGGAAGAAGTAGAAAGAGGAAACAGAAACTGAAAACAGCCCCAACCACAAGTGTTTGAGATATTATGCCAGCCGATTGCAGTGCTCTCTGACACCAAATCAACTGTATCAATATGTTACATTATTTCATTTCTATAGTCCATAAACTATCTGGCCAAGTATATTCCAGAAAATCCTCCCCCCCCCAAAAAAATATGATTTACCAATTGCCCTTTCATTTCGTCAAGTAAAGGCTGTTATTTATCACTCAACTAATATTTCCATTTTAAAAGAAACACACCATTGTTAGCAAATAATTCATTATTCAGAGATATAGGCATTGTAGCTGTTCTGTAGATTTCCGAATTCTGTGTGCATGCATGTCGATTCAACCAAATCTATAACTTTCTGAGCATCAGAAGAACAGTATCGGAGATCATCAGCATTAGGATGTATGGAATTTTCAATATTCTGTTTTGGCAACCTGACTGCAGTGCTACATTGTGCATGAAACTTCCTATGTTCTCTACAACTCTTGGTGTGGATCTAATATATTACATGACAGATCTAAACAGCAGCCAGATGTCATATTGTTCACACAATGGATGGCTCTTCCTCCATTTGCTTTTGTTTTAAGTAAGGCTAGTTCAAACATGCACTCTTACTGCTTCACATGACTGTAGCATCTCCTGGTGATCTGCATGTATGAACAGACCATCTCAGGTCTAATACTACACATTTAATGTTAAAATTGTCCCTTAGAACCAAGTCCTTTGGCTGGAATCCATTCACACAGCTGTAAGCTGTCAAGTACTGGATAGCTAAACCATGAAAATATATTTTTAATGTCCAAGCCTGTGTGCATTCAATGACCAAATGCTTTGAATCATCCTTCCCAATCCATCAGACTTGATCGGATTTCATATATATCTAAATGCTTAAACATACATCACAATACATAAGAACATTAGACAGATGAAGAATCACACAGGATAACAAGACAGAGATGAAATCCACAGTCATAACCCGATGGGAAAGTGTTGATACTTGATCATATAATGTTACAAAATCCAACATATGTTATGATGGTAAAAGGCTGAAAATGGTGTTAAATACACACAAAAACCACACAAAAGCCTTTAAGCAGTAAGTATACATAGCTCACATGGAGAATAATAAGTAGTCAGATGCCTTTTTAGCCCCCCAAAGAAAACAAGGCAGAAGTTACAGGTGTTCTACTTTAATAAACGTGAAAAATTAAATCTGCACTTGGTTTGGAGCACAATTTTGAGTCATTGGCCACCCTGCACAACAACCTTCTGAGGGAAGCTGACGGGCAAATCATCCTTGCTGGTTCTCCTTGATCTCTCAGTGGCCTCCGATACCATCAATCACGGTATCCTCCTGGGGAGGCTCTCTGAGTTGGATGTCAGAGGCACTGCTTTGCAGTTGTTCTGGTTCCATCTTGGGGGACTATCCCCAGAGGGTTTGGCTGGGGGAGATGATTTGGTCCCTCAATTGTGGGGTGCCACATGGGTTGGTCATTTTCCCCATGCTCTTTAATATCAATATGAGACCACTGGGAGAGGTTGCCAGGAGGTATGGGTTTTGTGTCAGTACGCTGATGACACCCAACTCTATATCTCTTTTTCCAGCTGTAGTGGATGCCATTTTGTCCTTGGAGCGCTACCTAGATGCTTTTCTGGAATGGATGAGAGTGAATAATCTGAGGTCGAACCCAGGCAAGATGGAAGTCCTCTGGGTGGGGGCACTGGGTGTGGGCAGGTTGGAAAACTCCCTTAGTTTTTTTTGGTGGGGGGGAGTGACTCTGTCTGTACAGGATGAGGTGCGCAGTCTGGGCATTTTATTGGACCCAGCACTCACCATGGGGGCCCAGGTGGCATTGTCCGTCTGTTCTGCGCATTACCAACTATGGCTGATGGCACAGCTGCATGCCTTCATTGACCCCGAGACCCTCACTCTATTGGTCCATGCACTTGTAGTCTCAAGATTAGACTACTGCAGTGTGCTCTACGTGGGGCTGCCTTTGAAGTTAATGTGGAGGCTCCAGCTAGTGCAGAATCCTGCAACCAGATTACCAATGGGTACAAAAAGACATCAGCGTATTACTCCGATGCTGGCCCCACTGCACTGGCTGCTGATCTGTTACTGCATTGACTTCAAGGTTCTTACGTTGATATACAGAGCCCTAAACGGTTTAGGACCTTGCTCTCTGACAGAATGGCTAATACCTCAGAACATTGCCAGTAACACTTGCTCTTCTCAAGCAGGTTACCTGAGGATGCTAACACTGAGAGAAGCCCATAAAGCAGCCACTAGGAATTGGGCTTTCTCGGAAGCAGCTCTCCTTAGAGTTCTGCCAGGTCCCTACACTGCAGGTCTTTTAAAAACAGCTGAAGACCTGGCTATTCAGACAGGCTTTCCCCAGTTATTGACCACCACTACTGCTGATCTGTTTCTGCTAATTCAAACCACCTCTGTTTGGTATGTAGAGTAGTTTGATTTCATTATTGTTTTCAATTTGAGTTAATTATAATTTTATAATGTTTGTTTTATGTGTACATGCTGTATATGTTATTAATTATGCCGATATTTAGTAAACCACCCAGAGTAGTATTGCACCAGATGGTGTGGTATGTAAATAAAATAAAATAAATAAATAATTCTATTAAAAGCAGGCACACCATAACAGCAGGTTGCCTGTTAATGTTATATGTATAACCCCCTGTATAGTGATATGGAGAGAGGAAATCCATGCATATATACATGGCTTTATATGCCTGGAACTCAAGAACTACAGATGGATATGCTATGTCTGATAACACTGCTATGTACTGAGATCCACTCCCTATGCATATATGGGCATGTCCAGTGATTCTCAAATAGGGCTACATTACAGGCATACAATTATAAGGGTGCATAAGTGCTGCTTTAAAAACGGGTCTCCTCCATTCAAAGTTAGAGAATGTTATTACAAGCCCACAACAAAGAAACAAGCAACATCAGTCATAGAGTTACACAGCGCAGTGTACCTTTGATTACTGGAGGAAGCGAGAGGGACTGCTTGGCCAGCACTGATGTAGCTGGCCTCCCTCTGGCTTGTACCTGCTCCAAATTTCACAGACCCTTTAGCTCTTTCAGTGTTGGCATCTATGTTGCGAGACTTAGGGCGATGCCAAACACTTGATGTCACATACTGTGGCTCATGAGCAGTACCTGTAGGGCTGATCACAACGGTATAGAGTTCATGAGAAAGAGAGAGATTTCACCACATCATCTATGACTGAAAGCACCAAGACCACCTTGGTGGTCTTGGTACGGGGTCAAAAACTAACAAAGAAAAGCCCTGGAATTTTATGCGCATAGATCTACATGTTTGCAGTGTAAATCTATCATGGAATGCAAAATTCTTCAATAATGAGTAGCTGTGCATTCCATTTGAACCAGTTTCCCTGGCCCAACAAAGAGGGCATGCACTCAGAAGCAGAGTTGAGCATGTGCAGACTATGGCGATGCACATTGACATTGAACATCTCACTGTACATCAGCATTGCAATGCTCATCCATTCCCATCTGGGGTCACCCTTTGTGCACAATTCCTTGCATGGGAATAGAACCAGGTCAATGCTCTTAGTTTTCCCGTGCTAAGAGCAGCACTTAAGTAGGCAAAACCAGCAAGCTCTCTGTCTCCATACAAGCTCTGTTAAGATGAAGGCCTGTGTGTGACAGCAGAAAAAAAAAAGTCGAGGGAGTTGCTGCTTTAAACGGCAAATAGTTAGATATTCCAAGACACAATGTTGGGTGTCCAAAGAGATCTTTGGGATTCTAAAAAGTACCCTATTTTTGAACTTCGTTACCAAAAGAGAAATTTGCAATAGCAGTTCTTTAATATCCCCTTCTCTATAAGCCACTGTAGTCATTATTATTACTTTTATTACTATTGCATTTCCCCGAGTAGCCCAGTAAATAGATGGGCAGTATATAAACCTCGCAAATAAATAAATAAATAAAATACTACTGGGGACTTGTGTGGCATTCCGTCAGTGAGCACGATGCCCATCCGTGGGAACGAACGCCTGTAAGGGAGAGCCAAGGAAGTGAGAGGAAGAAGAAAAATAATGGCCAACACCTCTCCAACAGCCATGGATTGCTGGTGACCTGTGGGAAGCGCCAGCTAAAACACTGCTGGTTCACAGAGTTACAAGTGGCAGAACCTATAACTACTCTCCTACTTCTTCTTGTTCATGCTGACCCACAAGCTCAGGAGTGTTCTTGTAAAAAACAGAGGAGCATCTTTCGATTTAATTTCTATTTCCCTTGACAGGGTGTGGCACACAGGACTTCCATGTAGAGAGGATGCCTTATAGTGCACAACGTGGGAATCTAACCTCTTGTCTAGGAACAGTTTTGTGGTGGCTTTTTCTCACTCTTTAGCGAAACTGAGAGGTCCAAGTAGTTATTAAAAAAATAAAAGAAGCAGCAGGGATTATATTATAGGTCAAAATCATGTGACGTTGATGGAGAAAGCACAGCCCAAATGCATTGGAGTTTCATAGTGGTATCCCCCCAACACACTTTTATTAAGCAATTCATTGAGTCCAAGAAAGAGGGGAAACGGAAAGGGGATTTAGCCTGCAAACCATCATATTCTGTCTTCTTCCCCCAGAATTTGGCTTTGATACATTAAAACAGAATGTAGAACTCCAGCCATAGAGACTAAATATTCATTTATGGGACATGAAAACAGAACATTTTAGGAGGAAAAATGTGAACCAAAATTTACAGAACACAACATATATAGTCAAGTTGATTTATATTTGAAATGTTGGCATCCATCTTGATGGCAACAGAGATTTGTCTTAGACCTCTGCAGGAACGTTCCTAAGGTTGAGGCATGAGAAATGCATTAAAAAGCATTTCAAGTAAATTAAACCGGTAACATTACCCATCAACATGTATTTAATATATGATTGTCCAGGATATTTTTGGAAGTGTTTAAACACCACTGATTAGCATGACTTAAATGTCCTTGATATGGTCACTAATGGTGGCTTATCATCCAAACAAAGGAGAGCTTGCCCTGTCCTTAGGCCACAAGGAACCCCTCTCCCCCTCTCTGGCCCACAGACTGCCCTGGTGGCCACCCCCCATCCCACCCACCCCCACGAAGCTGGAAAATTCTGAAGAAATCTTCTGTAAAAATATACAGCCCAATACGCAACACACATTACCTGTTTTCAGAGGTTTCTGCAACATGCTTCTTGCCACTGTGGAAGGAGGGGAATACGATATGAATAAAATTAGAGAACATTTCCATGTAAAGGGGAATAGTGATTTGAGCAAGAAGGCAGAACATATGATTGACTCTACAGAGAGAGCATTTTCAGGTGTCTTCTGCATAAAGAAAAAGGCATCCATGATGACTGCCAGAAGAAACATGCTAGAATAGAGCACTATGTGCACATATATGCCCATGCCTAGTTCAGACTAAGGTGGTATGTCCGCATCTCGATTGCAACATTTCCGATGGCAGGAGAAAATCGAGTGTCTCAAGACTTCTTCACACAATTAGCATTTTCCTAAGAAAGCCAGCAGGTCAGGGAAAGATAGGCTAGGCTAAGTTTGTTCTCTTTCTTATACAGAAAGCTCAATGTAGAAACTGAAACAGAGGGTGGACATAACAGTGGTGCATGTATGGTTGACTCAAGCGGCAGGGGAGGATATATGTGGGCAAGTGCATTTCTCTAGAGGTGTGTATCCTGTATTTTTGAGTAAGAAGTTGCATGTATTCCTAAGGTATTTACAGCCCTTGAGCAAACAGTTACATTGATTTCCAAATCACAGTTCTGAATTCCAATTCTTGGGACATTTACACATCAGTGTAAATTTGGGTCTCTCCGAAAGTGAGAGATTTAAGAGACAAAGATTCTTCTTGAGAGCTTTGGTGCATGAAGTCAAATTTATGTCAATAGTCCCCGGGGACCCAATCTATTATTTAACCCACCTCCCATTTTAGATCACTTTCAGTTTGGGACATGAGCCGGTCAAAGCTCAGGAATGAAACTTGGGGACCTTTCAACTATGTCAAAATATGGAAAGAAAAACTGGAAGTTGGTCACTTTGCCCATGGGCTGTGCATTATTCATCTGAAAGCTCATGGAAGGTGTCACAAGAGTACCACAACATAGCTTGCATTCATGAATGCGAGGGCATTATAAACATTAAACGTCATCACTCTGTGTCTCATTATTGAGCTGCCTCCAGTTGTTAACCCCAACTAAAGTAGATCAATTGAATAAAAGGGATGTTAGGTCAACCGTGATGTATCTTTCACTGATTCACCAGCCCACATCCTGTTGCTTAAGCCACACTCCTGTAGGCCAATTGATTCAACGGAGATTTAAGAGTCAACTCCTAAGTTCCATTGATTCATATAGGCCTATTCTAACTGCAACTTATTTTAGCACAACAAGTTGCAATTAGAGTAGGCACATTCAAATCAATATGGAGCAGTTAACTCAGCAAATCCCCATTGATTCAGTGGACCTATTTTAATACAATATACTATGCTATGCACCAGTATTGTGGCCACTTGATCTAATCTATTTAGGTCTAATAACTGGATTTAGCCTTCTACCTCCCTTATCAGGACTGCCTCTGGAACTCGGTGAGATTTTTATTCAAGGCAGATATATCAGCCAGATCAAAGTATATGAGGTCAGCATACTTACATCGGACCAATGATGCCCACTGCCCTATGGCTAAGCTAACATAAACCAGACATAAAAGCTTTGCAGCCACACCAACTCTTTAGCTCACTAGCAAAATGACACGAAGAACAGCAGTCAGACTGAAACAGGTGCCCAATGAGACATGTGAGTGTTAGTACCAGACAGAGTTGTCTGTGTCTAAAATGAAATAGTGAAAGGATACAGCAAGAACCACGGGGTATGCAAGAAATTTAAACATTAGCTACCACACCCATTCAGCATGAAAAATCTGAAGCAACGTTTCCTTTCAATTTAGCCAAATTTACAGCCAAACAGAGCAAAGTGATGATGCAGGAAGTGTATTCTCCTAGAATGAGGTTTCATCACTTCTGTGTCTTGCATTCTAGCTTGCATTGGAAGGCAAACATAGTCTAATTTAAACATTTGATTGCCAAGGCACATATCTCTGAGGGCATTCTTGGGGCAGGAACAGCATAACTGTAGGAAGTATTCATCTCCTTTAATGTCTAGTTTGAGATTAAGTGAATACATCCAGCTACTAACAAAGTGCTACTTTACCATAATATGTATGTAGTCATCAGTAAGCCTCTATTTTAGTTACATATTAGTTTCCTTCACTGGAACACAATGGGTGAGTACAGATGATAGCCTACCAATTAATACATTACCATGGAATGATGTTTATAGCTCCATATGAAAGTTAGGTCAGACTTTTACAATACATATGTAGGCCAAAATCTTGTACAGTGACCCGCCATTTATCATGGGGGTTAGGGACTGACATGATCTGCAATCATTGAAAATCCACGATATGTGGATGCAGGTCAGGTCGGGCCTGGAGTGGGGGCTGCAATGTTTAAAATGTCTTTAAGCAACGGAACCAGCTTGGCTCCATTGCTGAAAGACATTTTAAACATCGCTCGCTACTTCCCAGCACCCGGGGTAGTGGGGAGAAGCGCCGCATAATGCATCCATGGAGGCAAGCCCTGGGCTCCAGCTGATTGGCACTGGGGTGGGGGAGAAAAACTACTGTTTCCCCACCCTAGTGCCAATCAGCTGGAGCCCAGTGCTTGGGGAAGCGGGGGGGGGGGAAGGTTTAAAAAGCTCTGGCTTTTAAAACCTTCCCCACTCCCTCAAACCCTTTCGGGGTACTGCAGTCCCGCAATATAGCGGGACCCCAGTATATGAACCACAGAAGGGCAGGGGACCACTGTACAAATTATGATATCACCAGCAAGGAGAGAATTTTGGTAATTAGAGGCTTCTCAATTCCAACCTGCTGTTTAACACATTCACTATCAGTTTTAGTGCGTGGAAGTGATGGGCGCCATGGGACAGAAGGTGGAAGTTTTAATTGCAAACAAATCACTACCTCCCCCCCCCCCCCAGATAATGTTATTGCCACTTCATAATATTGGCAAATTAAACACTTTCTCAGCTCCATTAAAAGGCCAAAAGTGAGAGAGAGAGAATTAAGTGTATTAGGGCAGCACATATCTGTTGCATTTCTCTAAGAAAAATGCCAAATGCAGAAGTTTCTCATGGAAGCAGACAGAGATGGGGAGGTGGGGTGTGTGTTTGTTATCTCAAAACGGTCCAGTCAAGAGCCTGTCAATAAAAGCAAACAAGAATTCCTCTCATTCCTCCCTCCTCTTTCCTCCCACTCCATGAGGAAGTTTTCGATTCGGCTCTCTCTTTTTTAAAGTGATGCAGTATATATGCACTGCTCGAATACACTTATTTTCTCTCTCTTCTTTGTCCCCTTCATGGAGTCAAAGAACTGATTAATTTGCCAGTACCCTGAAGTATCTCTCTTCATACGCTGCTTTGTGATAATGGCAATTGAAACAGGAAGGTTCACTTCCTGTGATGGAAACAAACCAAAACAGAGCAATTCTTCTGACACCAAACAAGTAGAAGCTCTTGACAGGGGTCAGCATGATGCAAGTAGGACCACTCTGAGAGTGTGGTGCTTTGTTCCAGCAAAGACATCATCTGATCACTGTCTCTGGGAACAAACCAGGCCATCTCTGCAGTGGATCAAACAGTGGGCTAAATGACCATGTAGTCATGCTCTAAATCACTGACAATACCAACTGTTGAATCATCACCAAGAAAACTTCTAGGGTAGGTACTTAGGGTGACATGACCAGAGTATAAAATGACTTGCATGTTGAAATGAATGATGACAAACCAATTACCATACATAGAACTTCACTATCACTCTGGAATATTTACTTGGATTTTTTTCCCTTTTGGAGATGGTTATTCAACAAGAAAATCCCTTGGAACAAAATTCTTGTTAAGGTTTTGGATTCACACAGAATCTGAGGCTACAGTTAGGCATTCAATTTTACGCATAGCGCAATTTGATAAGAGGTAAAATGGAAGTAGCATATACTGTAGTGAGTTAAACCATCTTGGTGAAGACCTAGGTTGCTACCGCACTTCCTACAGCAACCACTTTTTGTTTTGAATCACCTTTTGCCTTTCCCCAGTCACGTGGTCGCTGAAGCAATTCAGCATTCCACACTTGGGCGTTTTCTCAAGAACCGGTTTCCCTCTCTGCACTTTGCTGAACTGCTTTTTCTTCCGATCTTGTCTGACATTTTCCCATTATCTACTTCAATTTCGGAAATTATTTTTTAGGATAATGTCATGCCGTTGTTCTTCCATTCAAAGTAATATAGCTAATTTTCCGCATCTCCCTTTAGATTACTTACAATTTAACCCCAAAGAGGAAGTAGAAGCACCGGAAAAGACGGTGGCAGCGATGAAATTGTAGCAGGATTTCTTTATTGTTTTTTTCTACATCAGGATAAGACAGATTTGGGGGGGGGGAGAGAACCGGGAAAAAGCGGTGCACGGTGTCCGCAGTTCGAGCCAAATCGCTTCAAGAAGCAGTCTAGAAATCGGTTTAAAAAACACCACCCCTGGCGGCTGTCACAAGAAAAAGCGAGACAGTGGCCAAAAACGGGCATGGCCAAGGGGGCTCCACAGAAAAAGCAATTGGAAGCATGGTAAGTGAATTTTAAGGCAAATTGACTTTAAGGAAAAGGTGATTAAAAACCTAAGTGCGGTAGAAGCCCTAGTCAGTCACCACTTTGTATATAAAGACATGGCCATTACTTCCCACCACTTGTAAGGCATGGTAAATATTTGGTATGAAAGAGGAAGAGTGAGCCTTGGACAATGAATGGGGTCTTCCGCAGTCAGAAAGCAAGAGTTAGCATACTGTTATATCTGCAGATTCTCAGGCTTTCTATACATAATGCAGAAAGAGATAATCAAATGGTATATTTGTAGTCTAAAACCAAGAGTGCCGCCTCTATTAGCACCTAATTTCACATAATGCAAAGAATGGCTTTTGAAGACCAGGAAACGGGAAGCAAAATAGCTCTTTCTTCTACTTCTTCTGAGGCAAAGGAGTTAGCAGCTCCTGATAAAATGAGTGACACTGTCCTTGCCACTAAATTAGTTTAGATGGTTAACACAGAATAAACATCCTCAGCCTGAAAGCGCCATGGTTAATGCAGATAGAAAGTGAAAAACAGCTCCACTCAGAACAAAACTATTGCAGAAAGATTATGTAGCCACGTGCTAAACAGCTAGCCATAAGCAAAGTCGAATGAAGCCCTGCTGGAGCTTTGTTTCCATGGCATTCATTTTATTAGTTAAGGCTGTGTATTCTTGGGTTTCCGTCTTGTTCCTAAACACTACAATTTCTAAGGATTGCTTTAAGACTATCTAGTGCCATTATACTGACTGTCTTAGCATTTTAAAACATTGTATTTTAATGATGTAATCTGCTTTGGGTCCTTTTTAAGGAACAAGGTAGGCTTAAATGCTTTAAACAATAAAATAAAGGACAGCAGTAGCTCTTATCAATGTATGAAAATAAGTATTTGCTGATTTTTGTCACTTTTTTGCATTTGTCATGGAATGATCTAGGTATTTCAGTGGACCTGCTCCATAACAATGGGACATACTAGTCTAATAGGATGTGACACTAGAAGTTTTAGAGATTTACATGGCACACATGTAGCCTGGTAAACCATTAAAAAGGAGCTGAAGTTATCTCAGTCTGATGAATTTGATACCCAGATTCAAATGCTGTGCCATTTCTGTACTTGCAGAACATGTAGCAATCAGACATACCTTGTATATAATGTGAAGGTAAATGTAAGCAATTGTGAGGGTAGGGGGTAGAGCTATTACACAGACTTGTGGTAAAACAGAGTCATTTCCTATCTCTAGAGAATTTTGGAAACAGGGGTTCTGCAAAGAGAAGATGTATCTCCAATAGATGATTCTCAGCAATCTCATTATCCTCAGGTTAATCAGGATACTTTTTAAAAACAATACAGTGTGTAATGTAGATATGCCACAAATGTTTTGTTTGGACCACAGGTCAACAAGTGTTTAGCTTCGATGATAAACGTTCCCATTGTGGCACAGAAGTGGCCCTCAGAGAAGTCCCTTCTGTTGGCCCAACCATGAAGCAAAATTCACAAGGGATTGAACTTTTCAAAGGAGTCTCAATCCAAAATCGAAAAAAAGAAAACACTTGGCACAGAGTTGTAGAGATGTCTGGCGTGATCCTGATAGTTCTAAGTCCCCTCATGGTAAGTGTTGTTACTGTGGAGCTACTTGACTCCATGGTAGCAGATTCCATTTTCTGGACTCTTTTAGATCACAGGCCAAGAGCTTTAGATACCTTTTTGAAGAAGAGACTTGTCTCTTGAAATGTCTACATTTCAGGCTTTTTTTTTTAAAGTACCTGACCCTCCTAATGGCTAACAACACTGCCCTAATTTAAACCTGCAGTTCTGACAGCATACAGAGCAGCCCTGCTTCTCATAGAAATTTTCTATGAAAAGTCTCTCTTCTCAGGAACAGTCATACACCACCACCCCTCCCCCAGGACTCTCAAAATTTCTTTTTAAAGGTCACAAAAAAGAACAGGTTTTTGCTGAAATGAAAATCGCATGCTCTCCCACCCTCCTCCCACCCTCGGGTTTATATTTTGTGGCATGGGTGAGAACTGTGGCCCTCTAGAGGTTGTGAGACCACAATTCCATTGTTCCTCACAATTGGCTGTGCTGACTATGGCCAGTGGAAGGTGCAAGCCAAAAACAGCTAGAACATCATGGCTGCTCTTCTTGGTTGCATTTAGAGGGCTTCATCTTAATGCCCCACATAACTCATGGCCTCCTCAACTTGGAAGATATACTTAAAAGTAAGTAGTAGGAGGAGATAGGGTTCTCCCTGCTGGCAGCTGGTGGAATGAATACCTACATAGCAGTTTTATCTTGGTTTAACTATAATGGTTTGCCCCACAGAACCTTGGTTATTTTGCAGTATTGTTCTACCTCTGGTTGTCCTGGTGCCTGTTTGCTACATGGACAAAAATGATGTGGTAAAACTGGCTGTATCAGCCTTCCGTTCAACAACCAAAAAAAAAAAAAATCTCCTGTTAACAAAATAAGCAAAAGCAAAATAGGATGTTTTCATTCTTTTGCTTGGAATGCAGTTTCAGAAGCGGGGTTTTGAATTTAAGGTGCCAGACATTTTTAGGGTAAGGGAACATTCCAACACAATAATCCAGTTGTGGTCTGAATTCAATCCAATTCAGTTTATGATCTCAGAATTATTTATCTCTTCATTCCACTGCATGTCTAGGGCCAGGCGTCATTCCTCCGGCTTCTTGTCCACTTCTTTTTCTTATTTCTATAACTGCAGATGCCCCATCTCCACCCACCCAGCAGGGCTCGCCCTTCGGTAGGCAGGTGAGGTGGCCAGTTCAAACAGCAGATGCATTGCTGAGAGGTAGGTTTGAGGACAGAGGTGTGGACAAAGCAGCCTTCCTTCTTCCTCTTAAGTTAGCCTTTTGAGGTGCAGTGGGAAGTGCTTTGCCATTGACAGTGTGGTGGGTGGATGTTTCTATAGCTGGTCCACTCATCTTCTATACACAGAATGGTGAGAAGAACCCTGCCTTGGCCTTGCCTCAAGCAGCATTATGATAAATTTGTCCAATGGTCCCCCACCCCCACCCCCAGGCAGCTAACTGGTAAAATGAGAACCTATTTCAGGCTTGCTTGGTGGGCTATATGTTTTAGAAAGAAAGACTGCACCCCACAAAATGTGCCTTCCTCCATCCAGATAAGTTTGATCTACTGTACAGTGTCATGAAAAACAAAATGGGACTTGAAAAATAAATCAGAAATAATCAGATTCAGATTCTTCTATGAACACAAGGGGTGAGGAGGGATAAAAGTTCATGGTAGAAAATTAAAAAGTTTTATGGCACCCTTAAAGGCTAACATATTTTAATTTCAGTCTTAGAAGTATCTGGAAGTTGAGTCATGGCAACTGGACTTCTTTTTCTTGAGAAATTGAAACGTTTTGCTGCTCATCCAAACAGTTGTCAGATGAGCAGCGAAACGTTTTGATCTCTCAAGAAAAAAGAAGTCCAGTTACCAGGACTCAACCTCCAGATAAACTCACCTGGGTGACTGAGAATTTTCACAGACATAAGTCTTAGAAGTACAAAAATATTTCCTTTCTGCCCGGGGAAAAATGCTGTGAGTTACATCTGCCCAATTTCTATGCAAGAGAACAGGGAGCAAGGTGCTAAAGATGTATATAGCCCCGGATTGGGGGCAAACAGGCTCAAACATAATTGTCACGTGAACTGAAATTAAGTAAAAAAAATCTCTGTCTTTACAATAACAGCAAACTGCTATTTTATTTCTCTGTTTTGGTGCCTTTTTTCCCATTTTCAAAAGATGTACTAGGACTTCTAGGATTAATACCAAGGAGCAAGATGATGAATTCTCAGTTGCTTAACAGAAGAACATTTCGAGTGTATGAAGCAAGATCCTTAAGGTAAAAAGGCACATCGGTTCATCAGTTTTTAGATTCTTTATTTCAGGTAAACCACACTGCTATATACAGAGAAAAGTGGGTTTCAAAGCAACAGCAATACAGAAGAGGCAAAGGTTTATCTAAAAATTAAGCCATGCTTTCAAGAACTCAGTGCACAAATTATCTCATATATTCTCATTTCTTCTAGTCCAACTTGAAAAACTACTAGCTTGTGCCTTTTGTTTCAGTAGCTCCTGAGTTGCCACATTCCAAACTTCACACTCCTACCAAGGTCTGTTTCAAAGTCAGTATGTCCTTGACTCAACATGCCATATACAAGAGAAAAAATAAATTAAACCCAGCACATCAAGTGTTTTAGCTAAAAATGAGATAACAGAACTACGCCAACTAAGAAGGCCTACATATTTGGGAAATTCAAGCCCCAGGCACAATACTATATATTTTTCTATTCAGTTTCCTAGTTCCATTATTATTTAGTCTCTGAGAACACACTCTGGAAATGTATACCACTGTACCTATAAATATATGTTTTTGTAGCGACACAAATCTGTCCATCTCTCCATTTCATACACATTAGTTAAAAGCAAGAAATTACAATAGCTAAGCCAGTCAGCATTTATAAGCTACTTTTCATGAGGTGAAGGAAGCCCAATCAACTCAAGTCAAATCAAATCCATCTGGCATGACTTAAATGACTTACAAAACGGCAGAGGGAAACTAGGCCAGCAACAGAAAATAAAGCCAAGTGCTTCAGGAAAAACAACACCATTGTATGATGCCTTCAGTGTATCAATATCTGGGATGCTCCTAGGTGCTAACTCAGGACAGCAGTTTGTTCTTTAGAAGACATACGCCTTGCCCATTTGTATGCTATTCACAGGATTTTTAACTTTTGACATTAAGGATTTGCGCCGATAGGCCGTGATGCCAGTTGCGCAATTTGGCAAAGCGTGGACTGTTGCGTTCCGTTTCAAACCTTTCCCTGTTGCATGAAGAAAGAGACAGAACGGGGGAAAGAGAAAGAGAGAGAAAGAGAGAGAGAGAGAGAAAGAGAGAAGGAAGAAAGGGGTTAGGGACTATGACTAGTATTTCCCTGCCTAAAACTCGGGCAATGGCAATTTATTTGGATTTAAGATACCTCCAAAATTAATGCAGAAAAAGAGGACAAATGAAAGTTTTGTTGGTGGGGAAGGGGGAAATTGGTATAAATGGTAATTTGGATGTTAATTTGACTTATTTTAAAATTCCTGTTCCTTTTCTTGGTTTGGTTCAGCTTAACAGGGCTGCTTTTGCTAGAAACTCAGCACAGTCTTCTCATTTCTGTCTGATCTGTTGACAAAAGTTCGCACTGCACAACAACAAAAAAAGCCAATGTTTTCGGCCTTTTAGCACCGATGTCAGCTTACAGTCCTTGTCATCAAAAGCACACCCACAAAGATATCTTATTTTCAGCTTCCCCGTCCTTGCATGTCACAAAAAAGGTCAACTGTCAAAATGGTAAAGCAGCATTTTGGAAAGTTTATAGAGGCAGAGATCTAGACCAAAAGATTTTGGCATCTATAGCAGAAAGATCTAAATGGCATCATCCCTGCAGAAAAAGTAGGGCAGGGAGTTGAATATCCTAGTGCCCACATCCAAACCAACAGGTCTATAGCAACTGCTACACTTGGCCTCATAGCAGGGCTGACCCCGTGGAGGTACATTTCTACAAGTCATCCATTGTTTCCTTGAGATTCTGGAACTCACTTGTGTTTTCACAAAGGTTATTAAAGACAATCAGAATCTGCCAGGCATTCTACAACTCTGTGGATTGTTCTTTTCTGGAATGTTGGGGTAGTTTAGTGGTACAGTATAGTGTGTGCATATCATATAGTATGGGTAAATAGGAAAAGAGGAAGACTTGTACAAGGACAATCTATTGTGTGAGCAATTCATTGTTTTGCTATACTTGGTAGTATAACTTTATAACTTGACTTGTTGAGGCATGTATCCAAATATTTGAATTTAAGCCCAAATAAATATTTCAAATTAATACAGGTATGAAAAATGAAACAGGCTAGCTAGACAAAAGACAGCACACATGGCAGGCCTGTACACATGTTACGTTTCCTCTTGCACATTTTTTGTAAAACATAGCTTTAAAAAGGACACTTCCTTCCCCTCAGCTAATTAACTTGGTGTGCTTCTGGCTATGTACTTGAGTGTAGTAAGTCAGAATTAGAATAGTACATTGGAGTTAATGGGATTGATAGAGGAGTTGGCTTACCAAGTTCTCCAGTGAAGTTTGCTACACTAAGAAACAGGATTTCAGCCCATATCACTTACATCCTGTTTGTCTAAATCCCCTTTCTACACTGCTTCAGTAGAACAAGTGCATTTGCTCCTGCACTCACAGAGGGCATAACTAGAACTTTGGAAAAGAGGCTCTACTAGCTTAGAGGTTCCCAAACTGTTTAGCATCGTGAGATTCGTGACCCTTTTTCATTTCTAAGAGGTATTCACCTCTCCCCGCCTCTCCCTTCACAATAATAAAAAACCATTCAGTACTTAAAATGCAACGTAAATGCAAAAATGGAGTAAAAATGATTTAAAATTAAAAACAAGCATAAATGGGCTTTCTTTTCATGAAAGAAAGAGGAAACAAAAATGAAAAGGGAATTTGCCTTAAGAAAGAGCAGAAACAAAGCATATTTAATATGCACAGTGCTTCTTTTAAATAGGTTTATGCCTCCCCTCTGAATGGCTTTCTAAAACCTGAGCAGAAATGCTCCCTACCTGGAGAAGCAAAGAATACAAACACCCAAGTCCTTCTCCTTTAATTGCATAGTTGATATTAGAGATGGGCACGACTCAAAAAAATTGTGTTTCGTTTCTCGTTTGGTCGTTTAGGGGTCCGTTTCGGTTCATTTTTGTTTTCGTTGGGTTTTTCTGCAAATTTTTCGTTTTCGTTTTCGTTTCATAACGAAACGAGAAAACAAAAACGAAAAATTGCTGTTTCGTTAGCATTCTTTTCAGTTCAATGCATTTGCTGCAACAAAAACGAAAAACACAGCAAAATTTTTCATTTCGTTTCCGTTTTGTTTTTTGAAAAATTTTCGTTTTTGTTTTCGTTACGTAACGAAACGAAAAAAGAAAACGAAAACAAAAATTTTGCTGAGTCGTGCCCATCTCTAGTTGATATCTTTTAGGGTATGTCTTGGGCTACAGTCTACATCATTCCTGTCCATTAAGACTTGGGCTGCCTGGGGATGATAGATATTGTTGTCTGACATATCTGTTGTGGGTGCATCAAACTGGGTAAAACAGGCCTATCCCTTCTGACTGGTCTCTCCTGTTGTGTACTCTCCTTACCAAAAGTTAAGGCAGGATGGCTCCTGGATGCTGGTTCCTGGTTTCCCACCCCCAGCCCCCAGAGGTCTGAGAGTATTGTATGGCATGTAGTCATGAAACCTTTTGGTTACTTCCCCACCTATGCCTTCCAATCCTCTCTTGACATGTCAATGCTAAACCAGAGATCAGTTTGTGTTGAGTCAAGCTGGCCAGGAACGGATAGCACCGACAGTGGAAACTGGTTTTTTGAAAATTGATTTGCTGCCGCTACAACACAGAGAGGCACGCAGGCTCCTTGGAAAATACGAGTTTCAGGGAAGAACGGGGGGCACTTCTATGAACCCCAACTAGCTTGTGTTGAGTTCCCTCATTTTTTCTGCTTCTGAAAATGCAAAGGCATCAGGATTTGGCTACACTGTGTGTTACAGGGATATTGATATACAGTACTGACATATTTAAAGGTGCAGGGAAGCAAACCATCATAAAGAGAAAGGGGGGGAAAGGAAAGGACGAAATGTAGCACCTTAAAGAATAACAATTTTGTATTAGTGTGATCTTGTGTGGATTTTTGTTCATCCAAGGAAATAGATGTATGGTCCACACATGCTCACATTGAAACAAATCTATCAGCCGTTAAGGTGGCCTAGCACCAAACTTCTGATTATCTCACAAATGCTCTGTTCCTCCACCTCTTTAATCGTGTTAACACACTAAAACAGACTCACTCTGTTGTCTCTTTAGAAACCGTTGGGTATGTTCCATGAGTCTTGCAACATGCTATTCTCTTCTTAGCTATCTCCTTGATGTAGAGTGGAAATGTTAAGAGAGTACTGTACGTACAAGCAGGGTTATCATTTCTATTCACCAGGAATGTTCTAGCTAAGCAGCTCCAATTAGAATGATTAGTGACCCCAAATAAGATCTCTCTCTCTCTCTCTCTCCATGTCAGCATGAAAAAGGATTCAAGGGATCTTATTAGAAACTGACAAATAGCAACAGACTGACTATTTCACAGAATAATTTCTTATAACCGAGAGCAATATTTAGTCAAGGATAACTTAAATCTGAATCACCATTATTGTCTCACGTGGAGGAAAAGCCATGGATTAACAATGGTTGGAAACGGTCAGAAAAAAGCATCTCTATGGCTCACAAGACTTTATGTAGAGTAGTTATTTATTCTCTTTTTACACTAGATCCCCAGGGATGCTGGGGAAACAGGGCGTTGAGTCTAGAGGGTCTCATCCAGCCATTATGATTTTCCACAGTGAATGAAGTAGAAACACAAAGCTGGCAGAACACAAGAAAACAGTATTCATGTGCTAATTAGCAAACAACCTGTCTCCCACACGGGCCTTAACAACAGCTCTTACAATGAATGTTGCACTCCTGTCTGGGGTGGTGTCAAGGCCAGTTTTGATGAGGCACCAAAAGGAGGCCTTTCACCTCAACTGTTGCATAGAAATGCTAGGATTCAAGTTTGATTCTCGCATTCCGGAAAACACAAGAAAGCAAGCATTTTTCAGGGCTTTCAGCAAGATTATGATGATTCACATAAGGGCTGGACACAATGCTGTACAGGGCTTTTTTTTTTTGAGAGGTGAGCGTCAGGATTGTTGTGCGGAGCAAAGATGTTGGAGGGAATGTGCAGTCCTATAAGGTCCGGAGGACAGTAAACGTGCTCTTCCAACCTTAAAAGCTGTCCGCTGCTAATATACATGATAAAACATCTCTAAAATAACTGCAATTTCCACTTGACAACTGCTCATTCCAGCAGTCATTTTGCATTCCTGACCACTTGCTTATGCCCCTTATCTGTGCACTATCAGTCTCTCTCTCTCTCTCTCTCTGTGTGTGTGTGTGTGTGTGTGTGTGTGTGTGTGCGTGTGTGTACATGTGTGTGCACATGTGCCTTTACTTTCTTGTCTACCTCACAAGTTGCTGGAAAGGTCTAAGCATCTTTGGCAGGACAGAAGACAAATACAGTGGTACCTTGTATAAAGGAATTAATTCGGTTCAAATGAAATTATGTTACGAAAATTTTCCTTTATACAAATTTCCCATATGAGTGCATTGAAAACAGAGTAATCCCTAATCGCGACCATTTTTGTGTTGTACGGATTTGCCCCATAGACGATTCTATGAAGTAAATTTCCCCTATCTCCAGAATTTTTTTTATGTTGTACAGATTTTATGTTATACAAACTGTTATACAAGGGTCCACTGTAGATTGTTGCCAATGCTGGACATTTAGGAGGGCTTTTCATGGGTATAAGTAGCAGCTGTCAGAGCAACTGTAGGAATCTGAAGATTTATTATCAACACATCTGTTTGGGTATCCTTTTTGAACAAATTCCCAACATAAGATTAAGGGTGGTCAACTGAAATGATAATATAATCCAGAAAAGCTATGCATTTCCTGAGGATACCTTATATAGAGGAGGTATGGATGCAAACAGAAAATATTCCATTTGGCAATCTGTGCATTAATTCCTACATCCATGTATGTATTTTGGAATCTGTTACACGGCTCCTTGACCCAGAATCAGTATACTGTATTAGAATGGAAGAAGTCTGTCTTACACAGTGAAAGATCAAACAGCTAAGCAGAGTTTTAGCTGTAAAACAGCTGTCACTTGCAATGGAAAGTGGATGGCAGCTGTATGTACTAGCACATATACTTCTAAACTATTGGCATGGCAAATTGGTCAGGGGCAGGGAACATTTCAGAAATAGGAATATACATGGAACAATCACAGGGATCAAACATTAATAGAAGCCAATCTGCATTAATGCAATGGGAATGCCGGACAGACAAACTCATAAGACAGGTCACAAACCCAAGGCCTTACTATAAGGACTATGTTCTGCACACTAGTTTGCAGGTTCGCCTATTTCAGACAATTATTGCTAGAGTGGATGCAGAAACAAGGTTAAACTGTAGCCTGGACATACTTGACAATCACAAAAGTCTTGAAATGGATGAAGATTGGAGCTTCTGAATGACAATATCTGAGAATGGACAAACACTTTACTCTAATAGCAAAAGCAGTCCTGTATGCTCATACTGCATGATTATGAGAGAAAAACACAATCCAAATAAACTTGTATTGGGTTGAACTGGGTTACATTTTCCCCCATGTATATGGTTTCCAGTAAAACCAACATGGATGTTTTTACTTGTACGATTGGGAATAACTCCTTTATCGTTATCATCTGTGAATCTCCACGGAAACAAATGCCAATCACAGGATCATCCAAATAAATTGCTCATTAAAATTTCAGCAGTGGTCACGCCATCTTATTATGCTTAAGAAAAATGTCCTTTAGAACATTAGGGGCAGTCACATGCATGCTGGTCTGGTCAGTATGGTGATTACACAAAGCAATCTCCTCACAAAATAATGGGAATACCTTGCCCCGAGATATTTCACCAAGAAATGAGCACACCCACTCATGTTATGCCACCTTTTCCACCAGGTTCCTGTCAAGCCAGTACTTACTTCTGTTTTTTAGTGATTTGAGTAAATGTAGTAGCCTTTTAAAGAAACAGCATATGTATAAAATGTTCAAATTAATACCAGTTTAAAGCATTAAGGGTTTGTTATCAGGGAAGATAAGGCCACAGTGCTTGCTGCTAAGTTGCTTACCTTGCTCTCCTCAGGGCATCTTCATCTGGATCTTGCACTGTAGGTGAAAAATTGAGTCCGTCAGAGGGGGAAAAATGTCAAGAAGGCTAGTTAGAATTGATAGCCTAACTACAAGGGAGGGGAAAAGCATAGTTGAGATTCCTTGCGAACACAAGTAAAGTACAAGCCCTTATCTGTGGGATCATTATCCACTGATTCAGTTTATCCACGGTCTGAAAATATTGCAAGTACAATGGTACCTCAACTTACGAATTTAATTTGTTCCGAATCCATGCTCTTAAGTTGAACTACTCTTAAGTAGGGGTACCTATCTAAAAATTTGAAAAAATAAGTTAAAAAATAAAAAAAACTATTCGTAAGTTGAGCAGACCATATCTAAAATCCGTAAGGTGGCAGTAAAAACGCCAACAATTTTCTACTCTTAAGTCGAATTTCTCTTAAGTCGAGCTGCCCTTAACTCAGGGTACCACTGTATTAAAAAGAAAAAATCCAGAAAGTATTTTCACATCAGAACCAATCAATAGATGTAGCCCGAGAGCGTGCTATGTATACTTATTATTGAAGCATACAGAGCATACTCTCTTGGCCAGTTCTGGCAATGTACATGAAAATATTTTTTTTATGTTGAGGGAGAGAGTTGCCTATTATCCATGGTTTTCAGTATCCATGTGAGAGGGGTGTGTTGCAACTAAACATCAGCAGATAAGTGAGTGCTACTCTATATATTATAATGGGAGTTATTTTAAGGGCTTCCATACCACCACTTCCAAAGAAGAGGACATGGACCTTTGGTTTTAGGACAAGTTCAAAGCATACAGCATATGGGACCCTTTGAAGTTCCTGTTGTGGAGGAGAAAATGTGCATATACACATTACATCTGTTTTTTTGTGCCAATAGCAGTGTTTTTCATGGCAGATTTGACTAAAAAGGAAAGGAGTACTGAGGGGGGAAATGTAACCCTCGCTACACTGTGGCCTTAGTCTAAATAGCACCTCTCCTGTGTGTGTTTTGAGGAAAAGAAAAGAAAAATGCAAGAATGACCACAGTTCTCCAACACAATGGATAGGTTCACCCTTTGCCTGGCCATTTGAGGTATACAGGTATGTTTACTAGTTAGAAAAATAATATTCAATAAACTGAACCTCTAGGTGGAAAAATATTGCAGCTATGTTGTTGCCATTATTTTGTGAAAAGATCACTCTTCAGAAGCATGTGGGTTGTAAAATGCAACCTTGCCAACAATGTGTATTTGAGGACTTGAACTAGGCTGAATTAAAAATAGAGAACATGCATTTGCAGTATCTTCTTTAGTAGTCTTTTCCAAATTGCTTTAATCTTCAACTAAAGAGCCACTAAGGACTTTCAGTTTATGCAACCGTCTGATTTTTGCTGTTACAGCTAGAATAATAATAATAAATTTTTGTGGTTTTTTTCCACACTAAGCACCAAACGGAGGAGAGTGGGGACCTACAGGGGCAGGAGACACAGTGATAAGTTTTTTCAAGTTTTCGTTAATTTGAAATGTTTTTCAATCACATGTTCTTTCCTATCTGAATTTGGATATTATGTTTCTTTCATCCATTTCAGTCTTGTAGTAGATGTGGCTTTAGACAGAGACAATGGCCAAAATCCTGTAGCTTCAAGTAATAAATCACTCTAGAGTTCAGCCACTGAACCAGTGGAGATTTTGTAACTATAAACTCCTACATGAGTTCCATTGATTAGGCCCATTTGAATCAAGAGGACTTAAGAGTTGACTCACTAAATCTGCACTGATTCAGTGAGCCTCCTCTAGTGTAATTTACTCCATCAAGCAACAGGATTTTGGCTATTATGGGAAGCTTTGTTAGATGTATACCCAAAAAATCAAGACCCTGCTAATATTTTTGCCATCTAAAGCAGCCACCATGCAACAAGCATTTCTCCTGCATGATTTAGAACAGTTTATTATAATATAATGGCCAGCTGGTTCAAGGATTTTATTCCACTTTGGCCACCAGAAGAAAAACATAGGATTTGGTTGCAAGTCTGATAGACACGAAACATGGAGTGAATCATATCACTGGAACATGTCACATAGTGTCCTATTCTACAGGCAAGCTATTTAGACAGTCTAGTTTGACCCTCAAGAGGATGACCATTATTGAGTTTATTAGGCCTCACCAGCAGTTGGAGTGGGCCAATCCATAGGTTTCAGTGCTCTGCAAGAGCAATATGGGAACCACTGGAAGTAATTATCTAGGACTTATGAATGGGGCATCATCAAACAGTGATGGCAGCCAACTCTATGGCTCAGGACCCACCATCGCATAGAGCAGGCATGTCCAAACTTCGGCCCTTCAGATGTTTTGGACCGCAACTCCCACAGTCCTTTGCCATTGGAAATACAGGCTTGGAATTCTGGGAGTTGTGGTCCAAAACATCAGGAGGGCCGAAGTTTGGACATGGCTGGCATAGAGAAAGACATGGAATAAAATGTTCCACCACCGCCTGCATTTATAAAGCCTTTGGGGGGGGGATAGTCTTGGAACCTTTTGAATAATATGAGACATGGCATAAGCGGTGTTTGGAAGGTGCTGAAACCAACTGAACTAGGCAGCCCTCTGCTTGGTTTGAAGGGAAAGGGGCTTCCTCTCCTCCCAGGTCTTGACTCAGTACATGGCACCCAAAGGTCTCAGCACTCTGGACAGCTCCTCTCAACTGATCATTAGCTCCTCTTCAGTTCATTTATTAACTGTTTTGTTACAATTCAGTACACTGCAGAGGTTTCATGGCACAGTGGTTAAATGCCTGTACTGCAGGTAAAACTGTGCTCATGACCTGGGGTTCAATCCCAGGTAGCAGGCTCAAGGTTCACTCAGCCTTCCATCCTTCCGAGGTCAGTAAATGAGTACCCAGCTTGCTGGGGGCAGGCAATGTGTAGCCTGCACACTGTGATTAAAAATTGCAAACCGCCCATAGACTACTTAAAGTGGTATTGGGTGGTATATAAGCAGACCACTTTCCCACTTCTTGTAGCTCAACCCAGTCTTCATATTTCAAGGAAACAAATGCCATCAGCAATGCATTCATGATCAGGCCTGGGAGGTGCTTCACAAAAATGGAAGGCAGGGGAGGAATGTACGTGTTTGAAAAAAAATGCCTAATATTCTTAAGAAACCATATACATTTCTGTAATGTGTACAAGTATGCTTTAATTCAGGACTCGGTAAAGTGTGCTCCCCCAGATGCTGATGGGCTGCATTTTGCTCATCCTGGCTTATGTTGGCAGGGGTACGGCCCCATGGCTCTGCTCATTGGGGGGGGGGGGAAGTATGCAAAAATATACACAGGTGCTTCTCTTCATTTAAAAAAAACCCTGCATGAAATCAACAGGGAATAGACGGAAACCTTAAAAAGATATGTCTCTGTGGAAACAGAGCCTGAGGTTTCGTGGTGAAATCCAAAGGCCCCTCTCTCCTCTCTGCGCTTGTTGCAAGGACTTTTATGACTGCCTCAATAAATTTCTCAGTTATTTGTTCTGTTTTCCTAACTGATTTTGCATAACAGTAGTTTTATTTTCATGTGTTCTTAGGAACCACTTTTAAGTGACAGAAGTAGCAATTTATTTTGTTTGTGTAGCAAATGTTTTAAAAGTCTAATATGAAATATGACCACATAGAAAGCTGTTGCACCATCATTCTTTAATTAGCTTCTTGCTTATTATATGTGCCTTAAACCCCATTGTTCTGATTAAACTCAAGGATCAAAGGAAGGAAGGAAGGGAGGGAGGGAGGAAGGAAGGAAGGAAGGAAAAAGAAAGAAAAGAAAAAGAATTCCATCAAACATGTGAACTGGGACTTCCCAGTTAGACTTACTGTACTCAGTTCCTGTCATCTGAGCCAGGATGCGGAAAGACCTGGACTGCAAGTGGGAGGAACGGCGGCTCCAATCATCAATCTCATCTTCAGGCTTGTTCTGAGTTTTAAGTACAGCCTGATACACTGGGGAGGCACTGTCTACATGAGGATCTTTAACAGGGAGGCTACTGCAATGTAGAAAGAGGTGCACTGTAAAATGGCTAATGCTGATTTTCCCTTCCCTTCCCCAGACCACCCCCTTTCTGCACTTTGTCTTTGAAACCCGAATTTCTGCTTATGTACTCTCCACAGAAGACAACTCTTATGGTAAACACATGTTACACCGAACAGAGTGAAAAACTGAAGTAATTCCAGACTGACTCAGTTGACCAAATGAAGAGAAGGGTAGAACTGCTATTCTTCATTTATTTGTTTGTTGCCATTCTCTGAAACGCCGTGTCCTTTCGAACTTAGGGGATATATATACTGCATGACAGTATCAAGTCAACTACCAACAAGATAAGCCAGGAACACGGCAGGTTCTGCATTCAAAATGCCTGCAATTCCCCTAAATAAGCAGAAGGTCATCTAAATTATTTATAAGGAAGTGCAGGAAACAGTATTACATGTACAGTGGTACCTTGTATAAAGGAATTAATTCGTTCCAAATGAAATTATGTTAAGCAAATTTTCCTTTATTCAAATTTCTCATAGGAATGCATTAAAAAGAAAGTATTCCCTAACTATGACCATTTTTATGTTTTACAGATTCACCCCATAGGCAATTCTGTTGAGCAAATTCTCCCTAACTGGAATTTTTTATGCTGTACAGATTTTATGTTATACAAATCGATTGTTATACGAGGGTGCACTGTACATCATATACTATACGAGGGTGCACCGTATATCATATACGATACTTTATTATGAGGTTGCTTGATCGAGCATCTCCATATAGCTTTAGTTTGATAGGAATGAACATAAAATTCTCAACTTTTGTGCTGGATTGCTAGCCTCCAATCAGATCATGGCATCATGTTTTGTCTGGAATTACAGTGGACCCTCGTATAACAAATAGTTTGTATAACATAAAATCTGTACAACATAAAAATTCCAGAGATAGGGGAAATTTGCTTAACAGAATTGTCTATGGGGCGAATCCATACAACATAAAAATGGTCACGATTAGGGATTACTCTGTTTTCAATGCATTCCTATGGGAAATTTGAATAAAGGAAAATTTGCCTAACATAATTTTATTTGGAACAAATTAATTCCTTTATACAAGGTACCACTGTATTGGTATGGCCCACTACAAAAAACATTTGCTAGTCTAGTAAGAAGCCTATCAAGGCCCATCACAGACAGTTAACAAGCTCCAATCACTTTGTAGCATGTCCTGTTGCTCCCTAGCTGCTGTGTTTCACAGTGCGCTGCACTAAGAAATTAAAAAATGTTATTTATTTACTGGTAGAAATTGACTGGACCTACAAAGAGTTGTCAACATGTATATGATGGTCTCATCGCAATAGTCTGACTAAACAGAGATTGGTTGTCTTCTATTGGCATGATCAAAATGAAAGATGGGCTTTTCGTATTTGTTTCCTCCAGGGAACAAATATGAAAGACCCATTTCTAATCAAAATAGTATTCACATAAAACTACAGCAGATTGTCTTCTCATGTACAGTGGCAGCTTGGTTAACGAGCATAATCCGTTCCGGAAGCATGCTTGTAAACCAAAACGATTGTATATGAAAGCAAATTTTTCCACAGGAAATAATGGAAACTCAGATGATTCGTTCCACAGCCCAAAATATTTATATAAAAATGATTACAATACTGTAATATAATACAAGATACGAAAGAAAATACAAAAAGAATAGAAAACGCAAAATACAGTACAAAGAACAATAAAACAAATTAACCTGCATTTGAAAACCTTTGTGGCAGGCATTCAAATTTAAAGGGAATATCCATCAGCTCTCTGGGGACAGGGAACATGGGTGGTGGTGGTGGTGGTGGTGGCAGGGATGGTTGGGAGAAGTCCATGGAGGAGGATTCTTTAAAAGGGGGGGTGGGTGGGTGGGTGGGGGAATCCCAGCTGCAGCGGGGGAGGGAGAGGGGGGAGAAATGCCAAAAACTGAGCAATGGGAGGAATCCCAGCTAGAGCAGAGGAGGGGGGGGGAAACAGCCTCCATGGAGGGGGTTGTTTTAAAAATGGGGCGATGGTGGTGGCAGGGGTGGTGGGGAGAGGACACATGGAGGTGACCTCTTTGGGGGGCAGGGGTTCATCGGCATGGCAACTGTTCGCACCTTTACCGAGCCCGTTGCCTTTCCTTCAACTCTGCTGCTGCTGTTGCCTGAAACAGAAACTGAAACAGTTGATCACCCACCTCCAGCGGGGGTGGGTGGGAGAGATGCCATTGGCTTAGAGCACTTTTGATTATGTGACACACACGAGAGTGCTGATATATTAAGACACTGCTCGTTAATCAAGGCAAAAATGTTCAGAAATTTTTGCTCATTAATAAAAATTATTGTAAACCAAATTACTCATTACCCAAGGTACCACTGTACATGCTCAGTTATCCCGAGTTCGTCCGTTCATGAAACAGAATGTCACCAGTCACCTTTACAAAGGTGACTCTTCCATCGATTGCACCAACCCTTTGCAAAAATTTTGCCATGCAAGTCAAATGAAGAAACAGTGCAGAATTTTAAGCACCTCTTAAAACAATTCTTAATCACACGAGCCTTCTCTATGTAGTAATTATTTCCTTTACTCCAATTTATATCTTGCTGATGAGGATTTAAAAAATAATTTCCTATTTCAGAATTTTTAAAAAGTATCGTATTGTGCTTTTTATTGTATTATACATGTAACCACGATGACACTCTGCTTCCATTTCTAAATACTTTGATCCCTCAGTGTACGAGAAATGTATGATTGGAAAAGGTCATTAATGGCACAAGTATGATCATTGTTGGAGTATTTAATAAAATGTCAACTGTGTCTTCCTTTGCACATCTAATTGAAGAAACAGAGCTGCAAAGAAGAACCCATTGCTGGTGAGAAAACATTGTATGAGCAGGACACAGGCTTTACTTGTATGTGTGTTTTAGTCCTTATAAATCTTATTTTGTTGTATAAAGTATAAAGAGAATAAATAAACAGAATCAAATAAAAGGCACAAAAATGAAAAATTCCCACCTTTGGTGATAAGAATCCATTGCAATTTGAGGCTCCTGACTAAAATCTATGGATTGTTCAGTAGATTATGTGCAACAGAAGAAGTGGAAAACTTTGGCTCTTCAAATGTTGTTGAACACCAGCTCCCATCATCCTCAGCTAGCTGATGACGAGCAGCCCAACAGCCAGAAAGTTAACAATTCAGACCCCATGTTATAGCCCTGTTGAATCGGACCGAAGCCCATTTGATCTGCTGTTTTGTTTCCAACAGTGGCCAGACAAATACCTCTGGAAGCTCATGAACAGATCACAAATAAAACAAGTTTTCCCTGGTCATTCATCCTTGGTTCCTGACAATATGGCACTATACTGTGCTGAGCTTACACGAACAATAGTTGTTGATAGACTCTGCCGGATGAATTTATCTAATGCTACTTTAAAGCTGACCACATTCATAGCCATTGCCTCGTAGCTGTGAATATTACAAGTATGTCTTCCATAAACATTTACTGTCCTTTGTCTATTCTGAATCTGTCTCATAAAGGCAAATAATTACTGATAACTAAATGCCATCAATCCTGACTTATGCCAACCCTCCCAGGATTTTTGAGGTATAAAGTACTGGGAAGTGATTTACGGGATCCTCTTTCTGGTGGCTTTCTTAGACTGTGGAACTCATCCACATATTATACAATCTAATAAAGTTTTCCAAAATTCTGCCTTTGTTAATTGTATTGTGGAACTTTTATGGCTTGTATTTAGAGATGTACTCACTAAAATTATTCCCTAAAATTGTGTCTCATAACAAATCTTTGGAAAACAATATGCTTTGTGCTAAATCCATGAAAAGTTAATACCTACAAATAACATTTCTTGAGCAAAACAAAAAAGACAACCTAAAAGTAATAGGAAACAAAATGCTGAATATGCATTCAAATCAATTTGCTTGGGGGACACGCAACATTTCAACATGTGACACTGACACCTCTTCACCCAAGCAAGCCTACAAGCTTGCCATTGATTTTAAAAGGGTAAAGCTAAAAATGCATCACATGGAAAGCAAAAGTTATGAAATCCACTGGAGGAACAAAAGTTTTATAAGTAGGACATTAGAAAACCCAAAAATGGAAGAAAGGAAAGGGGAAGAAAAACAAAAACAAACTCCACAAAGGATTTGCAGCGTTGGAACAAAGCATATCTTGTGAGCTCTCCTTAGTGCAAGAAAACTGAAGCATCATATATGTCTGAGGAGAACCCATTTATACATGATGCCAAATAGCTGTAGGAATTGCTTGAACACGCATGCAGGGAATGTGTTTTCAGGAATTACTTGTTTGTTCCTAGAGGGCAAACGCTGGAACAGGTGTGCCTCAGAGAGAAGCAATTATGCACTAAAGGCATACAAAATTAAAAGTAGCTATTAAGTATTATTTCAGTCTTCAAAACCTTTAAAGGTCAGATATAACTGTTCTTAATGGAACTTTCATTTGAGCAAAATCACTTCCACTAACTCAAGGTCTTTCTTTTTCTTTTTTCTATTTTCCATCTGGGTGATTTGCTTTTGTGGCAGCTCCCTCCACCTTCTCCCCAACAACCAAGATACACTCCTGAAGGCAATGGGACTGAAGTAGGTTACAATTGAATTCTGTCTCACTGTTTTCAGTAGATCTAGTCTAAGCATGTGTTGGTCTGCATCCCACCCTGATTCTCATTATTTCTACTGGCCAAATCCACATTGATCATGGAAATATGTGATATAGCTTCCTAAAGACTTCAAGTTGCAGCTGGGGAATGATGAAGCTAAACTCCCTCCTAAGAAGACAAGTCTCCATCAGCAGGTTATAGACTAGATTAAGTAACCACTTTCCCCTGATAGGGCTAAGCTGCTTTTAACAGTGGAACATGGCCAATATGCAGCCACCACCTGCAGTCTCTTGTAGTAGTCTTAAGAAAAGCTACAGTGTGATTCTTATACATTATACATTAAGGCTGCAACCCTAAAAACACACCAGCTGATTTCTTTAAAGTCTCTGAAGTTCCTTGGACCACATACTATATTGTCTTTGGCCGTTCTGTGCTGTAGGAGAAATGATACTGAACCAACAGTGTGATCTAGAGCAACTATCAGTACGCTGGTGACATGCAGCTCTATCTCTCCTTTTCCACCTCTGCAGTGGAAGCTATCTGGACCCTCGACCAGTGCCTGGAGGCGGTGATGGCTTGGACCAGGGCCAACAGGCTCAAACTCAACCCCGAGAAGACCAAGGTGATGTTCTTTGGGCGTTCCCCATCTGGTTACGGAGGCCCTCTCCCTAGCTTGGAGGGAGTTTCCCTTCAGCCAGTGGACAGGGTTCAGAATCTGGGCATGGTTCTGGATCCGGCGCTATCCTTGGATGCCCAGGTGGCTGCCATGACCCGGACCACTTTCTATCACCTGCGTCAAATCGCCCAGATTCGCCCATACCTAGATGGCGACTCACTGAGAACAGTGGTGCAAGCGCTGGTGATCTCGAGGTTGGACTACTGCAATGCCCTCTACATGGGGTTGCCCTTGACTCTCCTCCGTGGCTTGGGACCGGACTATCTGGCGGAGCGTGTTGCCCAGCAATCAACCTCGGCACGACCAGTTCGGCAGTCGCGAGCGCACTCGCTTTGGGTTGTCACCCCCCGAGAGGCCCGAAGATCTGTCACCCGCAATCGGGCCTTCTCGGTGGCTGCCCCGCTTCTGTGGAACAGCCTCCCCAGCAAAGTGCGCTCTGCAGAGTCCCTGCTGGCCTTTCGCAAAGCGGTGAAAACCATCTTATTCCGCGAGGCCTTTGGCGACCCAGGTTAATTTTAAAAAAAAATCCCCCCCTCCTCTATCCCCGCCATCTACTGCTTCCCAGCTTCAGCTCTCTGATTATTATGTGAGTACCTATGCTGGTCAAGGGTGCCTATGTGTATGTTTCTTGTGTCTATTTTAAACTGTTTTAACTGTGTATTATTTATTTGTCATGGAAACTCGCTGATTGGATCAGCATCTGTAAGCCGCCCAGAGTTCCCTTGGGAAGATGGGCGGGGTATAAATTCAATAATAAATAAATAAATAAATAAATCTCTTTGGCGCAGCCCATTGAGGTTTCATTCCCAAAATGCTGGTCCAGTTGTTACATTAATTGGATTTTGGAGAGGTGATTAAAAGGTTGCTTCATTTTCACCAGTCATCTCATATCACGCATGACACAGGGTCCTCTTTGCAGGCACTGAATCATGAGGATACTTATTTCATGCATGGCATGTTTTCCCACAGCAGAAGGAGTGGCCAAGATCTAGACAGCATGTGCTCTAACAAATTTCACACTCTTCAAAATGATCCCCTAACATATTTCTAAGGGTACAGCTTTGAACACTGGAATGATGTATACAATAAATAAGTTAGCATGACAACCCAACGAGTTCAGAATCAACTAACCCGCCCCACTGGTTCTTTATATTCTGGGCTCTTACTGGTTCTACTTACTCATAGGACTGCACATCAGTGTGCTATTGCTGAACCTTAACTACTCATTTCTTCCCTTGTTTCCCCTAAATGGCAAATCTGATGTAGATGATCATCTTAAAAATGAAGAAATAACTATTAATTAGCATGACCATACCACCCTGAACAAATTTCATTTTGTCTGATTTTGGAGGCTAAGCAAAGTCATACCTGGTTAATCTTTGGAATGGATAGGTGTCCACGAGGGAATATCTCTAAATAGGGCCTGGGAGAGAAGCCTATCTGAAAGCTTAGAATGCTGCTGCCAGTCAGAGTGGACAATACTGGCCTAGATGGATCAAGGTTTCATTTAGTTTAAGGCGGCTTCCTATCACCTCCAATAAAATGACTGTGATTGTGACAAGCAGGCATCATTCTAACTGGGAGCTCACATACAGCACCTATATTTTATTTGAAACTATTTGAATGATAGAACAAAGAGGTTCATGCCCACTCCACAATCACATTGACTGGTATGATTTGGCAGTGGGCCTAAAAATTAAACAGGTGCATGTGCATTTGCTTTGCGTCACTCAGGTTAGGGTTTGGTTTATGAGAAAAGGTTATAAAATTTATAAAATTTAAAAGAAGCGCTGCCATATAAAAAAGAAGAGAAAGGTATATAATCTGCACTGCTTTCATTCTATAGAGTTGGAAATAGAAATTTACTTACGCCAACGGTGATTCACTGTGAGTCATAAGATCAAAACCCAACAAAGAGCATTGAGTGTTTGGGGGGGTTCCATCATTATCGAGAGTTGGGAGGTGCACAACAGAGCAACATTAGTATGAGAAATTAGCGAAAACCCAAATGGAATGTGTAAAAGGGTGGGGGGGGGGAAAGAAGAAGAAAACCATTATCAATAAAAAAGAAGCACAAGGGAGAAATCATCACATTAGCAACTGGAATAGATTAGCTGGTTATCAGTTTGAGGCAGGCTGTTAAAGCTAAGCAGTCATGTTTCTGTTTTGTAACCTTGATTTGATTCACTGATTTTAGCTTCACACATAGAGCAATAGTAAAAGACCACATATATAGCAAGAGGGCGGTGCACATATACCAAGTATAATCACCAAGTCAATGTAGACTGAGCTCTTGCTAGCAACTTACAAAAGCATACAAGTTTTCACATAGGAACATAACATGAAAATTGTGTGATTCCATATGTATGGGTGGGTGAGAAAGAGAAGATTCTCCCCACTATACCATCCATTATTGAACATTAGAAAAATATGAATCTGGAACCTCGTTTGCCTCTCATTTTTGGGTCAAATCACAAGACACAAATGATGCAAAAACTTCCATTTAATTCAGGATTTAAATAATTATGTTGTATAGAATCACATTCAGAAACCATCTGGTAGTGGGGCGACTCAAAATTCTGTAAAATAAATAAAATAAATAATTCAAATAAGAGAATCATCTGTAAATAAATATTGGTTTAAATCGTGTTCTTAAGTGTAGTGAAATGCACAATTGTAGACATCTTCATTAAGTTATATTGATTCAAATAGCCTGCTCTACTTGCAACTTAATTTAGTGTAGTTAGTTACAACTAGAGTAGACCTCTGTAAATCAATTGAAATTATATAGTTGAGTCAGCAAATCCCCCCAATTCAATAGGACTTTAGTGCATTTTACACACTAAAGCAACAGATGTTCATTGTGTGCTACTAATACAGAGGATACACTTGTTTGTGATCATTCTAGATATTTTATAGAGACACTAACCACCATGCAAATCAGGAGATCAAAACAGTCTGCTTCCATCTGCACTATAAAGAGGAAGTGCTAGATATGTGCAGCTGCATCTTGTCCCTGACAATCTGACTTGTATTTGTATGCATATGTTTGATTGTTGTCAGATCACAGAGGCAGATCTTTGAATACCTCTGTGAAGACTCTCAGTCATCCAGATGAGGTTACCTGGAAGTTGAGTCATGGCAACTGGAGTTCTTTTCTTGAGTTATCGAAACATTTCGCTACTCGTCCCAAGACTGACAAAGCTGCTTGGATGAGTAGCAAAATATTTTAATCTCTCAAGAAAAGAAGTTCAGTTGCCATGACTCAGCTTCCAGATCTTTGAATACCCTTGTTTTACTCATACATCATATACTTCTTTGCAAATATACCCCAAGTAAGAATGATTCTGCTAGCATAAAGCCCTTCATATAAACAGAAGCCACTCTCAGGATAGTGACACTCTCTGAGAAATACCCAGGTGTGAGATTATCATTGAAATAAAAGGTGTTCAGGAAAAAAACACCTCACAAAAATAATAGACATTTGATATCAAAGATTAATTGTAAAATGGGCAAGTACAAATTGTTATTAGGGACTGAAACTTCAAGTATCCATAGATCAGCAGTGAGAATTTTGTTGTCTCTCCCACTTTTTATACATAAACACAGATTAAGAAACTGTGTGTGTGTGTGTGTGTGTGTGTGTGTGTGTGTGTGTGTGTGTTGTGTCATTACAGTCGTGACCGACTCTTCGTGACTCCATGTCCATGGAGTTTTCTTGGCAGGAATACTGGAGTGGTTTGCCAGTTCCTACTCCAGGCGCCTTCAGCACCTGGTATTCCCTGGTGGTCTCCCGTAAATAATGCTACAGATACAATATTACATGGTCTGTATTACTAACATAGCTCTCTTTTCAAATCTCAAATGAAACGGTAGTCATTTGTTTCTGTGAATCAGATGACACCCAAAATTAATTCAACATTGAAATGTTTTTTAAATTGTGGAATTACCTTCACCTATAATAAATACATATGATTGGAAACATTTGTTCCCAGTTTTGGGAATCGCAATTTTATATGGCACTGTCAAAAATGCTCCAGAAATTTTTGTTCACTGCTTAAAAAAATTATTTTTCGCATTGTGGCTGGCAACACAGGCTGAAAGACTGTGGGATTTTTGGAATCCAAAATGTTACATTGCCAAATTCGGCCAGGGGCTACCTTTCAGCGTGTTTGTCCTGGCAGGCATCCCTCCCAGCACCAGAGCTTCATCTTTTCAATTTAGATCACAGCCAGACAAAATGAGACCTATGAGCCACATTCCAACACCCAAGTGAGGCCCCTGACGATCTCCAACTGCCCCACACCTCCCTAAGCTACTCCCAAATGGGAAATTAGACCATCACACGGGAGGGATGGAATGACCTGCTACAAACATGTAATTTTAACCCTACCTGAAAGTGTCCAGAAAAGGCATTTCTTAAAAAGAAATCACACATGGCTATTCAGTGATCCCTGAATTCTAAAGGACTTTTGTAGCCTAAATATGATCCAATGGGTTGTCTCCACCTTACTCCACCTTACATTGCCTTATGGACTACTCAGAGCAAGAGGATGGAGGAACAGGGTCCCTCCAACATGCAACAAAGGACAGATGCAGACAAACCAAATTATCTTACCCAGCAAGTTCACCGCCCTGGGCTTGAGCCTGGCCTGCAATAGCATCCATGATAGCATCTTGAGAATACATGCTGATTGGGGTGTTATACTGAGCATGAATGATGGTGGCCTTGCCACCAGGCCCTTTCACCTCAATGGGTTTGTGCGTAGATAGAGCAGAATCCTTGAGGACGTTGGGGTTGAAACGCTCCACATACTCCGTGCTGGGGTGGCAGAGAGGAGGGAGAGTTCAGAAAGCAACAACAGAAAGGAGAAAAGGACAAAGAGGTGAGGGTGACAAGGAGGAAAGATGCGATTGCAACTGAACGTCAAAGCCATCGTGCACACGCAGAGCTTCTGAGCTGATCAATACCAATGAGAAGAGTTATTAAAGAAGCAGCAAAAAGAACAGGGCTCACAGCTGGTCCAGGGGCTGATGCTCTTGAAAATGGGAAAATAAAACAATGGAAGACTTGACCTTGCCAAGAAAGAAGGGCCTTTCCACATTCTCAGTTGCAAAACACATGCCTGTGTTTCACTCATTCATTACACATGCTGGATGCTTCTTCTTTATGGACTGGGCTTTTGAGGGAGAAGTACTGGAATACATCAGAACTCAAA
>JAHTLZ010003518.1:27441417-27480608 GCA_023846285.1 Phrynocephalus versicolor | reverse complement strand
GTGCATTTTATTTTTGTGTGAAAAAAGCCAGATAAAGCAGCAGAAATCAGAAGAGTTACAGAGGAAGACATCGTTCTCTGAACTATTCCTCCAACACCAGACAACTGCTCCATAATTGGCCTTTCTTGGACACATGCTAGTTATTAAATAAAGGGCTGATCTGAACTCCTCCAAGAAACAGACAATTGGTAGAATCCAACATAGTCCTTGAACAGAAGGAGCTTCTGTTCATGGGGGAAGAATTGCACCATGGATACCTGTGGAGAATTCATGGAAGGAAAGTTGTGCCCGTGGAGTGTTTGACTTCTTTAGAACTGCTAAAAAAACAAGGAGCCTTTGGGTTATATATGTTTATTCAGCAGCAGCAGGAATTTATCAACGTAAATACCATAATTCACTGCGGCACTGCATGCACGTACACTTTGAGGGACCAAAAAAGCCACCACAACACAAGCACATCAGCATGCATCCCAAACGAAAAATGCACATTTAAGGAATATTTGACTTCAAGCCCCTTGACATGTTTGTTTGTTTGTTTGTTTGTTATATTTCCATACCACCCATCTTCTGAGCGGAACTCTGGGCGGTTTACAATTAATCAAGGCAGTAAAAAATAATACAAAAAAGCCATAAAGTGTTAATAAAATAAGGAGGGACGAGACCCTCCACAAGAGATGAAGCAGGCGGCAAAGAAAAAAAATTAAGTAAAAAGGTCGCCATATGCCTCTTTGAAAAGATGGGTTTTCAGGGCCCTTTTAAAGGTGGGCAGGGACTCTGCTAGGTGCAGCTCACTAGGGAGGTGATTCCACAGCGTGGGGCCCACCACAGAGAAGGCACAGTTACGCGTGAGCGATTTCCGCACCTCCCTGGGTGTGGCCACCCTCAGTGAGCACACCTGCGCCATTCTCGTGGGCCTGACCCCAGCTGACCTCTGGGAGATACGCTCCGACAGGTACTCTGGTCCCAAGCCGTGGAGGGTTTTGAAAATCAAAACCAGGACCTTGAACCTTAGAGGGAAATGGGTAGCCAATGCAGGCGAGCCAGAACTGGGGTGATGTGCTCGAATCTACGAGCACCCACCAGCAGTCTGGCCACCGCATTCTGCACCCGCTGGAGCTTCCGGACAAGAGTCAAGGGCAGCCCCACGTAGAGGGGTTCTGACATTGAGGTTAAAGATTGCCTTTAACCTCAATGTTAGAAGCGTCCACACCTTGTTTTTGGTTCTGACAGCTACTGCAAACGTCCACAGCTGTTACTGCCTCCTTTCCACCCAGATAGCATGTTTCCAGTAAGGAAAAGGATTATTGCCACTATCACTAGCTAGGAAGGAGACAGTTGCAGAGGGCGGTCTTCCAACATTGCACAAATTTGTGCAACTAGTACACATTTATGGAGGTCTTCTGGCAAACATTGGTGTTCCTTTAGAACATTGGTATTTCTTTAGAATTCATTTCTAAGCGAAATGTTACCTTCACGGGGACATTGGATTAAAATCTTTGATACATAAGGGAAATGTAGAAGGCTATTCTTAGAATACAAACACCAGTGGAATATACTTATGGTCTTTTATGTCTGGTACACCAATTGGCTCTTTTACAATGCATTCTGCTTGCAAGCGCACACAACAGGAACAAGCAGGCGCACCATGCTACCCCAAGAGGGGGAAAGGCCAAGCATGTAACACTGACACACTGTTCAATACTAACTTGGCAACAGTGTTGGCTATGACCTGGGGAAAAGAAAGAAAGAAAAAGAAAATCAGACTGACAGATCTTTCCCCCAAAAAAAGAGCACGAGGCTAGTAAGTATTAACCAGAGCTTATAAGGCTTTTGCAAGCTCCCTGCAAATAAGAAGAGAAAGCAACTGTTATATTGAAAACTCCACAATGTACTTAAAACAGGGAAAATGCAGGGATTACAGTTCATACACTGGGATTTATGATGGCACTGAGACATTTTGATTGAAGTTATTGCTACTGTACATGGCTAAGGCATATTTCAGTAAATGGCAGAAGAAAAAGGAGGCAGGATTCTTTGCAATGTGAGTGTCCCTCTGAAAGGAGGAGTTGAATCACACAAGAATTTTATTTCTTCCTGGTGACAAACATTCTGGGATTGAGTGCCACTCTTTTTCAAACCCCATCACCCTCCTCCTACTGTAAGTGGTCGGATGTACCATCAGCTTGTTTGTCCTTCAAAAAACCAAAACAAATGTAGACAAATCTTAATACATATTAAGTGTGCCTCCAGAATTTCATCTCCTGCTAGCATCTTGCCTTGCTACGGAAGGCAATGAGAGAAATGAAATAAGGGACTTGTTCAATTCATTATGACTCTCACTGAGTGCCAAAGGTTCAAGTAACTGGGCTTCTGCGCTAGATGATGATGATGATGATGATGATGATGATGATGATGATGATGAAGAAGAAGAAGAAGAAGAAAAATAAATAAATAAATAAACCTTTTATCTCAATGTACAACATACGTACAATGAAATTGACTGAGACTCCCTCTCCTCCCCAACCCCATCCCACTAAAAAAACCTACTCAGTCTCATTCAGTCTGTGTGCTTGCTGCACAACTCGCTGGCCCACGAGTCTATCACGCATTATCACTTCACGTTGAACAGTCTTAACAGCCCACAGAGAAAATCTATTGTTTAGCCTGTTGGTACAATTGGCTATGCTTCTGTATCTCCTGCCCAAGGGTAGGAGAGTAAAAAAGTGCTGACTGGGGTGCGAATCATCCAGTCATTAGGTGGGCTCAGGGGACAGCCCATGTAGTTTTGTGCTGTGTTCACTACCCCGTGTAAAGTCTTTCTGTCTGCGGCTGTCAACCCAGCAAACCAAAGTGTAATGCAATATGTGAGGACACTTTCTATTGCAGACCGGTAGAAGGAGGTCATAAATTGCTGTTCCATGTTGTTCTTTCGCAAGAGCCTGAGGAAATAGAGTCCCTGTTGGGCTTTCGTGGCCACCTGAGTTGTGTTAATTTCCCAGGTGAGATCTTCATTAAAATGAACTCCCAGGATTTTTAAAGGAGGAAACTCTCTCCACACAGCTCCCCTTGATGTACAATGGGGTAAGTTCCTCTCTTTTCCTCCAGAAGTCCAGCACCATCTCCTTTGCCTTGCTGATGTTCAGGTGAAAATTATTTTCTAGGCACCATGAGGATAGTTTTTGGACCTCCCCCTGTATGGTAATTCATCTCCACCTGTAATAAGACCCATTATGGTAGTATTATCTGCACACTTAATTATTACAGTAGAAGGGTAAGATGGTACATAGTCATACATATATGTAACTGAGAGAGAGAGAGAGCAAGGCCTCCTCTTTATTACAGAAACTGAATTAACCTGGCCCAACAATTCCCTTGAACTGTTTTCACACCCTTGTGGAATTCACCGTAGTAGGTAATAACAAAGAGTGGTTGGTGGGTCAATCTTCACTGAGAAGAAACTCAAGAAGGCTGTGAGGTAAATATAGTGCTAGAAACTGGCTGAAGGAGGCAGGGACACAGTGAACGCCATCCTGGTACTTTGTCACTTCATCACACCACTCCCATAAGTACAGCTTCTTCCTTTCAAAGAAGCATATGCCAGTATTTAATTACACATATTTTAATGCAATATATAGTTTGCCCTTTAGGTTTGCCACAGGTCGGTGCATCACCTGCCAACAATTAAGCTACCTGGGAGACTAGAAGTCACAGTGGTACAGCCTTAGAGTACTCTAAAATTACAGAGGCATTGAGACATTCATAGCTACACTTTTCTCCATCATCCAGGAGTTGAATGCAGTTGCCATGACTCAACTCCTGGGTAAATTCACCTGGATAACTGGGAATCTCCATAGACATTTTTCTCCTTCATGTTCAAAACCATTGGTGGTTATCATTCCAGTAATGTTACAATGGGAAAAATTATGTCAAGACAAAGATTTCCTCCTTGGAGCTGTTGTTTATACTTCCAAAGAAGCCTTCACTGGAGGCCCATGCAAATCAACTTTGGAGAGACAATTTGGCCTATGCTCTGACAGGGAGACAAAGAGTAACACCTTCTTGCCCTCAACATGGCCCTAAAACTGTCCAGGCTTCCCTATGACTATTATTTACAGAATGAAATATGTACACTTTGATCACATTCCTGCAATTAACATGCACATCTAGTTTGGGCATTAGAATATCTCATATTTCATCTTTCTCCAATGCATATCATACCCAATAACAGAAGTAAATAGCACCCGCCACTTTATCACCGGCCAATGGCAGTTATACATTCTTTTAAAGAGGAAGTGACCATGCCAGTTTTTAGCCTTGTCTTGGACCCAGCTATATTGTTAATCCTATGATCACAGGAACCACATAGAAGATGCTTAAGTCCTTTTCATAGCAAGTCTTCCAATTTTCTGCTAATAGAATGCTCAGAACATTAGCTTTTTATGAAACCATTTGTGTTCTATACAATGCATTACCACACTATCAAAATCATTTAATTAATCCAAAATGGATGATTTTTTTTAAAAAAATGCTGTCCTAAAAACGTTCTCTATTTTAAAAATTTAAACAGTAGAAAACAGGCATTGTAAACCATATTAAAATATTTTTTGGATTTCTGCCTAAGGGGAAATGACATGGGTATATTGTTCCCCATAAGCCTTTTGGACCGCAACTCCCACAGTCCTTTGTCATTGGAAATACAGGCTTGGAATTCTGGGAGTTGTGGTCCAAAACATCTGGAGGACCGAAGTTTGGACATGCTTGCTGTTAGGTGTGTATGTGTGCATGCGAGCGCACAGAGCTTCCCTGGCATCACGCAGCAGCATCCAAGGTCAATGGCCATTTACTTTGGGATTTGAGCTGAAACCCTGCCTCCTGCCCATGGATGGACAAGGCTGCCACACAGTGGAGAAAAACCAGTTAGAGGGAACATTGTATGGATGTCAGGCAGATCTGTACCAGAAGGCATTTCAAAGTGGTAGCATTACCATTAAGGAAGCTTGGAGCATTTGTGCTTAGTCCTGGAATAAAACCAGGGTAAGCAAGACCTATAAAGCAAATGGGCCAGGCCGCTCTGTTGTGGAAGCCGGCAATTCTTAAGATGACCTGGTTTGTGAATATTTAGGATATGTATGGGCAAAGTGCACTCCTTCCATTTGAAAAAATATATTTTACAAATTGCTCAGAAACTCCTTGTTCCCGCCACCCTCACAAGTACATCTCTACGGAGTGGTAGCCAATTTCACTCTCCTAATGAGCATGTTTATCGGATACAAGTGTTGTGAATATGTGCTTTTCCCATCCATCCTTTTTATACTTTGGGTACCCACTAAAAAGTCTCCAGTCCATTTGCAATTCCCTTAACAAGGACCAGCCTGGTACCTGAAATTTCTGGGATCAGCATGTAATGAACACATACTCCTCATACCCCTATTATAATTATTGCCGTGTGTGCCTCTTAATAGCAAGCTACTATATGTGCAAACAGTGAAAGAATAGGATTTAAATTCAACAAACAGCACACATTTTGTTTCTTCTGCATTTTGCTTCCTTGGTTTTAAAAGGAAAGGCAGTGATGTCATATTTACTGAAATAAATATTTAAAAGCTTCTACTCAACACCCTGTTTTGCTGCCCTTCAGGTTCCCATATTCGAGAATATTCACTCTCTCTCTTGCTTTTTAAACCCTGCTTTAATCCAAAAATATCTGCCTGTTAAAACAAACTCACAGAGATATATTAAGAACAAATTGTAGTCCGTAAGCAGATCAGAGATTCTATATCCATTTTAGGAATGTCCAGGACAGCTGGGCATCTGCTTACAGGGAAACATAGTGTAATAGTATCATTTTCTGAAGTGGTTGCTGTTGGCTGTCCTAATCCTTTAAGCTATGCCCATGCACGTAAAACAATATTCTAAAGTACAGCGTAAGCCGTTAGTAATAGAGCACTTGAATAAAACAGGGGAACGACTACTTCCGTTGCATCTGACTGGGATTTCAAAAGACATCACAATACAATGTAGTTGCTTCAGCTACCAGTTAAATATGTTTACTATAACAGCTAGTTAGCATTGGCGCAATAGTCAGGGACTCTCCTTTGGGAAACCTGCAGAAATGTGAAGCCACGTCTTAATACGATTCCTGTTCCTTTGACAAATGCACAGGTGGGAGACATTTGCCAGATGTGCTGATGACAGGAGAAGCTATCAGGCTTGAGAGGATGTTCTGCAGCTCTTCAAGACGAAGCTATATACAGTATCATGGTTTCTCAAACTATGTTTTGTAGAGTTCTGTACGCATGGAGTCTCGTGGCACAAGGGTTAAACTGCAGTACAGAATGACCCCCTTATCTGCTGAACCATTAACTGATGATTCACTTATCCACAGATTGAGGGGGGAAATGTTTAAAAAATAATTCAGTAGCTGCAAAGCAGGCTGCTGACGCAAACAGTAGCTGCAAAGCTGGCAAGGAGGGTGGCAGCGAAGAGCACAGCGTCGAGGAGGGAAGAAAACAAAAGAAAGCTTACCAATGCTGAGCCCTCCTTGCCTCCGCACTACCAAGCATTTGGAGGGTGTCATGGGAGAAAGCTTTCGCCCCTGCACCCCACCACTCCTGCCGCCACCATTGTCCACAGATTCTGCTATCCCAAAACCGATTCCCCGCGGATACGGCAGTTGTACTGTACTCAGCATACAACCTGGGTTCAATCCCAACGGGCTCACGCAGGTTGACCCACGTTTCCAGCCTTCCAAGGTCAGTAAACTGAGTACCCAGCTCACTGAGGGGGGCAGTGTGTAGCCTGCATAATTAAACTGTAAAATACTCAAGAGAGGGCTTTTAAGCGCTATGGGGTATTATGTAGGCAGCGTACTTTGCTTGGCTTTTTACTCTCCCAACATACACACATATTCTGTAATGAATTTACAAACAACTGTGCCTCAAACTCCTCCCCATCTCTTCTGACCTCTAAAAGGTCAGAGATTACCAAACACAGCCTACAGGCTTTCTCGGCTTGTTCAGGGAGGGCCTCAAGTGAAAGGACCATTCAGTGGCACATTTCGACAACCAGAAATGGTGCAGAAACACACGTACAGAATACCAGCGTTTACCTGGGAACCGAATCCAACATCAGAGGAAACAATGTTTCTCCTAACGTTACATGCTAAAATCTGTAAGATGGAAGCTAGGCTTATAGCAGTTGACTGAAATCTTATTAGTATTCATGTAAAGTCTGTATAACTTGCTTCAGCTAATTGCAGCTTATTAACAAGGTGCCAGGAGACAGCTGAGAAGTGTGATAAGGCTCTTGACTTTATCAAGATGCACCCCCTTGTAGCTTGTCAGTTAGTTGCAATTACCCAAGGCAAATTACTCATGGGTTACACAAACCTAATTAGAATTCTGTCATATAGGAATTCTCAGTCTATAGGAATCAAGCACATCCAGTATTTTTCCGTGTATAAGACTATATTTTTGTCTAGAACTGCTACATTAAAAATTGAGGGTCACCTTATAAATGGAAGTAAGTGAAGGAGAGAGTGGCATGTTTGCAAAACTGTAATTTTATGTTGGAAATATGGGGGTTACCTTATGTTTTATAGATGGAAAATACGGTTTATTATTAACAAAAAGCTGTTCTTGAAGATGTACATGATGGATAGGAAACCTCTGGTTTGTGAAATTGGCATGATCTCCGGAGCCTTGGATCCCAGTTTGCAGGAGTGCCAGAAGACCAGAGTAGACCTCTCAGCTTTCCAATTAGAAAGTGATAAAATGTTTTCTCTTCACAAATGCAGTCCTTCAAAAGCATCCTGTCTGTGTAGTCAATTTGAAATTAAAGCCGGTGTATGTCTCTCTGTTTTTTATTTCAAATCTATGAAGGTGAAAAACCCAGCACAAGGAGGAATGAATAAATAAGGCTCTTAAGAGAGTCCTGCTTCTAATATGGTCCTATTGTAATATTGTCTGCTTTGATCCTGATAAAACAAAAAAAACAGGTTCTGTTACCTTGAAAGTACCATGAAAGGGCTATTTAAAAAACAAACAAACTAATGGCCATGGGGGGCAGAGTGTCTCCAAAGAAACTGAGGCTTATTAGGTGAAATACTGATTCTGCCTCTAATAGAAGCATATCATTCAAAGGAAAAGGGTCCCCCCCCCATAAAGCTTGCCTCCATACACACTTGGCAAATCAGCCTGCTTTCATTTTATCAGTCCAACAGCTTAACTTGTATGCCTGCTGCCTCATACTTGTGGCAGTGAAAAGTTTGTTTTGCCTAGCAAGAGAACACTGGTAGAGAAGGAAGCATGTTTTTTTTGCGTTAATGTGAATTGGGAGCGAAATGATGGGGCATGGAGGGGGGGTGAGGAAAGACAGAAAGCACCTAAGAACAAGGAGACAGGAGAGAGTGTGCTGTTTTGGTCCTCCTAAAATCTGAGTTTGATAATGCTGACAGATGGCATGCTGCTCCCCGGAAAGCAACATGGATGTAACCTACGTGTAATATGGCTTCCAAATGTAAGCGGCATTCTCTCAAAGGAGGGAACGAAGGAAAGAAGGGAGGAATTTTCCAAGAGCAAGAATGATAATGGGGAGCTAATGAACTGCGTGATTGGATCCTCTGAATATCTTAGGGGCCTTCCTCCAGGTACGTGTTGGAAGGAAGGAAGGAAGGAAGGCGGGGGGGAGATGGACTAACTGAAAAGGCACATTATCTGACCAAGATAAAACAAAGAGAAGATGGAAATAGTATACTGAAGACTTAAAAGATAAAGGGATAGAAGAACAGATAAAAGGATGACAGAGTTTTTTTTAAAAAGAATCCTACAACAAAGAACCTACAGTTCTAGAAAGTGAAATGAAAGCTTCACTGAAAGCACTAAGAGGAAATAAAGCACCAAGGTAGGGTGGGATAACAACAGAACTATTTCAAGCCACTAGACTCAATCTATCCATGTCCTAATGAGAGTATTTTTTTAAAAATGGAACACAAAACAAGGGACTACATACTGGAAACATTAAATGTACATTCCAATCTCCATAAAACAAGGTGCCAAGGAGTACAGTAATGTTGTAATGTCCCATAGAAATAAAGTAATGCTCAAGATACTGCAACCAAGGCTATTGTCTTATATGGCACAATGTGTCCACTGTTCAAGCTGAATTTTGAAAACAAAAAGGTACTTGAGATGAAATTGCAAAGATCTGCTGGCTAATGGAATGCAGCAAAGAATTTCAGAAGAACAGTCTATCCTTTACAGCAGGGATGTCCAAACTTCGGCCCTTCACATGTTTTGGACCACAATGTGCAGAATTCCACGCCTAGATTGCCAATGACAAAGGACTGTGGGAATAGTGGTCCAAAACATCTGGAGGGTTAAAGTTTGGACACTACCGATTTATAGACCAGAGCAAAGCTTTTGACTGTGAAGATCATGAGAAGCTATGGATTGTTCTGAAAGAAACGGATGTGTATAGTGGACAGAATGACAGACTAGGACTCTGGAGAACAGGATTTGAATCACTGCTCAGCTCTGGAAATTCACTGAGGGAGTGAAACTGATAAAAGCATTCCTTAACTATCCAAATGAGGAGACCTCCCAAGCTTTAAGGGAGCCTAACAGAAGGAAGATACGAACCTTCAAGAGAAATTGTTCTGCATTATTTAGCAGTGCTATCTTTGCATTTTTGAAAGTATTGAGCTGACCTTATCATAAGCATTTCTGGATTTGAAAGTACAGGGCTCTCCCGTTACAAGAGGTTATAAAAGATAACATTTAAGTTCAGAACATAACATTCCAAATATAAAAATTCACAAAGAACTACAAATTCTAAACCACACTGGGCAGGGGGAGGGAAATATGGTCATAGAAAGCTTCTTAGGAAGTGTTGGCCTCTTTCCTGCACAATCAACAGGCTCAGAAACTCCTCCCTAGTGCTGACCTTACATCCACGGTAAGAGAAACACTGACCCAAACAACTTGCTTCAAGCTTTCTTTTCAATAGCCCTTTTGAGCCATTTCCCATGAGGTTGTCCTTGTAAATATAACCAACCTGTATAATTAGAACAGTGGATAGTCAGCAACTTGGACAGCCATTATGGAGAGTGGAGGCTGGTTTCCCAGCTTTCTGGGGAGGTGGTATCATCTTGGAGTTTAGGAAGATACCACAGCTCTGGAAACCCTTTTACCTCCAGCCACAAGTAGCTCCTTACCCAAAAGGTACCTACAGGGTCTCTTTGGGTAAGCTTTACCTGCATTTCCTGGCAAACCTCAAGCATTAGTCATGTCCAACCACTCTAAGCAGTATGGAGGCAGATGACGCATAAACCAATCGGCCTAGATAGTGGCTCCTCAGTCGCCATTGAGCATCTTTATAAATTGCTCATGCTTATAACAAAAATGAAATTAATGGCTTTACCATAAAGAAGGTGACAAGCACCCCAAGATACTATTAATGAATATCTTCTGTTTCAGGAGGCTAGCCGAGGACTCATTCAGAGAGTGAAAACAGCATTGTAACCGAGCTGACCAAAGGGTATTTCTGAAGCAGCAATTTCTACAATCAACTTTTCTAGGAAAATCTGTTTTTTTAAAATCCCCCCTACCCCCACAACCACAACCAGGAAATCAATCTCTTCTTCTGCCCTGCTAGAAAGCTCTCACTGTCCTGAAATGCTTGAAATGACGCAAGAAGAATGGCCATAAAGCACAGTTGCTGTTCGTGAGCTTCTCAAGGGTACTTAGCTGGTCACTGTGGATCTACTGTAGATTCGAGATGCGGATTTTGTGGCCTCCTCCATGGGACCCCTTGGCCTCCCTCTCCATTGTCAGAAAAATGATTGTGTGTGTGTATGCGTGCGTGCACACGTGCACACACAAGGAGAATGACACCTCCTAAAACTTCCAGAGGGTACCATTCTCCTATTATATATTGAATTTTCTCTCTTTCCCTCTATATTTCCAGTCAACATTTTGGGGAAAGCTTCTGGTTTCCAGAAGGTGGAAGATGGAGCCCCCCAGGGTCTTGGGACTGTGAAAAAATAGAGTGGAATGGAACATTTACCACATAGAACGATTCCAAGTGGCCACATATAGAAATTATCCACACCTCACAAAACCAAAATGCATTATTTAGAAAAAGGGTTTTCATTTACCTACCCGCTAAGAAGTCCACCTTTTGAAGCCTTTTTCGCGAGACTTAATTTATGCATCTCGGCCATTTCTCTTAGAGTATCAGCTGAGTAAAGACCAATGGGGTTGTTATATTGTTTTGCTGGGCTCAGCTGATTTGGAGGGCTACTGCCATCTGCTATTACTGAGCCTGTTTTTGATTCTAGGTCATTTTTTGCTGGTGAATGGCCAGATGTTACAGACTGAGAAGACATGGAGGATCTAATGGAGGTAGTCTTTAGGAAGGAAGAGCTATGTGAGATGCTGGTTTCTTGCTTGTGGAGGCAGCCTGCACATGTTCCATTAGTTGCTAAAATGCTACTCAGGGACTCAGACGAGGTGCTACTTAGAGGATTGAAGCTTGTCCGGTTGCCATTGACTTCCAGAACAGTATCCTGTAGAAGCAAACATGCAGGCCAAAGAAATAAAAAAGAAAAAAAGAGAAAGAGAAAAGAAAAGAAAAAACAATCATAGAACACATGCAAAATTAAAACATCTTCAGCTCTAGCATTCTACAGATGCCAATGAGGTTGCCAAACTTTTATTTTAAAGACTTATACAGGGCTCCTAATATCAGACATATCAGGGGTAGAATCTGATAGGTCCCTAATGAAGCCAAGTAGGAGGTGGGCAAAATCTAGAATTTTTAGACTAGTGCCAATAATTTGAAATACAGTGGACCCTTGTATAACAAACAGTTTGTATAACATAAAATCTGTACAACATAAAAAATTCCAGAGATAGGGGGAATTTGCTTAACATAATGGCCTATGGGGCGAATCCGTACAACATAAAAATGGGATTACTCAGTATTCAATGCATTCCTATGGGAAATTTGTATAAAGGAAAATTTGCTTAACATGATTTCATTTGGAATGAATTGCTTCCTTTATATAAGGTACCACTGTGTGTTTTTTTGGCACCAACAGCAGTTGTTTCAAAGACACACTTCATTTTTTGTTGATGCTGTTTTAGCCACTTAAATGTTCTTGGATGGCAACCCCACAAGGCAGACATTTGCAGCAGCAAACACAATCAAAGCTAAGCTTTGTACATTTGCATTAGTCAAGCAGATAAATTAACACAATCTTTTTCACAGTCTGCTTGTTTGAGTAATGCAGCGGCATATCAATAATGCTTCCCACCAAAATGGCTCTCAGTATTAGACTTACCATATACTGTACTATATTAAAGCCAACACTCTCTTGTTTTATGCAGTCACACAAGGGCAATTGCACAAACCCTTTTAGATCTTTTCTGGACTCCGCTGTGTACCAGGCAGCCCACTGATTGTTCAATCAATCGGATGACTGGTCAGGTGGAACAATCATGCAACAAGTAGTCCAGAAAAGCCACTTGCAGAAATGCCTTACATATGCAGGAAATTTCAAAAGCATTTTGGGCTTAGTTCGACAATCAGACGTGATTGCCCAGTTCTCATAATGGCAAGAAGAGCAAAAATCTTAGACATCTGGATACCAAAATGGCAGCTCAGGACACCTACAACATGTGCATACTGGTTTTATTACCACAAAGGGATGAAGATTTCAGCAGTCACTGCATATGGTTAGTCTCTGAAGGATATAACACGGTCAAAACAAGTTGAACTTCATGCTGACAAAGGCCGTGCAATGGAGTTAGCAAGACAGGCTCCAAAGGGGGGTCTATCAACATACCAGTACTTTATTTTTGTATAGCGCATAACTTCTACTTGAAGAAGTACATCAGGCCCTCTTAGAGCTCTGAAATATCTGATCCAAGTTGTTAGTTTTACACGGTCACTCCCAGTACTCCCTGTCTCTGCCATCCTTGGGCTGAACAGGTGGAAACTAGGCTGTTCTCAGATATATTTTCTATCACCAATTTCCTGTCAATTTGGTAAAATAGTAGAATAAAGGGGAAAGACTGAAACATTTGAAAAAGCTAACACAAAGCCAATATTCGTCAAGACCAAAGCTTAACATTGAAGGAGAACATATACTAAGGGGATGGGGTTCAAACCTGTGGCTTCCAGATCCCTTACTGGTGATGTGGAATGGTTGCATTTGATGGCAAAACACATCCTCTTACAGAACAAAAACCTGTTTTCAAAACTTCACATAGACAATTTTTTTTACACAAGGCACAAATCTACAGGTATTGTTCAGTGGCAACTTACAGGCAAGTCTTCCCTAACCTTCTCTTCAAAGATATCTCCACAGAGCCATCACCCAAGGCGATCGGAAGTAGCGCTGAGCCCAAAGTTCTCAGACCATAACTTCTGAACCAAAACGGATTTTCATTGCCACTTTCATCATGACAAGTAAAGGTAACTATTGGCAGTCATCCAAAAAGCCAATTTCTCTGCCCAGTGGCGAGCTGGCAACCGCCAGAAAGCCCCCAGGAACTAAACAATGATGCTATGTGATCACATAGAATTGTTTCAAATTGTCATCTCAGGGGGCAACTGAGATTGCAGCTTTCAGCACCTCCCCCCCACAATAGTACCTTTTCATATTTCTTCCACAGACTACAGTACATTAGTGCTAATCACAAATAGATCGGATCTATTGCCATGAGTATGGTCTATAATCAGTTTGGCTGGAAGGGCTTATGTTTTTGTAGCATTTCCACACATATTTTGTCAAACTTTTTGGCATTTAGGGAAACAAGTTGGGGAGCCGTGTAGCCATCACAAAAAACAAATACAAAACTAGACCAGAAGGTAGGAAGAAAAGGGGCAGGGATCACTCCCATACCATATTCTGCCCTGTGCATAATCAGTAACATCACCTGGCCATGCAGAAAAAACAGCCCTAAATGCCAAATACAAAACTAGACCAGGTGATACATTTAGAGCTACTAGTAAAAGAACCAAAAAGTTGCTAATATTTCGAGGGCAACACTTTCTTCCTCAGAGCTGTAACAAAAGTTCAAAAAGTGTTCCACAAAGTGTTCTGCTTATATACCGCCCCATACCACTTCAAGTAGTCTCTGGGCGGTTTATAGTTTTAATTACAGTATGCAGGCTACACATTGCCCCCCCCCCCCAGCAAGCTGGGTACTCATTTTACGGACCTTGGGAGGATGGAAGGCTGAGTCAACCAGGAGCCGGCTACCTGGAATCGAACCCCAGGTCATGAGCACAGTTTTACCTGCAGTACAGGCATTTAACCAGTGCGCCACAAGGCTCCTCAAGCATGTCAAAAGATGAAATTGCCAGGAGTTAGTTCTTAGATGTAAAGTTCTTGGCAAGATGAAAAAATACCAGGTAGTTTAGTGTTTAGTATTTATTTACAGTCCTTAGACCAGTTACACATAAATATAAAACCATGGATTACTACCAGGTAGTTTCTTAGTTGAGGCCGCCTTTGATACAGCTTTGAGGAAGCAGGTGTGGCCCTCGAAATATTAGCAACTTTTTTGTTCTTTTACTAATAGCCTAAAGGCATCACCTGGTCTAGTTTTGTATTTGTTATTTAGGGCCGTTTTTTCTGCATGCCCAGGTGATGTTACTGATTATGCATGGGGCAGGATGTGGTATGGGATTGATCCCTGCTCCTTTTCTTCCTGCCTTCTGTTCACACTGGTAAGGATTACAACTGCAATGCAATTTGTACCCTGGATTTTAAAAATACTTTTCTCCTAGTTTAGTGTTACAGTTACAGCACTAAACTGATACAACGCTAATGCAGATGTTTACCACATTTTGTCAGGTCAGCATTTTTCACTTGCTAAACATTCAAAAACTAGGAAGGGGGTTCAATGCTGGGAAAAGGGGTGGATATGGAGGTGGTCACAAATGGAGAGAAAAATGCAGGAGGAGAATTGTGTGATGTGTGAACACTTGAAATGCACCTTCCTAAAATAATGAAATATTTCTGTACAAAGCATAGTAGCGATTTAAATACCAGGGTGCACTACAGAAAAGTGTGTGTCAACCCGAGTAACTTCTCTGTGGTCATGCCCTAACACTAGCAAATTCCTTCCCTGATTTTGCTCCAGTGCAGTGTTGTCTGAAAAGATCATCCTATCACCTCAATGGTGGATCCTTGGTATTATTATTATTATTATTATTATTCCCCATGTTTACACCCTATAAAAGGATTAGGAGAGACAGGACCAGAAGAAGGGAGGAAAAGACAGAAGGGAGGGCTGTGATCTGAAATGTGAATTGGGTCGTATCCAGTATGAACAGAGAAGGCCCAAATCAACCCGCAGCCTCCATGTGAGCAATGGATGCCACATCAAATGTGGCGCAGGGTGCAACTATAGCAAAGCCAAATTGCTCCAAATTGGCCTTCCAGTATAGTCACACCCTAAGTGTGTTTCAGTTTTGAATCTTTTCAAAACATTTAATGTGTTTTTAATTGCTATTCTAGTTTAATGGATTTTAATGTGTCATTTATTTATTTATTTTAGTTTTATTTATTTTAGAACTGGGGCATGCCTTGTGTCCCTTCATTAGGAGAGATACAGACTATAAATGAGACAAATATATCAATAATAAATAATAGTTGACCGAGAGGGACATAAGAGAAAGTGTTATATCAGGTCTGAGCGTTTTGCATTTTGCCTACCTAACACTCTGCAGTATATTCTGACTGGTTGCAGCCTTCTAGTTCCTCATTTTTCTTTTTTTTTCATGGAAAACACCCTCTTTTCACCCCTAAGGGTGACATGTGACCTTAGTTGGGGCCACACATGTACACATGCACATGTACATATGTATGCAGATAAACCTTTAGACAACCCAAACACACAACACATGCATGCACACACAATTTTTAAATGTATTTATGACTTCTCCCAGTGTAATTATGAATAATTTCAGCACTTCGGTCCTTGCAGTTTCGTTTTTTAGTACACTTACATTTTTTTTATGAGTGAATTCCCTTCTGTTTTCAGCAACAGCACGAACATAAGAGGGGTGCAGAGGCCTCGACTGGGGGCTGTTAGAACATTTCCTCGAAAAATTGGGGGGGGGGGCAGCATCTGACTCGCAGGTTGTGGGGCAGGCCTTATGAGAACACATAAATAAATGGACACCGCAATAACTGGGCTTATGTGAAAGGCCCAACCGAGGGGGCACATTTGAATGGAATGGTAGGTAAGTAGAAACAAGTGTAGGGGGAATTGTTAGGAACCAGCAACAGACACGGGAGGTGGAAAAAGTACAAATCAATGACAGAAGGGCCAGCATCTGTGAAAAAGCTTCCTTTCCCCAGGAAAAGATCTCTAGTGATTCATCTCCATGTCTTGGAGGAGCACATAAAATCCCTTGAGGAGGCATGTGCTGTGTACAATCCTGGATCCTTCCTCTTATGTATGCTGACAGCAGAGTCTGGACCCTTCTGCTTAAAAGTATGTTTTCTTCCATAGGGCTATGGACCTCAGCCATGACACCGTTTTAACCGGCTTCTCCTTCTCTGTTTTAATTAGCAAAAGCGAGCATATATTTTCACTCTACGCCTGCTGTAGCGTTTCAACTAACCAGAAGAGGAGGCTGTTATCCTGTGCATTGGGCTTCATCTCTGGAGACATACTGCTGTCGCCTCCTAAAATATTTCATGCCAAAGACAGAGCTGATTCTCATTCTCTGCCTATTACAAAATTTTGAGGCATGCAGAATCGAGAAAGCTGGGGTTTAATTTTCCCCCGTGATGCCAGGCAGACCACAGTTGGCAAAACAGAAGGACACAGGAGACACCTTTTCTCTACTTCAAGCTGGCTCCTTTTTCAAAACCGTTCTGAGCAAAGGTTTGAATTAATTTTAAAAGCTATATATAGCTCATTGGAATAATGCAACTTGGCTTTCATGGGCAAACAACATTCAAACACCATTAAATACACATTACCTGCTATGATACTGCTAACTACACTTTATATTAAATATACAGTAGAAGAGATCCACATCTCTTTTACATTCATTAATGCCCATGCTAGTCTATTCCAGCAAGCATTGAGAAGGAGTGTCTTTGCTTTTAAGGTGAACATATTTGCTGTGCATATGTTTGCATGGGCAAAGATCTCCTAGATCAGATGTCGGTGGAAGGTTTTGTGCTGCAATGTGAGATTTTAAAACTAAGCAAGCAGGTACTAGATGTACAAATATTCAACATCAGCACCCTGTTCAAAATTATAGGTTTCTATTTATTCAGCACTATCTCCCTAGTAATGTATGTGCCACCATTTTAATTTTTTCCTAATAGATCATATATAAAGTCTGTGAACTGATCAAAGTCACAATTTCATACGTACTTAATTTCCAAGAAAACTATAGGATAGAAGCCTCCATCTTGGCCACAAGGCCAAAACACAGTCTCTGGACACCACGCTGCAGCCCATCAGCTGGATGGCACCTGTATGGGTAGAGGCAGTGGGCAGCTTCAGGAACAGAAGTCAGCCCATTGTCTCTGAAGATACTGGTGGCAATGGGTGGGTCTACATTGGCTTCGAAAATGCAAGATGGACAAATGCCCCCCCCCCCCAGCCATCCAAGGTGAGTGAGTGAAATCATCAGTGTGATTTAAGTCTGACTCAACATGGACTCACGAGGTCCCTGCAGTGAATGGGATCGGTTGGAGCCATCCATTATATGTACCACTGGTGAAAAACATGACTTTGCTAAGTTTAGAGCACATTGAAGCCCTTACAAAGTAAAGTTCACTGGCAATTTTTGACCACCTTTTGAATAGATGTTCCTTCTGGGAGTATATTTTTAAACACAAAATTTATATAATAAGCTTTTAAAATCCTCTTTCTTATATACATCCCCCATCCCTGGGGGGACAGACTCTGCAGAGAACCACCCCCTGTTAAACTATAGAATGTCAAAAGATCTGAAGATCAATCACAGTGGGACACGCCTGTCAAGGATGGTAGAATGCCTTACTCTGCACATTGTAAATGGCAATGAAGTTTGACAACTGTGCTAAATTTACCTTTGTATCAGGAAAGGATAGCAGTGTGGTGGATTATGTGATAATTTCTCCTTTAACCAGACTGGTCAAGGAATCTTCTGTTGGATATTGAACAGATACCGACAATTTACCCCTGCTTCTAACCTTGTCACTCTCAAACCCAATACTGTACACCTTACCCCAGAGCATCATCTAGGTCACTGGTCCCTAACCTGGGGGTTGGGATCCCTTTGGGAGGTTGAACAACCATTTCACAGGGGAGCCATGAGCCAGTGAAGAAAAAGGCACAGACGGCTTGGGTCTGGAGGAGGATGGGGGGGGAGGGAAGGGGGGAAGAGTGAATTACAGCTTGATAGGTTGGAGGGGATGTCAGTCAATTGCACTGGAGCCTGTGATTGGCCGAGGGTGCCTGTAAAGGGAAGTTCTCTACAGCACCTGTGGCAGTGGCCTGCCAAAGGGGGCTTGAGTCCTCTTCCAAGCAGGGCAAGGGGTCACCACAACATGAGGAACTGTATTAAAGGGTCATGCCATTAGGAAGGTTGAGAACCACTGATCTAGGTGATGATATCCTATCTGTTCGTTACAATTGCCTAATTTGGATAGATGAAGTAAATGTTAAAGTTTCTAGCTTCCTAAAATCTGCTACCAGCGAGAAGTTAAAGAGTTCAGTTACAGCTCCTACAGAATCTACTGCTGCTTCCCTTGTGGCAAATTACAACTCGCTGGTTTCAGCAATACGATTTACAAACTTTATCTTTTGGGTTTTTCTCTGCTCAGTCCTATGATAGTACCAAGTTAATGGTTGTATAACACATTAAAGATATTAATTATCAGTACTCTCTAGCATGTGCAGACAGAACCTGTTTACCAATGCACTTTGGTCTAAATTTTACCTCCCCCAATCCAGGAAATTGCCGATACCAAATCAGAATGCCAAGATATCATTTTGTATTCTCAAGGGCCAGATTTAACTGCTTTCCCTCCATGATATTAAAAAGGCGCTTTAATAACATTCCTAATGGGAAAAGGATCTGCCCTTGTGGGATTGAAACAACTGAGTCCCTGGCACACACCATGCTAGAATGTAGATTATATAGGATTGAAGGTACTCAATATCTCTACCCAATTTTGAGTAAATGCACCAGTATACTCCCCATAGGCTATCTGAAGTTTTTGCTGTTGGGTGAAATTCAATCAATTACACAGTCTGTGGCTAAGTTTTTACTCTCAGCCTTAAGAATTTGGAAATGTTATAACAAGACTACCATCTAACTTATGAGTTATGCTGTTTGTTATATTTTAATGACTTGTGTGCTTTGTATAATATTTATTATGCGATTTATTTATGAATATCCAGGTCTATGACTGTATAACAATAAAGTCAAGTAAAACAATTTAAATAAAATAAAAAAATAATATACAGACACTGGAAGGAATTCTGAGACGTGACAGGTCATATAACCTCGCCTTCACAAATGGAAAAAGGTGGTTTATTGTTTGCTTATTTACCCAGGTATATTCAGATGTTCAAATTCCCTTACAGAATAGCAAAACATCACCCTGTGACTATACCACTATAAGGCACAGCCATTGTTCCCAGGAAAGGATACTGTTTTAGATATGACATAGGGAAGGGCATGATTCAGCCACTTGATGAATAAAACCAATATGATCAATTATATAAGGTTTCCTGCTGCCTGATCATGCTTGCTCTGAAAGATTTGTCTATGTGTTTTGGAAAGGGCAAATCCAATTAATATACAAATGAGAATCAAGTAATACACAAGTATTCATTTATAATAATCTTAGAAGTACAGAACTGAAAAAATCCAGGCACAGTGGGGGATCAAACTCTCAACCTTTGGCTCCCCAGCCAGGTACTTAAACCACTAAGCTTGCTCTCAGTTCATTTATTGTAAAGATTCTGAATATAATAACTGACTTTATAGTGTCAGTATTCCAGGTACTTCCCACCTTTTCTAGTAGGCCTAGAGTAAAATACTCACTGCATTCAAAGTAGCAATTTTTCTGACTTCTCTTGCTTTCTTCTCTAGCACAATATCGATGGCTCTTCAGCCGGTTTTGAGATCCATCTGCACATTCTCTACCGCCACTAATTAATGCTTCCCCAGCACTGTCAGTGCTTTTCGTCAAAAGGCATTGGAATTAATTCCACTGAAGTGCACTCAAATGCATCCCGTGCTTATTTCTCCTTCCCTGTTCTTGTCAGAGGGCGAACAATTAAGGCAACGAGAACTCTGTTTAAATGAACAAAAATCCTGCTAATGTTCTCGAAGATGCCAGAGAAAGACAGAGCAGCCTAAGGCGCTGGCCAAGATGAACTTTAAGAAAAACCCTTTTCTGAACACAGGGAAGCATGTGGTCTTTAACTTCTCCCACTCTTTTTTTTCACCCTTAGTGCTGTTCTGTACTGGTAATACCTTGATTCTCTAGAGGTAAAAGGAAGTAAATTTGCTCTCATTCTTCATCAGATACATAAAACATTGGCTGTTCCTCACAACCCATGAGCACCACTGCGACCAGCGAGACTTAATGAATATGTTGTGTGTTGATCACCCCATGGTTTTGCTCTAGCACTGGCGTGTTATGTTTCAACCACTGACTGAGAATCATTAAAAGCTACTAACCCGCTTTGGCTGGAAAGCTTCTGGGACTCTCAATAGTGACCTAGCAGGCAGATCTTCCCTGAGACATATTACTGGTAGGATCACTTATATGGTTGCCTGTTATGCAACTAATGCAATTCCATATCCTAGCAAGCTTTTTGTTTACTTATTTATCATCCTTTATTGTTTGCTTCTCCCACAAATAATAGAGGTACAACATTTAGTGGTGATCACACACAAATCCAGTGCAAGCCAGAGGTAGAATTTGTGTTGGATGCTGATAACACATGTTTTAAATTACATAGGGAAGGGAGAGATGCAATTACAGTCCCTAAAATACAGCTTTGAGTCCTTAAGAGCACCAGGTGATATCTGCAGCTTGGAGCCCTTGAAATATTTTGACCTCACCCATCGTTCATGACAGAGGTCATAAGCACCCATAATCTCTCACAAAGAGAAGCACAGCCATGTCAGGGTCATCATAATCTCAAAATAAGCACAGTGGAAGTCGTGAGATGCATACCTTTTGATGAGGAATCACAGGCATGGGAGAGTCAATTCTTGGGGTGGTCGTAGGAACTGGAACTGGGCGTTTTGACCTGGCATGAAAGCAAACAAGTAGACGTTAAACTAAAAGCCAAGATTATTTCATATCCACATCCTCAACATTTTTAATTATTAGTTATTTATTTTATGTGGATACAGGTCTTTGTCAGAAAATCACAAAGCAGTTTTGCAAATACATGCTACCAACACTATGCAAGTATGTTACTTAAATCCTTAGTTAATCACCCACAATTTTTATTTGAATATTAGCCAATCAGTCTGGTCTCTCTGTTGATTGCTTGGTCCCAATATGTTGCACCATTTCAGAAGGACCAAAAAACCAAGAATAGAATCATTGATGAGGAAGTTATTAAGTTCCATGGGGAAATAGCAGGTTTCTTTCTTTGTGGCAGAAGTCAAGAGCACCATTCATCTTTTGCTTAGTGCAGGCATACCCAAACTTCGGCCTTCCAGATGTTTTGGACCACAACTCCCACAGTCCTTTGCCATTGGAAATACAGGCTTGGAATTCTGGGAGTTGTGGTCCAAAACATCAGGAGGGCCGAAGTTTGGGTATGCTAGACTTAGTGATACCGTTGAGAAAATCCCTCTTCTTTCTGTTACAGAAGTAAATGTTTGCCATTCACTCCTATGGCTGCAAACGGTGCAGTAATGAGAACAAATTCTCTATCCTGGAAACTGGATTTTAGAGGTCATGCAAAATGTCTCTATGTAAACAGCACAGAAACATGTGCTGCATCATCATCCAGGATTCCATATGGTACGCAAGCCGTCATTTCTCCTGTATCGTAAATAATGAACATTTCTTAGTATCAAGCAACAGCAACTTGCTTGATGGCACTGATACTGTATTGCAGGACTCCTGGCTATGATTTCTTTTTCATAGGAAGGCAGACAGCTAAACAATATCCATGCATCTTGATTATGACCCCAACAGAGTGCCACAGGGATAAGAAACTCCTTGCAGTGGTGCAGCATACTCACAAGTTCCAAGGCTACGTATGAATTTTAAGGATGTAAAATCCATAGATTGATATGATTGCTATATTCTGCTGAGAATAATAACAATCTTGCATGCACTAACATTGGGAGAAAACTAAGATGATTGGTCCTTGCCACTAACCCATTGCTAAAGTCCTCATTCCTGCTTAAGGTAAGCATCCATCCCCATTTCCTAGTTGTTCACTCTGCTTCTTTTGCATCTCTCTCTCTCTCTCTCTGGGCCTCCAAAAATGTAGCAGACATGGAGAATGTCTCTTTCGCAAGAAAGAGATTTGATTTCCCCCCTGTTTTTTCATATTGACTGTAATTGCAGGCAGCAAATGTAAGCAAATAAACTTTTTTTCTAATTCCACACCGATTTTTAACATAAAGTGCTAGTCATTGTGAAAAGAAGTGGACTACTAAGATTTAAGCTATTATCTCATGCTTTCTCTGTGCAATTATTGTTCCTACCTAATACTCTGCTAACTTTAAAAAGAATTAACCAAATTATCATATATATTCTACCTCTCACTGATATTCTCCTATCATTACTGTGGTTTTGATGGAAAACCTTGCTGTATTGAAGCAGTTAAAAGAGTTTAATTGTACTACAGTCATCATCAATTTTATTGGCAATTATTACCCTCCTTAAATGACTTTATCAAGATAGATGCAAAGATTCACCATATTTGGTGTATAATAGACTAGAAAGGAATGTCTGACGAGATAAGGGGAGGCAGACAAAAACATGAAACAATAATTAATGTTACGGCTTTTCATGGATGCAACCATTCATTCATTCATTCATTACCAATATCAAAGGAACTCAGGGTGGGTTACAAAGCTATATAAAACAACGAAAACATAAAATATTTAAAACAATTTAAAATCAAACAGTAGAAAATTCAAACACTCAAACATTAAAACCATTCCACCAAGATCTGTGCAGGCTATGCTTATCAACACCCAAGGGCTCTAATAAATAAGTATGCCTTGACTTGGCATCAAACTGATTCCATTGTCTGTGCCAATCTGGCCTCTAATAGGGAAGGGGTCCTACAGTTCAGGTGCTACAACTAGAAAGCCCCCAATTCATCCCTTTCTTCTGCTCAAGCAAAGAAAAAGTTATTTAAAAATTAAAATGTGTAAGGTTATGAAATGTTTATTACACACACATTAATGGTGATTGTAGAAATCCCTTAAGATAACACAGGGATTACTAATGCATGCATTCATGTTGTAAGCTTATTACATAAGAGAGAGGGGAAAAATTCACAGATGTTCAGCATCATGAGCTGCCTTAGCATGAAATACAGCTGTAACTCAAGCATTCAATATTGTAATTTCCTCCTTCACACACATTATACAAGATATGTAAAAAAAAAAGGTAACTTTTAGATGACTAATTCTTAAAGTTGTAACACAGGTATGTTCAGAATTCATTTAACTCCTCAGGGGAAATCTCAAGCTGACATGAACTTTAGTTCATAGACTCACACCCGAGTCTCATACAAAAAGAGAGGGTTTAGGCAGGTTGGAAGCCCCACTATGACTGATGTACTATGCCAATACAGTATCTGCGTTGTAGGCACGCCTCCAGCAAACACCAGGCAGCTACCATCTTGAGTATTTTCAATGTTGCAAAAGTAACAAAGCATCCTTCCATGCGATGGAAATGAATAGGAAGAGGAGGGACTGGGAATTAGATATATTTGTACCACCATGAGGGAAATGCATTGAAATGGGGGGAATTCGGGTGGTTGACATTAAGGACCACATGAGTGGTCCAGCTAGCCCTGCATAGATGGAAACTAATTTCTATTCCCTGTTGTTTACTATTTCCCTGCATACAGTAAATTCCTATCTCACTCTGCAATAGGTATGCAGAGATCTTTTCAGGTGCAGCAACAAGAAGAATGGAATTCAGACAAAAACATTTCATCCAGGACCCAATGTTACTTTCTTCTTGCCATGATGATGCATGTGTCTGAAAATGTTATCAGATCAAGGTTTTTGCCTTTTAAAAAAAAGCCTGGATAGGCACTGAGTTTATAAAGAACATTTTTATTGAAAACTGCTGTAATTTTAGATAAGTGATCTCCCTTGTCCATTATCTTGTTCTTCTTATGGACTTGGGTTACATTTTACTACCGTTGAAATTACTTTTTGAAACAAAGCTGCCTTACAAGACAGCAAAAGTATAAACCTGGCCACCAAATAGGAACCGAGTGTCTTCCTCAGAGAGCACAACTATCATCATCAAAGAAGTCAAGACACAAAGGGTTGGTTGAAATTTAAAATGGCTGTATGCATTTCCAGAAGCCATTCTTGTTTGGAGACCAGTTTGTGGCTTGGCAAGGCTTAGCCACCTGGAAGTGATGGCCACCACCTACCTGGCCTCCCCTAGTAATGTAGTGTTTGCCTGATTGACCATGAGTCCTGGCCACGGGAAGCTTCAGCCAATCAGTGACAAGTTGATTGAGCAGCTTCAAGCCTTTCCTGGTTAGAGATGGGCACGGAACGAACAATTTTTCATTTCCGTTATTCGTTTGTCGTTTTGTTACGTAACAAAACGACAGACGAAAATTGTGATGAAAATGAAATGAAATGAACAGAACCACGAAAATTTTGTTCGTTACGTTTCGTTTCCATTACTGGTGGCGTGCAATGAAATGAGCTGCTTTAAATGTTAAAAACGCCCTGGACATCCATAAAATCGCAGCGATAATTATTTATACTGTCTGATAATACCTACCGGGGGGGGTGTGTCTTAAAACGTGCATTTATGTCTTTTCTCAGATCACTGTATTTTTTTCCTTTAAGGGGAATTAGGGGACATCGACCCAAAATGGCTCCCAGATGCCTAATATTGATTGCTTGGGTATTAAAACACCCTGGACATCCATAAAAATGCAGCGATAATGTGATAATTATTTGAAATTATTACCTACTAGGTTGTAGGGGTCCTTAAAACGTTTGTTTTTGTCTTCTCCCATTGCAATGTATTTTTCTTTTCAGTTTAAGGATGACAAAATGGATGCCGCCACTCCAGCCACAACATGTGATGGGATCATGTAAATTCTTGGACAACTTCAACCAAGAGCATGCCCAGGTGGCAGACTGGGCAGGTCTGGCAGCCACAGAGGGCATAAAAAGCTCTGGCAGCCCCGTCCTCCTTGCAGTCTCCAGTGGGAGTTAGGGTGGGATTGCTGTCTCTGCGACTCTAGCTTCAGTCCTGCAGCCTCCCTGTGTGTGTGTGCTGCGTACCTCTTGGTGAGTACCCTCCCCTGCCCCGCAGTACAGTCACTCTGCGGCTGCCTTGCACCCTGGGCAACGCCCACCATTGCCTTTGCAGCCTCCCTGCATACCTTGTCTATACTGTGTCTCTGCCAGCATCAATTTTTTTTAGTGTTTTCCCTCTGGTCTGAGGCGTTGGGGGACGCCCACGTACGGAAATGCTTTTAAAAATCGCGCAAAAAGTGGGTAGAAACGACAAAAAAAAAAACAACCAAAAACAGAAATGAAATTTTTCCAAAAAATTGGTGACAAACGGAAACAAAACGAAACGGACCTCTCAATGACAAACGACAAACAAAACGCCATTTTTTTTTATTCGTGCCCATCTCTATTCCTGGTGGATCAGAAAGAAACAGGCCTCAATCTGATCTGCCAGCCTGGCCACCCTTCCCTTAGGTACATATAATGTTGTGATCTGTGGATGAGAGGGATGGTCTCTAACTCTAAGTATGTACAGTATGACCCCAGTATCCACTGATTCATTATCCACTGATTCCGTTATTCATGGTTGGCAGAGGAAAAAATTACATAAATAATTCAGCAGCCATAAAGCAAGCTACTGTCACAAAACAGCAGCTGTAAAGCAAGATACTGTAACAAAACAGCAGCTGTAAAGCAAGATACTGTAACAAAACAGCAGTTTTGGGGATTTGGGGCATTTTCTCTTATCCCCGTTTTTCATTATCCACAGGGTCCTACTGTATTCTTTTTTCATGGCTTCCTTAGGTTCTTGTAGGAGAGTAGTTTCGTGCATAGGAGGTGAGGGAGATGGGTAGTTAGCCCTATCACAGGGATGGAATCCACCCCCACCCCACCTCAAGGTAGATAGCAAGGGCTGGGGTGGGGGAGGTTGTCAAGGTAATTCCCTGCTCGGGAGAGCCATTGCATATTTAAATATCCTGGAATATGCTTTAGTTTAATCATGGTTCTCAAACATGGGAAAGATGCATTCCTGACTGCTGGCTGCAGTGGCTAGCAATTCTGGGAGCTGCAATCCAGGCACATTTGGATTCAAAGTTTGAGAACCAGCACATTGCTTTCATTCATGGGCCAAAGGTAAAAAGGGGAATGGAAAGGAAAATTTGCATATCAAAATACACCCACATCTACATGCAGAAAGGAGTAAACAAATATAAAAGCCCAAAACAAAAAAAAATGAGAGCTTGGTGGGATTTTTGAGAAGGGCAACAAAAATGAATTACAAGAGTTTTGAAAGCTGACTAGGATTCTCTCAGGGAGTGATGGTACTCCCTACTTGAGACATGCTGGAAAAAGGTGCACCACAACTGAGAGGGAAATATCATCACACAGACGTGATAAAATTATTGCTTTGAGTGGTGGCCTACAAATTAAAAGAGTGGATGGGATCCCGGTGATTTATTTCCTACCCTGCCCTTAAACTTCTTTATGTACTTGTTGGTTTATGAATACTTTAAAATGCTTCAAGCATTTGCTCATGGATATGGCCTTCTCGGTGATATTATTAATCAGGGCAAATGAGAAAACCATACAAGCTGCTAAATTAAAAGGTCAATTCCTTTGCTCATCAAAATATACACAACAGATAATGTACATAGCACAATCAAGATAAGCTTAGTAAAGGGCTGGATCACCAGAAGAGTTGAACAATGGATATGCGCCTTGCTTTTTATTTCTCAGTTTAAGATTATCATGCTATTATTTCACATGCACACACACTTTCTGTGGAATAAAGATGAATCTTCCCCATTGCTTTTTAAGTCTAACTTGTGGGATTATTTTCCCACATATTTGGCGCAGTCTGTTTTGAGATGAAGAATATGGATGCGGAGTCAGGAATCATGAGTTTGATTTCCCCACTGAGCCTTTTGCAGAAGAGCCAGGGTGTGTGATCTTGGGCAAATGACATGGTCCCCAAAATGTTCCCATAATAAGAGTGAACCATTTCTGAGTACTGTATGTCTAAAATACCCTGGAAAGAGTCACCATACATCAGAATTGACATGATGGCAGATTGATGATGATGATGATGATGATGATGATCTCCAGTGGTAACTTTACAACACACTTTAGCTTCTTTAAATGTGAATGGTAAATCTGTGTCAGTATTGCAACATAGAATTATAGGTGAATATTGAGAAGACAAAAATCAAGATTGCACAGATGAACTACCTAACTTTAATGCAGACATTCAGCAAGCCTGCTAAGAAGTTCTTATAAAGAATCCTCAAGTGTAAGGATATGTCAGTGGTGACTAAGGCTAAGATAGCTTACAGAAACGAAACTGGCTCATTTAAAATTAGGTGTTGGAAGACAGCTCTGTGAATGCCAAGGACCACCAGAGAGAGAAAGGAGTTCTAGATGATTTAACCCTGTCTATCACTAGAAGCTAAGATGACAGAACTGAGGCTGCTGTGCTTTGGACATAACATGAAAAGATAAAGCTCACTGGGAAAGGCAGTACTGTAATTCCAGGAAATGTGGAAGGCAGTAGGGAAAAAGAAGACTGAACATGATCTTGGATTGGAAAGCCATTTCCTTTAGTCTGCAATTTCTAAGCAGAGCCGCATTAATGATAGCACCTACGGGAGGTCATATATTCATAGGGGGGGAAATGACTTGACAGGACATAACAACAAGTCACTGGTTGCCTGATAATTCAGTAGTGAAAATAAGACAAGAAAGAAAGAAAGAAAGAAAGAAAGAAAGAAAGAAAGAAAGAAAACCCAAGAGTGAAAAGACCACAACTGTCATACAAACCCAAACAGATCATGCGTACTCATCCCAATGTACTCGCTTATGTACTCACCATTGAAGGGAAACATTCTCTCATCTCTCAAACCCATGAAAACAGTCAATAAGGTCACTTGCATTGACAAAATTACAACACAGAACAAGCCAATCAATCCAGTATTTAAACATAGGTTGCAGCAGGGTATCTCCCATATAAAGATAAAGGCTGCATAAGATCAAAAATCCATGCAGGAATAGAGAGGTAAAATAGCTGTGCCAGCTAGATTATTTATAATCACTCAAGATCCATGGTTTGCTTTATATATCTTGGTCCTGGTTGCTCTGTCATTTGACCTGTGTAGTGTAGGCACAATTAGCCATTTACTGTTCTCAGTTCTCCAATCACATCAGCACTAATCAAAGCAAGAGGCAGACACATCAAGTAATAACTCTAGATCATTTCCCCAAAGCATCAAGCTACCATCCTTATTCAAGCCACTAACTCTGCCTGAAATGGTTTTAATGCACATGGTGACCTTTTCCCAGTGAGCACAAAGTAAAGTTGAAGGAGGCAATTAGCTTTAACAACCCACCCAGAGGGAAATCTGTATCCCAGACAAATGGGAAGGTTTGTTTTTTATATTATCTTCCAGGGTAGAGAAGGAGCTGCTAGGACCATGATGGCATTCAACAAGCACATCTAATAACAAAATAAGCTGTGCGGTGTAATAAAGATTCTTCTGCCCTTTAAGGACATGGCATTGATCGACAGCCAACGCTCTCTTCAGCAAAGTTAATAAGGACTATGTGGTGTGCTTAAAACAGAACCCTCCATGCACAACAAAATGCCACACCGTGTAATCCTTTGTATATCCACTCAAAGGGTAAGTCCCACTGAATTCAATAAAGCTTATCCAGGGGTAAATGAAAATAGGATTCATGTTTACCTACAGTAGAATAGGCAGCTGTAATGCTACAGATGATGTTGGACTAGAATTCACATTAGGTCCAGCCAATGGCAAAGGATTATGAGAGCTATCAAAAAACATCTGGAAGATCATAGCTACCCATCCTAATCAAATGTAGATAAACACATCCTGCTCCCCATATTTACTGGTATGTTTCTATGAGGAAACCTGTATGTTAAAAAAAAAGTACATAAATAGGAACATGATCTAGTCAAGCTTGTCCTTTCAAACCAGCTTATTTCAAGAGGAGATTTTAAAGCATATGTTTAACTCTTCTTCTGAAATCAGTGAGACTGAATAATGCATAGCTTTAGCTGTTTTCTTCTTCTCAATGCTGTTAACATATCTGTAATAATGTCACAGACTGCCTCCTGAGTTCCATCTCATGCCAGCAGTGGTCTGGGCAGTCAGTATTTGCCAACAGGTACACCTGCAGTTCTTTTGCTTCATGTTTTAATTTGGCTTTGGCCCATCTTAATTTAACAGCAATTTCCTTTGGTTATTTTCTCCTCCAAGAAATTGATGCTTATGTTTCTTGCAAGTTACTCGTACATTCTCAGAATATGCAAACAAAGCTAGGCTAATTATCATAATAGTTGATTTCATTGAGCTGAGAATCCTGAGAGCTGGTTGAATGAAACAACATTAAGATGTTAGGGAAACACTGGGACAACAAACCCAGTGATGAAGGATGGTAGGATCTGTAGTACTATAGCAGAGGGTGGGGCGGCAGTCACACACTGCTCACTCATGTGCTTAGAGCAGCAGGTCTGCCAGCTACTCCTTGGATTATTTCACAAGAAATAATTATGCTTTCACACAGAGAGACACATTCACAAATCCTTCTGTACTAGACAGAAAATGGTATCATGCTAAAGACTCCATGCATATTTTAAAATTAGGCGTTGGATGAGAGCTCTTGACTAAAATATATATGTACTCCCCACCTCCAAACCAGAAGTCCTGGGTCTAAAAAGGTAAAGGTAAAGGTTCCCCCTGCACCTTCGTGCTAGTCGTGTCTGACTCTAGGGACGGTGCTGATCTCAATTTCCAAGCCAAAGAGCCACTGTTGTGCAAATCTGTGGCCATGTGGCTGGCATGGCTGCATGGAACACTGTTTGCCTTCCCGCTTTTTATGGTGGTACCTATTTATCTATTTGCATTTATATGCTTTTGAACTGTTAGGTTGGCAGGAGCTGGGGTTAACAGCGGAAGCTCACTCCATTGCATGGCACCCTGGATTCAAACCGCTGAGCTGCTGACTTTGCAGCCAACTGTTTCAGCGCTGTAGTCCACTGAACCACCATGCCACGTCCTGGGTTTAACTGTGTGGGAAAAAGTCAGCTGACTTTCAGCATGCTTCAGTTTTCTTCTTTGATACTGACTGCTGTATGCCTGTGATGAGAAACTATAGAGTAGTGTCAGTGAAACCATACAGCTTCACTGACGAGTAGTTTAAGCGTCAAAAGTCTACTACAGTATATCTTTTCTGGTAGATTCTACAGCTGTCTTAATTTTCTGACAGAATTATTTTTTCAGAAGAGAACAGCAGAAGTACCCCAGAGAGTCATTCAAAAACCATACAACAACTCATTAACATACAACAGAATTGAGCTGGCAATTACATACATAACTGTCAGGCTAGATCAGGTGTCCTCAAACATTTTAAACAAGGGGCCAGTTCACTGTCCCTCAGACATTGTTGGAGGCCAGACCACTCCAAAAACCCGAGCAGACACCTGCCGCTGCTTTCTGAGTGCCACCCCCACATAAGTCGCCTGGATCCCCACCACCCCTCTTACATTTCTTTTACCTATGCCAGGTCGGGTAGGTTGGTCATTGCTTGTGGAGGGGGCACCCAATCACCATTGGCATCTTTCTGTGGGGAGGTCCCCCCCAAAAAAAATACTTGGCCCCAAGGCCTAGCGGGCCTAACCAGACCCTCATGGCCTAACCAGAGGCCCAGCATGGACCCCACCACTCACCTGGCGGGCCGCACCCATCTCGCAGCTTCCCTTTTTTCGGTCCTGCCTACCTGTTGGGGAAAAGGGAGGGCCTAGTAGATACCCTTCACACCATGCCTACTGCACCCTGCCCATCCCAATGGGCCCATGTGGCAGCTCCGGTGGCCAGTGCCCTGTAACTCCCAGGTGTGGCGAGAGGGGGGAGAGGGAAGGCCTGACCCACTTCAAACCCCCAGCCCAACACCACTCTCCTCACCTGCCAGCCCGCTCGGCAACCCTGCTTCTCCCTCATGTCCAAGGGTGCTAGGGGAGGGACCGTCCTTCTCAACCCCCAAGACACTATGGGCAACAGTGGGCTTTGCTCTCACCAAAAAGAACCATTGAAATGGGGAAACACTCCCCCCGAACTGGTGACCAAGGACCCCTTCAGCTCCCCAACCCAACTAGGCACTTGGAGTGTCCTGCCACTCCTTCCCGCTGGCTGCCCCAGCCACTGGGAGCCACAATCTGATTACCAAGCCTGTCTCTAATCTGGCAACTCACTATTGGTGGCCATTACACAAGCTCAGCAACAGAAGGCAGGGTGGGGTAACTGTGCCGGAAGGATATGCGGAGGAGGGTGGAAGGACAGAGGCCCAGGGAAGATGAGGGATATGACTATGGTAGCGTGGGTCAAGATGCTACAAAATGGTACTTCCCTTCTTCCCGTATGCCATGAAAGCTGTGTTGGTGCCTAAGGCAGCGGCAGCAACTGCTGCTGTGCAGCGAGTTTTTGGCTCAAGGGGGGCAAGTGGGGGGTACTACAATGGCTGGCGGGCCAGATTCGGGACCCAGGCAGGCCTGATCCGGCCCCCAGGCCATAGTTTGAGGAGCCTGAGCTAGATGATGACAGTAGTATAGCTCTTGAACAACAACAACAACAACAACAAAAATAACTTTTCACAAGACTATTATTTAGCCTGAAAAATTAAGATATTTCCTCAGGGTCCTTGATGGCTAAAAGACACTTGCTTAAATGAACTTTTGATGGCTGAAGTTACTAATTGCTGGGCATATGAGGCTGTTTAGACTGGGTCTGAGATAAATAGTTTAGCTATTTGACTGTAACTGGTGAATGAAATATTTTTCTAAGTTTTCCAATTGCCTTTCAACAGCTGGTAGAAGGGGTTCTTTGATCGCATGCCGTTTGCTTGCGGCAAACTGTTTTTTAAATATTAATTTATGTCTAATCACTTGTCTATTCGCTTCACTTAGATCACAGATCCAGAAAGGCATTACACATCTTTAATCACTCGTTCTCAAAAGGAAAGGGCCAGTAAACCACTCATTAAGAATCTTTTCCTGAAAACCAACTCCTGGAGCTTGAAGCAAGTGGAATATCACAAACCAATTTAGCCATCCTTGTCTTTTCAAAATCTAAAAAGTTTCAGAATGTTGCCTGTTGCGTGTAGATTCTGGAAATTTCCAACTTTTTAATTGTATTTTTATTGAACACATCCACACACATTCAGAACAATCGATCTCTAGTCGTTCCTGCTTTTTTTCCCACCAGACCAAAAAAGTCAGTTATCCCTGAGCTTACAAGAACAGCAAAGACTTCACTAAGAATCTATCAGATACTCATTACATCAGAAGACTTCAGCGCCAGTGGCTTATATTATTGAAGCCACTAATGGAATTACTTAAAGCATTTACATGAAGAACAGCATGTGTTAGAAGCAGACTTGTCCATTATTACAGTAATGAACACAGCACCATCATTTATAATTTACATTTGAATGTGGCAATATTTTTAATCAAAAGACGCAAGATCAGTTACCTCAGTGGCCTACGCATCTTGCTGCAAAGCCATTGACTAGGGAGTTCAGATCTCCACTGTGCCTCTCTGAGAGGTGCCGGACTCAATATTCTGGAAGGTCCCTTCCAATTCTACAGTTCTAAGGTGGTGGTGGTGGTGGTGCTGATGATGACGACAACAACAACAAAGATTGGAAACTAAGCTATGTAACTAACAGAAGTGAGGCAACATTCTTTCTGTACTGTATCACTTCAGACTATAGGTAGAGACATACAGTAAATGGAACATGACCAAAACAGGGGATGTCCCCCTCAGACTGGGGGAGTGGGTCTAAAACAGGCTGCCCCCATCTTTGCTATCTTTCCACAAGCATGCAAGGACCTTTCTCCTCAGGCAAGCTTTCCCTTAAGGACTGGCTGCCTGAGTGGATGTTTTCACAGATGATTGTGCCTTACTAATTCGAATGTGGCTTTGGTGCTGCTTTTGTTTACTGTCCTTAAGTGTGGTGCTTGTTTCATCCTTTTTCGTATCTGTACGCTTACCATTTTTAGCTTTAAATATTGTCAATAATATAAGCCTCTTTGGGTTCTTCTTAATGAAAAAGGTGGGATAAAAATGTTCCAAACTATTTTAAATAAAATAAACACGAGCCTAAATGGAGGGTTCCAAGTGGCTTCAAAAAAGAGACTGGTACCAGAGAAAGTATGGAGCAAGTATACAACTGAGCACAAACTGTTAATCATAACCACAGGTCTCAGTAATAACCGCAAAGACATTCAATTCTGCTTCAGCATTTTTCACTCCAAGCCCCTTTGATTGTCCATAACACAGTTTTTATACTCCTTGGTAAAGTGGTTTCCCTCTCCCTGAGGAATACCCTAAATCTGGAAGAGTGATGATCCCAGCATGATGATGCCCAGGGAAAGTTTTCCCTCTCACACTTGTCCTCGGTGCCACATCTACAGAAGCTCACTTTTAAGGCCTCCGAGTGTTGTCAAATGCATAATATAGACCTGTAAACTTTGGGGTTTGATATATTAGAAACTACAGGTAGAGCCCTACAGGTAGGCAGGCAGGCAGGCAGGGCCAGTCCAGGGCAGGAGAGCAGGTAGGCAGACATGTACAGTGGTACCTTGTATAAAGGAATTAATTTATTCCAAATGAAATTCTGTTAAGCAAATTTTCTTTTATACAAATTTCCCATAGGAATGCATTGAAAATGGAGTAATCCCTAATCGTGACCATTTTATGTTGTACAGATTTGCCCCACAGGCGATTCTGTTAAGCAAATTTCCCCTATCTCCGGAATTTTTTATGTTGTACAGATTTTATGTTATACAAACCGTTTGTTATACGAGATTCCACTGTATTTAAAACATTTTTGTCCCACTTTTCTTCTTTAAAAGGACCCAAGATCCCTTATACTATTAAAAGACAGTATTTTAAAGCTAAAAACAGTAAGTACTGTTTATTCTGGCTGGCAAGAGCTTTGCTGACTGATCTGACTTGGAAAGGCCAAGAACTGAACCTGGGTCCGTGTGAATCCAACACATATACTGAGCTCTGGTCCTTCCCAAAGCCCACTCTGTTGCTCTCTTACAAGTTGTAGCCCAAATCCAATACAGGAAGATGCACATTTAGTCTTGGCCAAGTAAAAATTGAAAACAAAATAAATAATAAAGAAAGGGTCCTTAAAGGGACTATGCATCACTGAAATTGCACACAGAATGATTTCTAACACAAGAATAGTGTATCTGCCTAATTGTCAGCACTGGAACTCATAGGAGCAGGCCATAAGAGCTACAATAAAAGAGAGAAGTCCCAAACTCAATAGAAACCACCATGTTATAAATAACCCTCATGAAATGGTCAGGATTAAGATCAATAAACAGCAAATGTCACTGCTGCTGGGAGCCCTGTTCAATTCAAGAGAAGCGTTTCTCACTGAGAGTGTAGATGTCTAGATTTTAGAGCTCATAAAGGCGGACTTTATCTTTCTCAGCATTCAAAACACACACACACACAAACACACACACACACAGAGAGAGAGAGAGAGAGAGAGAATATAAATCTGCCGCCACTTGGTATTACACTCACAGGACAGAATTCAGTTCCATGAATCCATCCTAGCTGGACTGGTCTAAGGCTGTGCAACTTGTGACTGACCATGTTCAGCAACATAGCTTTTAGGCAAACCAACAACTCCACAAATCCTCACACTTCCACTGCCTGCTCAGGGTTGCTAACCGGGGTGGGGGATGAAGTTAGAAAAGAAATGAAAGAGGTCAAAAACCAAGTTAAATCAGACTTAGAAGAAATGAAGAATATTGTAGTACAGGTAAAAGAGGAGGTGAATGAGGTGAAGTCAGATCTAAAAGAAACTCAAGAGAAAGTACATGTACTGGATCCGGTAGTAAAAGAAAAAAAGAACAAAACAGAAAGAGATGAGAGAATCAATAATCAGACTAGAATTAAGACAAAGAGCTAAATGTTTGAAAATTAGAGTCATCCCAGAAGTAGGAGAGGGATCAGAGGAAGGCTTATATAACCCCAGCATTGGCAAAATTTATTAAGATGAAAATAAAAAACTTCCAAGGGGAAGTGGATAAGATTTTCAGGCTAAATTCATTGATAGCAAAGAAAAAGAACTTGCCAAGATATATAAAAGACAGAGTTCTCCAGGAAAGCTATAATAATAAGAAATTAAAAATAGGTGGAAAATAAGAAATTAGAAATAGGTGGAAAACAAATAAAAATATTGCATCAAAATCCTAAAATTAAGAAGAGACTATCATGTCCTTCCAAACGAACCTCCCTGGCAATTAAGATCGAGCCAGGGGGCCCTTTTGAAAGAGCCACCCCTCAAGGAGGTGAGAGGGATGGCTTGCAGACACAGGGTCTTCTCGGCAGCTGCCCCCAAGCTATGGAATGCCCTCCCAAGTGAAATCCGCCTGGTGCCAACATTGATGACATTTCGGCGCCAGGTAAAAATCTTCCTGTTCCAGAAGTTTTTTAATTCATACAATATAGACTGTGGGTCCTCTGATGGCAATTTTAGTGTAATGATTTTAGTGTAAGGTTTTTATTATTGTTTTAATTATTTATTGATATTTGATGTTTTAACTGTTTTAATGCTTTGATTGTAAGCCGCCCAGTGGGCGGCATATAAGTTGTAAAAATAAATAAATAAAATAAATGTCTTATCAAGAATTTTACAGCAAAATAAGATAAAGTATAAAGGGGAAATCATTGGGGGACTAACCTTTCAATATAAACAAAGAACATGCAGAATTAATTCTGCAGAAAGCCAAGGAATTCATGCAAAGATATGGGACAAAACTTAATGGGATAGAGGAGGTCAGGAGTAGAGAAACAGAAGAATTACAAGGGAGAAGTGAGGAATACCCAGTGTTAGAAAAGGAAGGTGTACTATATCCAGATTCAGAAGACAAATTAGAAGAAGAACTTGAGGAATCTGATAAGGAAGAACTAGCTGAAAACAGGGTATAATAATATTAAACAAAATCTTGACTTGGAATGTGCAAGGATTGCACTCAATAAGGAAAAGGAACCAGGTTGTCCATTTTTTTAGAAAATGAAAAGAATCAAATCATTTACTTGCAAGAAACTTGTATCAGAGAGGAAGATTTAAAATCTTTAAAAATGGAAAATTAGGGCAAGTTTATACCTCAACATTAAAAAAAGAAGAGGAGGGGAGTAGCAATATATATATATACCAAATAATAATTTCCTCTCAAAAGAAACAGCAAAAGATAAGGAAGGAAGATATATTGGAGTAGAAATACAAACACGGGGGGGGGGGGGATTGTCTTTTCAATCTATGCCCCATCTGAAGGGAGCAGGATATTACGAATATTCCTCTGCCCTGTTCTGTTCCTGTCGAAAAAAGCCGTTGCCAGGAATTCTGTGCCATTTGGGGAAGGAGAATGCCTGGATGTGATATCCTCAACTTCCACAATGACATACTGAACAAAGGTGGAATCTGCCAAGCTCTTCACTGTTTCAGGTTCAGGACTGTTCAGTTGCCAACTTCCTGTCTGGTCTAATGCAGATCTAAACCACCACCAACACCACAACAAAGGTCTTCTCTCACTCTTATGTAGTATTCTACTTGGTGACATAGCGCTAGTAAAACTGTTGACACAATCCATTTTTTTAGTACTAATGTTCAGGGAATAAACTTAAGTCCATACTAGAGTTTATGCAGCCTCTTTGACATCTGACTTTAGAAATGAGAAGAGGATAAATCCCCCCTCCCCCTTTTCAAGCCCTTGGCCATCTTAAAATTTCTGAAGGTTTCTGTGTCTTGGGAAGGAAAAGAAGGTCAGGAATGGTAAGCAGCCATTGCTGCATCTGCTGCTCAGAAAGGATAATGCTGGATCAGTCGGATAAAACCCCAGCTTTTTAGCATCTGCTTGAACTGGCACTCGGCAGCTCCATGCAGATTGGCTGTCCCTGTGAAAAAGGCAGTTGAGAGCAAAGGGGAAAGAAAAGCAGAACGTCCTTGGCTTCACTTGCTCAGGTCTGCAAAAATAAAATAAATTTCCTTAAAGTTATTAAGATGTGGACAGCATTATTATCTATGTTCCTATGGTATATATATACCCTTTGGTTGGAGGCAGGTTTTTCTAACCCATTCTCAATGGCTGCCATACACCCCCTCCCCCAAGAGGTCCTGGCACATTTGAAGGGGGCCACAGACTGGAAATAGTTCTTCACACAGCACCTTACAAAGGTTCATTATGCAACTTGTACAATCCTGATTCGGTCTATATTTCTTTTGTATTGCATTTATGACCCTATTTCTTTTGACTATATACAGTACTTCTTAGGACTATATTTATTTCGTACATATGACCATAGCCAAAAAAAGGTTGAGAATAGGTGTTCTAAAGAGCTAAGAAGACAGGTGAAAGGTTTGCTACTGCATGTGATGGTGCACATGCCACTCCAACTTTCACATTTGATCAAGAGTGAGCTGGGACGAGTCCTCCTCCTGTAATTATTGTCCCTCCCAAATTCTGATAGACAGGGAAGCACACTTGATGAAGTTCAGAGCAGAGGTGGGAAACTTCCACGACATCATTGGACTACTTTCCCAGAGTGGTGGACTTGTTCTACAACTGCACTTCCAAAGGTAATGTGGCCCAATGGGGAGTTGATTGGATTCCCCCCCCTTAAAATATTACATATTTTTTATTTAAAATCAAAGTATTACACACAAAGGTATAAAGGATTAAATACAGACAAGTTCACTTTCTTAGACAGATCTCTGACATATTAAAATAATAGCAATTAGTGTTTAAGCTGCCACAACTTTTTTGTCTTTTCTGTTTGTTTATTATTATTATTTTGCTTTTGCTTTTGTCTCAGCGCTTTAGGAATCTGGAGTTTGTCGCCGAGTTGTGAACACTCAGCAGAAGGGCTGTGTAAAGTGTGGGCTTTAACAGCCAGATAGCAGTGCTAAATAAAGATCCAAACACAGCGGTAACTCCCTTCATCAAGAACTGCATTTACAAAAATATGTACAAGTCCATCAGACACAACAGAATCGGCAGGCATATACCTCATTAGTAAGATAACCAGTCCAGTGATCCAAACTTTTCCAGGAATCACATGTCCAATTTGACAGAGTAACAAGCTGCTTTTCTCCATCAATATCCCATACCATACTGAGCAACTGTCCTGCTTCTATACATGTGTCTGATGCAATCATTATTCAGCAAATTGAAGACAATGAGTATGTGCAGAACTGTCACCTGATTTGACTTGCTGCCAAAATATGATTGCCCAGGTGTGTGCTCACTCTGCTTTGTCATTCCCATCATGCATCACAACGTGCAACAAGGCAATTCCATTTTGTACAATCCTTGACAGAGTTCAATTCCCTACTGTAACTAACATATGATGGCTGGACCTTATGTTCTACAGCAGCGTTGGCGAACCTATGGCACAGGTGCCAAAGGTGGTACTCAGAGCCCTTTCTGTGGGCACCCAACATTGCCCCTTCACAGCCACCTGTATTCAGGTTAAATTGCTGTATTGGCACTTTGTGAAAAATTAGTGATTTCTGAATCGCAGTTTGGGCACTCTGTCTCTAAAAGGTTCGCCATCACTGGTCTACGGTGTGCCTTCCACCTCTGCATTTCAAAGAAGAAGAAGAAGAAGCAAAAGAAGAAG
>JAHTLZ010003518.1:27378007-27441407 GCA_023846285.1 Phrynocephalus versicolor | reverse complement strand
AGAAGAAGAAGAAGAAGAAGAAGAAGAAGAAGAAGAAGAAGAAGAAGAAAACCCATAAAAACAAACCTTAAATAGGAGTTTTGACTCCAATCCTGCTATGCAAGAACAAAATACTGTATCAGTGTTCATGCTGCATCCTGTTTGTCTACCATAGCATCATATTTAAATACAAAGTTTGAAACTTCATCTTGTGTTTGTATGTGAGGGTGCATGAAATAGCCCAGAAGGGGAGCATTAAAAGACAGCATTTCAGATTCTGAAGTTGTTGTGTAGCGGAATAGAAAGCACAATGAACTTGAGCATCTTACTCCTGGGATATAATATCATATTCATGACATCAAAATGCTTTTAACCATCTTCTCAAAGAAAGAAAAGACTGCCAAAGTTTCTGCATAGAGAGTAACTTATCTCTGCGTACTTTTGAAGAGTAAGAGACAGGTTGTAGCTCGCTGATTTTATCTTGTTCTGGGCCTCCAAGTGGGTCATGCCTTCTGTGTTGACTCCATCAATGGCGACCACCAAGTCCCCCTGGCTCATCTGGGACTGAGCTGCCTTGCTGCCAGGTGTAATCTGTGACAGAAGACACAAAAGACAGGGAGAAAAAAAATAAAGAGGAGATGCCAAGGCAAGAGTCCAATTCTTTGTACACCAAATATATGTACATGCCTGGTCTACACAGTTGTACAGTCACATCCCGCAGCTGTCAACTCAAGATTCAAAGCAAACATAGGATAGCAGTGCTTCCTTGTTCTTTGCAAGCAACATTTATATTTATTCATTTCATTAATTTATACAGTAATCTGCCCCATTAATATGATGCAGTGTCCTGGGCAGATGACAAATAATAAAATGAAAGAAGAAATAACAAAGAAACAGTAAATCAAGACAGTAAAGTAATAGTAAGAACATGTCAGGTTCCAAAGTCAATGTAGAACCAAGATAACATGACTTCAAGAAAACAACTCCAGACTGAATATCGACTACTTAACACTACCCACCAGCATTCCTGTTCTGAATGGTCCTTTTGAGAACTTAACATCTATAAGTGCTAAATTAGTTAGGCTGTATTAAAAGACTATATGGTCTATGAACCAGCCTAGCATTCTATGAAAGCTTCACGTGAGAGTATGCTCTAGGTCAGTGGTGGCGAACCTTCAGCACTCCAGATGTTTTGGAGAACAACTCCCACAGTCCTTTGCCATTAGCAATCTAGGCTTGGAATTCTGGGAGTTGTGGTCCAAAACATCTGGAGTGCCAGAGGTTCGCCACAACCACTCTAGGTCCTTTGCACAGGAATTGACAAAGGCCTTGTTGACATTCTTGGGTATCATGGCTTAAAAGCATCCATCAGAATTTACCCCTCTGTAGCCAGGACCTTTTGCGTCATCGTTGTATAGTGCCTTAAGAATGGTATCAGAAATCACTCCAGGCATCCAGCAAGTGGACACAAGAGGAAAGGTGTTGAATTTTTTTTAATCTGAACTTATTTCATGTTCTTCCTCTCGCTTTCTCCCTCTCTCATTTGGCACGTCTATTTAGCAGCATGGGCAGCTAGGGGGCTCGGTGGTGAGTAGAATTCACCCTAGAAGTTCAGAGGGGGAAACTTTGTGCTTGGTCACATACTGCCATTGCCCACAATTTGGACTCTTGTCCCTTCCAGTTGATACTTCCCATCCATCCACTAGCATTTTGCACAGGAGAATGTCTAGGTCGCTTCGTCTCCACTTTGGATACTTAGGGAAGACTATCTTTCCTGTCACACACTGCTCAGCTGTTAAAAATAAGAGGTGTCTTTAGTTGCAAGAGGTCATGACATAGGAGCCCATAACTGCATGCAGTTATGTAAGTCACCCAGGCTACTGTACATTTTTACTAGCTCTCTCCTCAAAGGAAAATACTGTATAATATATGGATAGGCATCTGGAAAGACAGAGATCCAATTCAGCACACATGGTCTACTGGCACACCCACAAAAATGAAGACATTCCAAAAATAATTTTTTTTGCCTGACACAAAACGGCAAATAGTATCACCCTGCCACAATCAAGACACATAGTGATCTAAGGCCGCTCTAGTTATGAATCTGCTACCTTTTCATAACACCTCAAATCCACTGCTTAATTAAGACACATAGCTCACTGTGCCTCGTGGTATAGTCAGTCCTGCTCTAGAGTTGCTGTCACGGAATTTTCAGGGTTAGTGTTAGTGTTAGTGTTAGTGTTAGCTTCCAAATTAAAAAAAAAAAACGTTTAAAAAACCTTTAGCACACAGTAAAAGATCAAGCTTTCGGCATGTATACCCGTCATGCCATCATGTAATTAATCTCATTAGGTCAGCAGTAAGGTGACTGAACAAACGAGTCCACCTGAATGTACTGTAATATATTAACATGCAATTTGCCATTCTGTAATCCTGAAAAAAATGGCATGATAGATATGCATGCTGAAAGCTTGATCTTTTAATGTATAATAATGGGTTTTGTAAAAAGTTTTTCACTTGGAAGCTAAACTTGTGGAATTTTTGTAGGTCTTTTCAGCCTGTTGACTGGGATTGGTCTACTTCTGCTTTAGCATGTTCCTAGAAAGTAGGAAACTTTTTGGAACAGACATTATTATGTAGAAACTGACACAGGCTCTGTATATGAAAAAAAAGAACAAGACAAAAGTCTTTAATAGCAGTTGCTTCCAAAGGACTATATGTTTCCTTCATCTTCAAATGCAGATGCCCTTCTTGCCATAAAAAATGTTAACTACTCCAAGCTGCTGACGTATGTAAATTCTGGAAAGCTGACTCCTAGTGCTTCCCACCTGCTTGTACTTATCAAGAGTGAATATTCATTGCTAAGCAATGACTCTCCGGCTGAATAAAGCCAAAAGGTAGTTCATATTAGAAATTCATGCTCATGTCATGACACCGTCCTTACTCTTATCTCTCTTAACACCATCCCACGCACTCAAAACTCATCAACCTGTTACACAAAAAAATAATATGCTACACCTTCTGTTTCCCCTCTTTCTGTGATGTGTGTGGGTTAATACCAGACAAATGCTTCTTAATATGAAAGCGAAGTGGTAAAGCTTCTGTGTGAAGGATGTATCACCTGTAAGTACACATGCAAATCAGGCACAAAAGACACAACATACTCTTTTCATAAACAGCACTTTTCCTGGAGATTCTGTTTTAATGGACTTCCTCTTTAAAACAGACTCAGGTCACCTTGACGCCTTCCTGGACTAAATGCACACTTTATATTTATTTCGGCGTTCCTCATTTTCTTTTGATATGAACTCTTTCTTAGAGTATGATTCTTGGGGATATTATGCAAAATTGTCCATGGGTGTGGTATCAGACACCAGGTCTGGGCTCTAAATAAAATTTATTTTAATTTTCTACCGGAAAGGCCTAAGTCAAGATTGAACATTGAGGGAGGTTATGCAACTATGGTGACAAGCTTAATCTTTCTTGGGATGCTCTCAGTTAGCATTTTTAATGTTATTCTACCACAGATGTCAGGGCTAGTTGCTCCACAAATGCCACAAAACCAGAATGCCCTGTTCCTGCTAACCTGAAAGGGCCTGGAAAGGATGTGGCAGTTGCCTAGCAACCTCTTCACCTCTCCCCTAGTCATGAAAAAAACAGGGCAGACCAGAGCCACTTGTAGTGGTTTAGAGCAGCCATTTTCAACTTTTTTTTTTTTGCTTGGCCACAGCTGCTGAGGAGGAACATTTCTAGGAACTGCAGTCCAAGAACACCTGGGTTACTCATGACTGGGAATCACTGGTCTAGACTCTGTCAAGCAAGGAAGATGAAGGTTAGAACAACAGACACTCTGTGTTGTGCTACAGTGAACGAACGGTGGGCAGAAAAGTACTCCCTGGTGATACAGATAATTAGAGAAAGCAAGGGCAAAGGATCAAGGTCTCAGATATAAAAAATAACTGTGGGCTGAGAATGGAGTGATATGGCTACATAATGGCATATTATTAAAGCTAAATGAATATCAACCTGGTCAATAAGTGGGAACCTCACTGAGAACAATACAGTGGTACCTCGACAAGAGCAGCTCGACTTAAGAGCGGAAAACTGTGGGCATTTTAACTGCTGCCTTACAAATTTTAGATATGGTCTGCTCAACTTACAAATATTTGTTTCCATTTTTTATTTTTATTTTTACTTAGTTTTTCATTTTTAGATAGGTACCCCGACTTAAGAGTAGTTCAACTTAAGAGCACACATTTGGAATAGATTAAATTCGTAAGTCAAGGTACCACTGTATATGTTGCTACCCTAAGTACAACAACTGATATCCCAAAATTTAAGATGCAAAGCATTTAAGTCAGTCAGATTACTCTGGCATATGAGGTAGAAAAACTCCAAGTACCCCTCCTACTCCCCGGCAGTAAAAATGCAGTAATATCAAAATTACTAATCAATTTACTGCCCTTACAGTACATGATATCCCAAATCTGGCACCTAAAGCAATTACTCTTCTAATGATGGGGCCAGCTCTGTCACACACACACCCTGCCCATCACAACCCATGCACTGAGATACAGAACAATACAGTTGCCATAAACAAAGAGTACTTAAACGTCCAAGCTTGCTGCCTGGAGAGTCAGGATTACTTATCAACATTTCAACTGAAGTGATAATTGCTGAAATGTTCCACAAGGAGGAACACTGGCTAGAAAAGCAAACTGGGAGGGACATGAAAAGACTATGATCTTTAACCAAAGTTGATGACTCAAAAAGATGGCCTCCTCTCAAAGGATGAGGCATATAGCTACTAAAATTAGACACTCATTGGCTTCAACAATCTACAGTACTTCCAAGAAAGCCAACAGCATGCAATTGGGACCAGTGCAGGAAACACGCCGTAATCAAGAGTGAGCCACATTCCAGTACTCTGTGACAAGATACGGCTGAGCCAAATCTGAAGTGTAAGAGAACCCAAGGGACTATCTTGTTCCAACTTTAACTCAAGGAATGCACTGAAGAGCCTCCGTCTGCTGACACGATACGTTTATCCACATTGTGGCTTAATACCATTCAGAGTTGTGCAGCTCTAGTTCTTGGGATTGGAGACCATCTTTATAGCTGATTGTCTTCCGCTCCTAAAAGCTGGCGGAGTCTTTGGATGTTCTTGTCTTATAAGATTACTGGTGAGAGGTTTTTAGGTGTCTCCTGTGTGCTCGTCTATACTAAAAAAAATTGGAGAACGAAAAACTAGCTGACATTAAATATCAAGGACCCTAAACTACCAGGCAGACACTATTTATTTTATTTTATTTATTTGTTTATACAACTTCTATGCCACTCACTACCCAAAGGTAGTACCAAACCTCAATGCATGCCACCATTCAGATCAGTTAGACATGAAATGCAAGCAATCACATTTGAACTATCACTATATGTAAATATACCATGGAAAAATGATAAACACCAGTATGATCATGAAGACAAGAGGAAGATCAGACTGGTCTCTATCTACCAATTTGCAAAGGAACAGTTAATATTTGCTTTTCTTTCTGTGTATGTTACTTTCCCCCTTTTCTTCATCATACTATGAGACTGTGAGCCTGCAGATAGTGATTGCCTTTTCCCTTAATCTCTGTATCGATAGCACCTAGAATATGTGAAATCATCATCATTACCATGAACAACAGCAACACTGGTTTACTGACCCCCAAACACCAATGTTGAAATAAAGTTACACTGGCAATCCAACACCAGCACCATCACTGAATCTGTAGTAGCAAGCATGTAAAGACTATGGGGTGAATCATTTATTTACATGAAAAGCAGCTAAATTTTGGTGACCAAATTCACTTCTCCTCTAATGTGAGAGCTGCTACAGATAGGCAAGCTTTCATTGATTGAGCTTGGTCATCGAGCAAGCAGTAAGAATGATGCAGAACTGCAGAATGTAGAACTTGTGATCAAATAGCCATCTTGTATCCTCAACTGTGTGTATTTACCCAATCAGCTTTTCTCTTCCCCTGCCTACAGATTCTATTAGATATACTGTATTTTAAAAACATCTTCCTGTTTTAAAGTGCTATGCTGTTTTTCAAGGAGGCATTTCAATCTTTTTATAGGCGCTGAAACTGGCTGCTCAAGATTATTACAATCCTATATTTCTGTTTTTTAAAAAATACTCTAAAGCTCCCCCCTCACCTTCTAATCTTGACAAAAATGGCTATTTTTATTAGTATTTACACACCAGTAAATTAAAGGAGAGATTTTATACCTTCTCCAACTGGCAATCATGCTAGGATAATTTTAATTTACTGGCTCCCCTCAGCCTCTTATGTCTAAAGTATTTCACCACAAATACCTTAAAAGTCTCCATATTTTCATGTAACTGTGAAGGTTTTTATTTTTAACTTTATCAGCACATTCTGGCTGTAAAGTCTCATCCCATAAAAACATTCAAGACAACAGAAAGGGTTTTAATGTGATACTCATCGACCTGAGCTCACTTTTCATGTTCAGCTGCTTAAAATAGCTTTGACTTTGAATATGACCTGATGTTTCAGGCACCATTTTACTCTTCCTGAGTGCTTTCACTGTCTTTATCATCTGGAAAATTAAAAGTGTTTTCTTTGTGCTGTATATGCATGCAGCAATTAAGAATTACATTTTTTTAAAAACAGCTGTTTCTCACATTTTAACACCCAAAGCCCTGTAGGTATACATTAAATATGAAATAAGCACTTGAATTTCAACTATCCTACATATTTTTGTCATTTTCTTAGCTATCTTCCTCCTGTTGACAAAAGCAAGAGGAGGGACGTAAATAAGAAACAGCTTCTAAAAGCAGTAAAATGATGACTATTGGTCTATCCAGCAGATAAGACCATTTTCTTCTACTGCGGCTAAGCTATGCCTACTCTCATTTATCAATAATATATGTAGGAAATTGCTATATGATAACCTATGTCACATGTAAACACCAAGACTTTTATTCTGTAACACAAATGACTGCAATTATGGGAAGTCGGGCTGTCCCTCTGTATTTATCATTTAATAGCCAATTCTCATTTGTCTTTTTTTTTGCTATCATGCAGGCTGCCTGCTTATGGAGGTAAAGGGGCAATTCAGCAAGAGACACAGAGCATACAGACATGGTATATGGATAGCTGAGGGAAGAGTTTGGATCACAAAAGAAACCTAATCTGTAAACTTACATAATGTATTTAGAATGACCCATCCCTCCCCTTTAAGAACTGTCACACACTTTTCTGTCCAGCTGTAGGGCATGCATTGTTTAGCCTGGAGACAACAGCCTCCAGCAACTGAGTGAGAGTTTGAAAAAGAAAGTGGAGCAAGAATGAGTGAAGAAAAGCAGGGAGGGCAGAAAGCAGAAAACAAACCTGCACCACGAGAGGGAGAGAAGAGCAATCAATCAATCAATCAATCAATCAATCAATCAATCAATCAATCAATCAATCAATCAATAATAATAATAATAATAATAATAATAATAATAATAATAATAATAATAATAATAATAATAATAATAATAATAATTGGACTCTCTGCAAAGGATTGGGGAAATGCCTACTTGACAGCTGATTGGTCTACAAGGAGTTGTTTGCTGTTCAAATAGGAAGAGCATGTCAAAGGCATATTGTTCCTCCACCAAACTTCAACATATTCTTTGTAACCTGATCCACCCCACACCCAAAACAGCCAGAATGGAAAAGCCCCACATACTGCCTTCCATCTTCAATAGACACCTCCTGAGCAAGAGTAGAAGATGATAGTTTTCTCACAAACGCAAATGACATAATAATACCCCTTCCTGCTAACACTCTGGATGAGGGGACAACATAGTTTAGCTGGAGAGGGCCTTTATAAGGCCATCATGTCCAACCCCCTGTTCCATGCAGGAATACAAATCAAAGAATATCTGCCAGATAGTTGTTCAAATTTCTCTTGAATGCCTCCAGTACTGGAGCACTCACCACTTCTTGAGGTAACTGATTCCACTACCATATCCTATGGCATATATGGGCAGCAAGTTAGCTTAAGAGTGTAAGGCAGGCCACATGACTCACTCAGCTCTACACCTTCCCACTAGAGATGGGCACGAAACGAACAATTTTTCGTTTCCATTTTCATTTTTTTTGTTTTGTTACATAACGAAATGACAAACAAATTTTGTCTCTAAAATGAAACGAAACGAACAGAAACACCGGAAATTTTGTCGTGCGTTTCGTTTCCTTTACTGCTATATGAGTGAATTGCTTAAAATCCTAAAAAAATCACAAACAATTGAAATAAATGGTAACAAAATGGTAACAAAATGAACAAAAACAAAAATGAATTTTTTGCAAAAAATCGTGAAAAACGGAAACGAACCGAAACGGACCCTCCAAATGACAAACGACAAACAAAATGCCTTTTTTTTTATTCGTGCCCATCTCTACTTCCCACTATTTGTGGTGCTTGGCCATTCTACCAAGCCCCTGCTTATCCTGCTTGGAAAAATACCCGAGTGCAAAAGTTGTGTCATCAACCTGAGTCTTGATTGTTGGAACCTATAAACAGACTTGATTGCTCCCTTCCACTTTTCCTAAAGGTGCTGCCTTCAATAGACTGGGGGAAGGCCACAAGGCTCTTGCACCCCAGAAGGAAGTTGTTGACATCAATGAGCCAGTTCCAGAAGATGGGGATGGCCAGGGGTATGAGGTCTCCTGCCATAGGAAGGGGGTTAGACGAGAAGACCTACAAAGTCCCTTCCAACTCTACGATGATTCTATGATTCTATGATGACCTGCTACCCTGTGTCAGAGGGAAGGGTGTTTCCCCTGAATCCTAAATTTACTTATTACTTTAAAGCAGGCATGTTCAAACTTTGGCCCTCCTGATGTTTTGGACCACAACTCCCAGAATTCTAAGCTTAGCCTGCCAATGGCAAAGGACTGTGGGAGTTGCAGTCCAAAATATCTGGAGAGCCGAAGTTTGGACATGACTGCTTTAAAGGATCTAGATATGTATGCTGTGCTCTAGTTGTACTCTATGTGCACTAGTTATGCTAATATATATAATGCAATTCCCATCCACTAACCCAAAAAATTACAGCATTCACTCTTGCACACACACCAGCATCCTCAAACTGAAGCAGCTACCTCACTTTGGCCCTGTAGCTTTGGAAGATCAGGACTGAGAGGTTTTATTATCATACTTCAGTCTTCTCCATCCAAGCTGGCTTCAGCAGAGGAAGGGATGAAACATTTCCTAAGAGGACTGATTTGTCCAGTTTTTGGCAAAGGTACTTCTCTCATGAAATCTGCTGTGCCACTGTACCTTGAGGCTTGCAGCAGCAACAGCATAAATATCCTCATATTACACCAGGTGTAAGAAAACTTGGTAATGTATTCATGCTCATAAGTACAGCAAGCAGGTGCTGTAAATTATTATTAGAAGCACAGAAGAAACTCAGAATTAAGTAGAAACAAAGAGCTTTTATATGTTGTTTCAGAAAATCCATGTAGGGCCTGGGCAGGAGTTCAGAGCCATAAACGTTGTATTGTATATAGATCCCCCAGTCTCACCTCTATGCATGTAGTTATGGTGAATACTCTTAATTGTAATGGACTGTATATTGTCTCTCCTTACTGTAAGCCGCCTTGGGTCCTTTTTCAAGGAGAAAGGTGGGGTAAAAACACTCAAAAATAAATAAATAGACATTAGGAAGGAACTCTGTGTTCTATTTGTCTCTAACAAAGAAGAGCAACAGCTACTCTGTCTTGCAAGACAGAGGAGGAAATACAGTACGGCCGAAAGGCAGTACAGTATAGTAATCTAGACAGAAACTAGTGGTCTGTAAGAAATGCAAGAAGGGAGAAGATGTGCCTCTCCTTCTATTTACCTATCTTATTAGTTCAGGCTTCGTGCTTCATGCAGTGATGCTTCCAGTTCAGGTTACTTGTTATGCTTGCAATGGTGCTTTTGTTTCTAACACATTTAGAGCTGCCATTTTACTTTTCCCACAATGCTTTGCAGAGAACTTTCACAGAATAGTGAAGTCGGAAGGGGCCTACAAGGCCATCAAGTCCAACCCTCTGCTCCATGATGCAGGGATACATTTTGGGAATACTAGTGCAGACCACTCTGGAGCTGTTGCAGCTCCCACTGCTCCCAACTAGAGATGGGCACAACTCAAAAAAATGGTGTTTCGTTTGTCGTTTAGGGGTCCGTTTCGGTTCGTTTTCATTTTCGTTGGGTTTTTCCGCAAATTTTTCGTTTTCGTTTTCGTTATGTAATGAAACAAAAAAGAAAACAAAAACAAAAAAATTGCTGTTTCGTTAGCATTCTTTTCAGTTCAATGCATTTGTCGCAACGAAAACGAAAAACACAGCAAAATTTTCCATTTTGTTTCCATTTCCATTTTGTTTTTGAAAAGTTTTCATTTTCATTTTTGTTGCGTAACGAAACGAAAAAACAAAAACGAAAACTTCACTGAGTCGTGCCCATCTCTACTCCCAACTGTGCTTTTTTTCCAGTGGAGTGTCAATAAAAAGTGAGATCAAACTAAAGAAAAACAGTGCTGGCTGCCAGAACGACTTCCATTTATCTTTATTTTGCACTGTGGGCCGCGGTCTTTTTTTGCTGCGACGAACTGCGTAGTAAAAGATTGTGTCCTAACTGCGAAGGAACTAATTTGGTGCCCTGACCGACCATGGCCCTGGAAGCGCACTTTCACCGAAGTTTTTTAAACCACCGCTAGAGGTGGGTTTTAAAAACTTCCCTTAAAGATGTGCAGTTCTTTGCTACTCTAGCGATGAACAACCCGAGAAAATACACAGTAATTACCTTCATAGCCCTTTTCCTGCAACTTCCTGTGGGTCCGGCTTAGAAAATCGACCCAGGAAAAGGGGAAAATATGCGCAGTAAGCAAGTAGAGATGGGCACAGAGCAGTAAAATACTACCCTGTCGACAGGACACTAACTGAGCATCAAACACCACGTGACTGCTCGGAAAAAAACTATGCATCAAATTAAGATGCGCAGGAAACTTTGGTGAGACCGTGGCCTTGGAAGACGATAAAATACAACCTGAAGCCAACCCCTAGAATCCTGTTTTGCTCATTGGGGTCCTTGGTCCTGAATAATAGAAAGCATAAATAGTTCTGAAACTACAGCAATCTTTTCTTTCCAAAGACATCTGTGGCTGATATTTTAGGCTACTGTCTCAAAGGAAAAGCAAATCAGAGCACAAAATGTAGGCCCCATATTGTGCTCAGAGCGGGGTTTAACAGGCAGGCATCTTGTTCAAAGCAGCCTGCAGCTTGGAAGTCATCTTTATTCAAATATTAATTTTTTAATGGAAGAAAACCAAAGCCAACAAATGAAAAAGGACATGGACTAAGAAAAGCTAGTGTGCAAACTTTTTTGTTGTCAATTTTAGTAGCTAGCCAATCCCCAATGGACAGAAAACAGCCTCCCCTCCTCCTTTTTTTTCATTGAACAAAGAAAAAGATTAACTCTCCAGCCATTTTGACTTATAATGCAATAGAGAAAAACATGCAGATACTCACGAGCCTAACTTGCAGCAGACCAACTGACAAGGAACTAACACTTCCTTTAAAACCTCATTACATTTTAATGTTAAGAATTGTACTACTATTTTATGTTATTTGAAAAAGCTTAAATTGCTCATATGTAATCAATAGCTTGCATTTTGGTACCGGCTATTTACAAATTGCTTTGTGAAACTTTCTGCATCCTTCTTCAGCCTAATCCACAACATTTTAACAGGATTCTTATGTTGTAGGTTGGTACACAAACACATAAACAATATGTGCAGGAATTAGCGGAGCAATGACAGTGGTTCCTAATGCCATTACTGACATCCTCCTCCACATCCGTGCAACAACCACATCCAACAAAGCAGACAGGAGTAACTATCTAGGAGCTCATTTCTCACTATTTATTTATTTAAAAATATGTATTCTGTTTGTCAGGTTTCTCTGAAGTCTGTGGGACCTCAATGGTTTGGTTTGGACTACAAAGGGGGAGTGGACATGAAGTATTCATATCAAGGGCTACATTCACACAGCATACGGCCTTGAGGCCATCATCCTATTCCCTATGTTTAAAGGTTTCCAAAGAAGATTTGAGTGAAATGCATTTGGCTCACTAGTAAACAAATAAAGCACCACTGATTTTTCACAGGGGCCCTGAAATCCCAGGAAAGTCCCTGAAGAACAAAAGTACCGAACAGCCCTAAAACAGCTCTAAATCCAAATGCTTAATCTTGATGTTGTTATGCATTTTGTGGCATTCATTTTTGCAAGACCCACCTCTGAAAGGGTAGCAAACTCTTCATTTTATTCACACTATTCAACACAGAAACTAAAGAGGGTCTGCTTGTTTCTTGAATCCGTCAAATGCTTTTTGCTCTGCACTGTTACATCTCTCTAGGATGCGACAGTCCTGTCTCATGGGACACTAGAATCTTCTTGGATGAATATGGAATCCTTCTGGTCCAGTTTTTTCTATGTTGCAGTAAATATATCCTACCAGACATTTTGGCTTAAAATAACAGGCTTTTCTTACAGACAATTTGGACTACAACTCCCATCATGCAGCATAACCAATGGCAGAGGCATACTCTGATCTGTAGTTGAAACCGTTGGAAAATGCTGCTTTGGGGGATCCTGTTCAGTTCTGTCCCCTTCTTCTTTGACCTGAGCTCCCTGGAAGATAAATGAAATTTGAACAGGTAGCAAAATATGCCATGTGATGGCTAATTACTGCACACCAAACCCTAATGGCGCAACAGTAAACAAAGACAACACCACAGCAAGACATCTACATAATAAGAGGAGGAACAGAATATTTTCTAGCGGAGTTTTTCAATAGGCATGATTTACCTAATTAAAGTCAAAAGAATTTTTGAGACAGCATTTTGTAGCAGTGCATTCAAAACCCAAGTCTTTCTTTCTACAGGATGCCTGCCTGTATTAGCCTTTCTTGTTACAACAACATCTAGAAACTGGGAGTTAAAAACAGGCTGAAAGAAATGTATTGTTCAACTGACAAAACCCATTTCCAAAGGATGAGAAAGAGCAGTCCGAGGGTTCTCTCCGCCTCTCTGTCATCCGGTGTGAAATGAATAATTCAAGAACGGCAAACAAATCGGCAGGTTGAACACAAGGAAGGAGGGAGTGTTACTTTGGGTTTCCTCAAGCCTGCTAAATGGAAATTACATAGTTTAATTGTGTGTGTTAGGAAGGGGTGAGGAATCCATTCTGAAGTGATAGGCGGTGATGAAAAATCAATGCAATGCCTTTTTGTCTCCTCCCGTGCACCTCTGATGGAACAGTGGGGATTTCTTCCATTGTTCCTGTAGTCAAGTAAGAGGGCTCTAAAAATTAAAGGGCCATTTAATTTCCACCGAATCAAGGAGGTCTTTTACAAATGATCACTGTAGTGGCATCATGTGGAAAAGAAGGCAGATAAATGGAATCTGTTTTGTAATGGGTCAAAAGCAGAGCATCCAAAAGCCTCTTCTTCCATGCCAAAGAATCCCTGATGTTGGGTTACTTTTGGTCATTTGAAGGCAGAAGGTTTTTAGGATTTTTGCCAACCAACATCAATCGGAGGACAGAACTCAGGTGGGTTTTGTATCATTCAACAGCATGCGTGTTTCATGTTGAATCACGGCACCCCTGGATTTAGTTGTCTACCCTTCTTTCTTCCAAAACAGGGCTGCCCTCTGCAATGATTGTATTGGACGATCTCTGCTGTCAACACCCCCTCTGTGAAGTTCTTCATATAGTGTGCATAAAAGCCAGCATATCTCAAGACACAAAGGAGGCATCCTCAATGCCTAGTAGAGCTGATCCCCCACGGCTCGATCAACCACTCCTGCCATTTTAAATTAACAACAGATACAGTGGCAGCTTCAGAGGTAAATAACCTGAAAAGCCCTTCTCTAGAGAGGCAAACTGTTAGATAGTGGGCATGAAGGCCGGAGGCGACACAGGAAAACAATGAACTTTATTTAGGCAAAGACACGGCTCGCCCAACAGCCTAGCTGGGCTGCTTATATAGCCAGCCCAGCTAGCGAACAGCCAATCAGGAGGCGGTATTTTCCTGCTGAATATGGACGAGATGGACCTGAGTGAAAACTTCAACATATTTCCAGTTAATACACAACACAAACCCTTGGAGGTCGACAGATTTCTTTGTGGGCTGCAGGTCCTAGGATTTTGCCTGGGGAATTTCTGGAGAATTCTTGGGATCTCCAGACTAAAACAAAATATGAAAACTCCCATGCCTAACAGCAAATCCTATAAGCACCTTTTCATCTCCAGCAATACTAAGTTAACAATAACTAACAATTTGCTTCTATTTCATGACACATCTGTTCAGCTCCCTGAAACAACTGCACCTCTCTCTGCCTAATGGTAAAGTCCCTTCTTAATGCCCCAAAAGGAGTCCCACTGTATGTCCAGCGACAACCAAATGCACTGGCCGAATTTTTGCATTTGGTCATCCTTCTATTTTTACCCACACTATTTTTTTTTGGGGGGGGTCCCTGCTAGTACTTGGCTCACCTCTAATAACAGCCAAGTAGGTTCTCTCGCCTGCTTATACATTTTTCTTAAGGTGTTGAATACTTTTGATGTGGCTCGTACCAAAATTCCTTTAAGCAACTTGCCTTCAAGGAAGCCCCCATCACCAAAAAGCAAAGCAACGCAAAGCATGCCGCTTTCATACTTCCCCGTAGTGTTTAAAGAACTCTTAGGGTGATTACCAAGTAATTATGCAGCCTACACATTGCCCTCCTCCCCAATGAAGCTGGGTACTCATTTTACCAAGTTCTGAAGGATGAAAGTCTGAGTGAACCTCAAGCTGCCCACCTGGGATTGAATCCAAGGTCATGAACACAGTTTTGGCTGTAGCACAGTAGTATAACCACTGCACCACAAGGTAGCACCAAGCAATGTTGCAAGAGGGAGGGCATTTTTAAGAATCAGCTCCTTTGCATATTGTGTTTTATTAAATTTTACATACTACTTTAAAAAGAATAAGCTGCTAAGTCTTAAGGAAATGGACACTTATTCCATTTCTGTTGGCCAGTCCAGAGAGAGAATGTGAGAAAGAAGAGGCCTGGTCTCACAAACCAACAGAAGTCCAAACAATGGTACAAGGTAGAATAGATTACCCTCCTGAAGATCTCAATTGTTGGGCAGTATCATCTGGGAACAAGGCATCCATTAGGGTATGTATGAAACTTCTGGAGGAGCTGACTCACAGAATCCCTACATTCAATGGCCCTAACTCTGGTTGCAACTTACTAGTGGATTTCAATGGATGCTATTCCGAGAATAAATGGAAACCAAGTACTGTACTTATAAAATGATTATGTCTGCGTGTCTTCTTTACAAGTCTCACCCAGTATGTTAACTTTTCTATTAAGACTATAGTATATATACCATTTTTCTAATTTCTTAACAGAAAATAAAATTGAAAAGTAATACAATTTGCTGGATAGTTCAGTGATTTAGGTGTCTGGAACCAGATGTTGGGAGTTTGATTCTGCACTGTGCCTCCTAGACAGGTGCTGGACTCGTTGTTCCCTAGGGTCCCTTCCAGCTTATTAATATAAAAATTCTTTTTCCAGAATAAACTCATTTCTAAGTGAGTTGCTAAACATAGCAAATATATTAAATTTTTATATAATGAACTGTGGCTCTCCCCCACAAACAAGGAGAGAAGTCCAAGTTTTGGAATTTAATATGTTAAGGAGTAATCATCTCCAATATTTCCTGGAATGACCTAGACCAAGATTTAATTAAATTTTAATACTTATGCTTCTCTAATTTAATAAAACTGCCCTTTTCAGTATGTTGTAGGTCATCTGGGGAGAAAAGTGGCATATAAAATAAGTCAGTAATTCAGTAAATAAATGATGTGAGCCCATGAAGCTGAGTCAGACTGGTGGACCATTTAGACCCGTACTGCAGTCTCCTCTGAGCAGTCATGATGAGACTTAGAACTCTCAAGCCCCAGTCTTAATAGCTGAGAACCTTAACTGAGTAGTCTCAAGAACTCCACAAAGTAAAAGTGATTGTACAACCACATAGCATTTGGTGACATCATGCTGTACCCCATTCAGGAAGAGACAAATTCACATGCTTACATACTTTCCGGACCCTCTTCCCATAGTGAAGAAACAGGCAGACACACTCTGTTCTTTGCTAACACAAGCAGATTATATGATTCAGGGAATAACTGCCCTACCTTTTTAATAGAAGAGTATTAACTAGGCATCAATGTCTTTGAGAACATGGGACTTTCCAGATGTGGCCAGGCTGCAATCCTCGTCACTCCCATCACTGGCATATAGGCTAAGGTTGATGCAACTTGCCTATCTCTGACATTCCCTTCCTAAAGGTATTAAATCATACTTAGTTATGTGCTGTCAAGTTGATTCTAACCTATGGAGACCACTTCCAGGGCTTTCTAAGTATGTGTTTGTTCTGTGCCATCAAGTCAAGTCAACTTATAGAGACCCTAATAGGACTTTCAAGGTGACATATTTAAGGAGTGGTTCTTCCAGTTTCACTACCCCAGTGAATTTTCATGGCCAAACAGTGATTTGTACTGTTCTCGGGTGTCCTAGTCAGTCACTCTACCCACTGTACCACACTGGGAAATATTAGGTACATATATACTGTACAACTCAAATATGGTTTACCATTCCCTTCCTCTACAGGTACTCTGGGACCATGTTGCTTGCCCATGGCTACACAGGCTGGCTCTTTTCCCTGTGGATAGTCAAACTCCCAACCTCTGGCATGGCATTTGGGTACCCAACACACTGAGCTATCCAGAGGGTGAACCTCCTGTTGAATACAGGCTTCAACACAGTGCAATCACGCCACACAATACATTGTGTTGGGAGTGGGTGCATCCCCTTTTTCCTTTGTAATTGTTATCTGTCCCAAGCTCCCATGAACCGGCCCAAAGTCTCATTGTTAATGGGGAGAAAACCACAACAGACTTAAACAGGCCCATGCTTTCAATGGCACAGTACCTCTAATGATCTTTTCAATAATATTCATAATTCAGTGGTCTTTATTAATTTTTAAACCATTGTTGCTTGTCTTGAGTCTAATGGGGAATTGGGCACATCAATAATAAAACAAGCAAACAAAACAGCAAGCTCTCTTTAGGACTGAATTGTAAAACTAGACAATGTTTTTTTGAAAAGAGACAGAAAGGAAAAGGAAACCCATAAAACCAAGGAGGTGTACATGTTTTTGGCCAATTCTCCTTGGTCAACCACAGTGCCTACTCTTAACCAAAAGAAAAGGTAATGGGCTAGAGCACCTTTTTCCTCCCTCTGCTCCTTCATTTTTCTTCCTCTGCTCCACAGACTTACTGAGTAAAGGAAATCTTGCTGCTTCTGTCTGGAAGTTGAGACATGGCTACTGGACTTCTTTTTGAGAGAGAGAAACATTTCGCTGCTCATCCAAAGAGCTTTATCAGTATGAAAATAGCTTGTGTGAGTCCTCCATCTTATAGTCAGCTTTGACCTCTTGTCACCCTGGTCTGAATTAGGCTCATAAGATGAACAAGGGCCTGAATAGGCTCGTTAGGGAGATAATAGTATCCATAGCCTAAGGTGCTGAAACCTGTCAAGAATTGGTAGTTAGCTATGGCCTTGGTGGTGAAGGCTTTTTGATTTGTCTGTGTACTTTGGAAAGCACACCCTGATAAGTAGCAGATAGACTATGCCTGAGGCCGCCACTTCTGTTGAGGGAGGGGTTTTCAATGCTCACATGAATGGCTTCCCTTACTCCTCTCTCAAACCACCTATCTTCTTTGTCTAATATGTGTACATCCTCATCTTTGAAAGAGTGCCCTTTGTCTTTCAAATGGAGGTGTACTGCTGATTCTGGTCCTGAGCTGTTACCCCTCCTATGTTGGGCCATCCTTCTGTTTAATGGCTGTTTAGTTTCTCCAATGTAGAGGTCTGAACACTCCTCACTGCATTGGACTGCATATACTATATTGCTCCTTTTAGGTTTTGGTATTGGATCCTTTGGGTGGACAAGACTCTGCCTTAGTGTGTTTGTGGGTTTGAAATAAACAGGGATGTGGTGTTTGCCAAAAATCCTTCTAAGCTTCTCAGACAATTCCAGCCATGTAATGAATGACCAGGTTCTTCTGTTGGGTCTGGTCTCAGACTGATCCCTTGTTCTTCTGGGATGGCCCACTGCTTTGTTGGAGGCCCACTTTGGATATCCACAGGCCTTAAGTGCTGTGTTCAGGTGCCTGTCTTCCTTCTTCTTGGCTTCTGTGGAGGTGGGGATGCTCTCTGCTCTGTGACTTAGGGTCCTGATGACTCCTAGTTTGTGCTATAATAGATGGTGGGAATCAAACAGTAAGTACTGATCTGTATGGGTGGGTTTCCTGTAAACTTCTATCCCAGGCCACGGTCAGGCCTGATGATGACTGCACAATCCAGGAAAGCCAGCCTGTTGTCTTGGGTGTCTTCCCTGGTGAACCTAATATTACGGTCCACCGCATTGATGTGGTCTGTAAAGGCCTGTACTTCCTGAGTCTTGATTTTCAGCCAGGTCTCATCTACATACCTGAACCAGTGGGATGGTATTGTCCCTGGGAGGGTGCTGAGTGCTTTCTTCTCCACTTCTTCCATGTATAGGTTCGCAACAATTGGTGACACTGGGGAACCCATGGCACAACCATGCTTTCTGTCTGTAGAAGTCCCCTCTGTACATGAAATATGTGGCGTTCAGACACAGGTCCAGGAGCAGGCCTATCTGGTCTGGGTTGAGGCGGCTTCTGGAGGTGAGGGTGCTGTCTTCTCTTAGTCTTCTCTTTACCGTTGTTAGGGCATCGGTGGTGGGGATGCTGGTAAAGAGAGATGTAACATCAAAGGATACAATGGTTTCATCTGTATCCAGTTTCAGCTCCCTGACTTTAGAAACAAACTCCTCTGAATTGTGTACGTGGTGGTCCATGAGTCCAACCAGTGGGGCTAGGATAGTCGCCAGGTATTTTGCGATGTTATAAGTCACTGAATTTATACTGAGGGGAATTCCTTGCTTGTGGATCTTGGGAAGTCCGTAAAAGCAGGGGACGGTCTCTCCGGGATATAACTGGTGGTAGGTCACCCTGTCAATTGTGTTATCCTTCTCCAAGAGTTTTAAGCACTCTATTACTTTCTTCCTGTAATTGCTGGTGGGGTCTCTTTTTAGTTTTTTATATGTGTGTTGGTCATCTAAAAGTGTGATAACCTTTTTGTGGTAGTCCACAATATTGAGGATGACAGTGTACCTTTCTTTGTCCACAAGCAGAATTGTGATGCTCTCATCCCTGCTGAGGGATGTCAGAGCACTTCTCTCTTGGCTGGTGAGGTTGGATGGTGGTGGTTGAGCACTGGAGAGTGCGGCAGAGACTTTTATCCTGAGTAGTTCTGCTTCTGCTGCTGGCAGATTGTTGCTGTGAATGGTCGATTCTGTAGCTGTGATGAAATCCACAACAGGAACCTACTTGGGTGTGATGGCAAAATTTAGGAAGGGTAACAGCTCAGGACCAGAATCAGCAGTACACCTCCATTTGAAGGACAAAGGGCACTCTTACAAAGATGAGGATGTACACATATTAGACAAAGAAGGTAGGTGGTTTCAGAGAGGAGTAAGGGAAGCCATTCATGTGAAAATCGAAACCCCCTCCCTCAACAGAGGTGGCGGCCTCAGGCATAGTCTATCTGCTACTCATCAGGGTGTGTTTTCCAAAGTACCCAGACAAATCAAAAAGCCTTCACCACCAAGGCCTTAGCTAATGACCCATTCTTGATAGGTTTCAGCACCTTAGGCCATTGTTCACCTTAAGGCTATGGATACTATTATCTCCCTAACGAGCCTAATCAGGCCATTGTTCATCTTATGAGCCTATTTCAGACCAGGGTGACAAGAGGTCAAAGCTGACTATAAGATGGAGGACTCGCAATAGCTGTATTCAGACTGATGAAGCTGTTTGGATGAGCAGCGAAACGTTTCTTTCTCTCAAAAAAGAAGTTCAGTAGCCATGAATCAACTTCCAGATAAACTGACCAGGATGACTCAGAATCTTCACAGACATCTTGCTGCTTCTGATTAATAAGTTGGCAATGGAAGCTTTCAGTATTTCTGGTACTCAGATATTGGTTAACCCTTCCAAGAACATAGCAGGTCACTCAGAATTGTTCCAAATCCAACAGCAGCTAATTGACAATGTGAATTTAGAATGGCATCTTTGAAAGGGAGTGGCAAGGGAGGCTCCAGGGAGACACACATATCAAATGAACATGTATAAATAAATTGCTTACAGGCTGCCCAAGATGACTCAACCACATGGACTTCTAGAATTACAGCGTCCTGAATAGATCATAAGCTGACTGGTTGAAAAAAACTGGCATGAATTAAGCTTTGCTTTGAATTATTTCTTCGAATTACCTTTGTGAGCAATTTACAGGGCTTGCTTGTAACTTATGAATTTAGTTTTAGTCAATATCTTCTTTCATGTAAGAGACCCTACTGGAAGTGACAACAGGAGGTAGCAGTAGTTAAACAGTAGCTAGGAACTGGCAAACCACTCCAGTATTCCTTCCAAGAAAACTCCATGGACATGGGGTCACGAAGAGTCGGTCACAACTGTAATGACACAACACACACACAAGTAGTTAAATCAACCCAGATTAGTGGTTCCCTATTTTTAGCAACTCATGTGTTTTTGGACTACAATTCCCAGATGCCTTCACTACCAGCTGTGCTGGCTGGGCTTTCTGGGAACTGCAGTCCAAAAACATCTAGATTACACAAGGTTGGGAACCACTGATCTAAATGATACACTGAGCATTTTAGAACCAGTGTTCCCTCAAAATGATGCAAGACATGTGTTCTGAGGTACTGTAACATACTATTTTCCTTCCACATGCATCTGCTATTTAACAGGTTTTGTTTTCTGCTTGGTCATTGAAAGGTAAACATGGTTTAATTTTGCAAATCTGTTTAGTGCAGCACGCATCTTGAATGAAATCCCTTTGCTAGAGGGAAAATGTGGTTATAATTGGGAATATGTCCTCCTTTCAATGTTTAGTTTGACTCAAGAAATCTGCTCTTTTAAACTGTTCATTCAGATTTAAGACACCAGTTTATTCAGGCTTGTTTAGATTTCACACATAGACTTAATCTCTTGTTCTCTTTGTATAGCAGAGACCAAACAAAATAGATTAATGAATCAATTGCAGCCATCGCTAAATGGCAGGTCCTCATCAAGTTTCTCTGAGTTTTTGTACTTTATCTGGCATTCATGCCATGACAGGCCTTCCTTATCTGCAAATGGTCAAATAGCCTGCACAGGCCATATGAGGGGTTGAGGAATCTCTGGCAGAGTCCATACATATGACAAAAGAGAACTGTCTGTCAAAATGTAGTGGAACCAAGGTTCTCAATTCGAATGCATTTTTGTTTTGGTCACACTGGAACCTATGGAGATGTGCATGCATGGGGGTGATATTGACAGGAATGATAAAATTCAAGCACAGTGTAGGTGAATGCCATCATGGATCAATGTACTCATGTGGTCACATGCTCTATGTGTGCAAATCATCATAGTAAAAACAGGGGGGGGGGTAAACATATCTCATGAAGACTCATTTAAGTAGGCTTGTAGTAGTACATTTCAAAGTGTAGATGGTTATAATGATAAGTACCTATCCATGTCCCTAAGAAAAGTCCAAAACACAAATAGGTGTGTTACTTATGTTTCTCTCTTTCTTTTGATATATGTTTGTCAAACGTTCATTGCTTCAGCCAACCCAGATACTGTTTTGTCTCTGTTAGTGTTGTGCTTAGGAGCGGTACAAAAAATGTTACTTCACGTCTGTCATGCAACTACTGAAATTTGTCTCGACCACACCCCTGGAACGGGTGCTAAGCGTGACAACACTGTACCTGGGATTCCCTTGCCACTCTTTGTTTCCGCTTTCTGTTCTGAGACAAGACACCGTGTAGTAAGGAATGTCATGCAACAAAACATTCATTTATCTCAGAAAACTGTGTCCGTTTTTTTTTTAACTTTTCAGAAGCGAAATATCAAAAAAAGAATTTTTAAACCACCCCCCAAAAAGGATAAAGAAAGCTAGACAAATTCAGTGTTTGTCACGGTACAAGACCGTGAGGTAGCACTTGTCATGAGACAAGTTATCACGACCATGGGAACACTGAAACAGGGACAAATCCATGTGATCACAACCAACGTTGTCACGGTACAAAACTAGTTGCGGAACGAAGAAGGACATGAAGAAACCACCTAAGAACGGCTGTTAAACTCAAAAAAGGACAGGAAAACCTGAAGAAGATGCCTGCAAATTGTCCCTCCAAATTAAAAGCCAACAACAAAACAAATCCTGGCACATTGTTCTAATGAGCTTCAACTGCATGACAACACTACATGCAATCCATTTAGTAAGGAATATTCCTTTTTTTCTTTGCAATGTAGTACAGGATGCTGTACTATCATTTGAGAAATATTTAGGTACATCTATGCAGAGTTGCAGGACATGTACTTGCAGAAAGCAGATACCCAACACCAGTCAGAAGACAGACTTAGAAAATAGATTATTTGGACATTATACTTTCTGGACAATCTTACACCGATTACATACTCAGGGTAGCCTGCCTTCTCAGAGATGTTGTTAGTTTGTTAAAAAAGGAACACACCTAGTTTACATTGAAGGAATGGTGGGTAACAAATTGAATCAAACACACATAACTGTCACTCCAATGTAGGAAAAATAGAGGATTCGAACATGGATTATTTGGGCAGAAAATGAAACCATGTGCATTTCGTTCATATCATAATTCAATCCAAACTGGACCAAAGACTTTCAGCTTAATTGCTGGACCTCTCTCTGGGAAACTTAATGGTTGAAAACATTATGGACAATAAGTCATGTCCCTGATCCCCATTTTCTTTTTCCATCGTGTATGACCCTGCAAGAATGTGCAACATAATAGTCTCAGGAGGGGGGAAGGGGAGGAAGCAACAAGCTATCACGCTGGCTTCTTTTGGATGCCACTCAGCAATGATAGGGAGTCACGCTGTCCTTATGCAAAGACTGATAAAAACTTGATGGACCACTTGTACTAAAGCTTCAGACGACAGGCAGGACGTGTACTTGCAGGAAGCAGATACACAGATAACCATGTCCTTCTCCAAAAAGGTAACAAGGGGAAGAGTTTCAATATACAAAGCAGAATCTCATCTGCCACCTTTTAAAAACCGCTTTAATGGCTGCAACTACTCAAACATGTTGGAAATCTGAGAGCTGGCTGAAATCATACGAAATTGCTGCCAGACTCTCCTACAGCATAAGGGCCGCGAGGACAGCCTTGGCATGCCAACACTTCAACCATTAAGGCTCATGTTTGGAAACACACACACACACCCCAAGACCACTGATCCTAAGGAGAGCCTGCCTAATATGCCTCCCAAGGGTCAATGGTAAAATTAGTGGTTGCCGGGATGCTTCCTGGAAGCAGCCTCCTCCATTTATTTGAAAGAGCTTAAAAAAAAAAAAAAGAGTGCCCGTCCATGTCTTAACACTGGCATTTCCAAACTGTCTTTGCAGATGTGAGAGCCAGAAGCAAAAAAAATGTTTGGATGCCCATCAGCAAGGTCACACAGAAAGGCTTGGCAACAAGTCACAGACCAGCTCTGGAGTTGGCTTGCCCTGGAGACTTAATAAAGGCAAAGTCTAAGGGCCATATTAAATAATAAACAATTAGCATTAGAAGCAGAGCTCCCTTAAGAGTTCAAAGACATCTGTTTATCTTAGCTTAAGCCTTCTTCCTCAACATTTTGCAATCTGGTTTGCTTTTGTTTTGTAATTGGTCGTTGGAAGGCGAACAGGAGCTCCACTGGCAATTCTGACTGCTCAGGTATGAAACGGAGAGGGTTGCGTGGTTAGAAGGAAAATGCTGTAATCATAGGAAATGCGCTCTTCTCTTAATATGTAATTTGCTTCTGAATACTTTCCACTCCAGGGAAGTAATATCATTAACTTTTATCTTGCTGTTATAAAAAAAGAATAAAAAGGAAGCCATGCAGCTGCTAAGGTTATTATCTTTCCTCAATGTCTGCCGTAATTGGGTGCTGTTACCATGATCGCTGTAGGGAAGTTTGGGATATAGCAATTAATGATAAACTTACATGGCAGATATGAATGTATAGATATATAGGGAGAAGTTGTCAATGTTGTATTAATAAAGGAGAAGGAGCAAAGCCCAATGCCAGATTTAATATAATTCTGGAAGGGAGGGGTGGAGTTCCACAAGAATAAATGGGATACATAGTTACTCCCAAAAGGACCCAGTGGTGGGGAGCACTGTGTATTTAGGTATTTCTTTATTAGATGCTTATTAGATTTTTCTGGGGGGTTTTTTTCAGTTACAAAATTACAAAAATAATTGAGGACGGGATGATACATTTGTTATATTGACCCTTAGGTTTGCAAGTGAAACTATTTTAATTTTCCTTAAATTAGGAACTAATTAGGTCTGTCTATCTTCTTTTCAACGTTTCACTGGTTGTTCCTGGGAAAAGCTTTTAGTTTTGTTTAGACTGCTCAGTAAAAAGATAACCTATCTCCTAGCTAGCTCTTTTCAGTTATTTTGGGCTACCACAGAATATGCTGGGCTTTGTACTGCCTTTTCAACAAGTCCATACTATATCTTGTATCAAAAATTGCTTTTAATCCTCTAACCAGAACCAGATCGTAATTTTATTAAAAACCAATTATAATCCTTAATCTAATCAGATAGTAAAAACATGGGGAGGAGGTTTACTCAAGAGTTTTGAGAGAGTCCAACATCTGAACTCCTGAAATGTTGTTTGATACTAGTATTAAAGATATTTACACCTGTAGAGTTTGGCTTTTACTTTGGTCCAATTGAACCCACCGCAGTGACCTTTGTTTCTGGATTTAATCTCCAATTCTTCTGACTGAATGTCTTTAGTTGCCCTTCAAGTTTTGTTATGAAACAAGTTGAACCCTGTATTTCCACAGAAGTATGAACTGAATTGTATATTTAGCAGCTTGGATAGACACATAACACATGGTGTGATGAGAAGCACTCAAGTTGGTGTCGTTGGCTGCTAGAGATCCATCAAGGATGGGCTGTTAGATTCAGGTCAGATGCCCCATAGCCATGGAATCTCACTAGGTAACTTCAGATTTCACATGGTCTTGACAGCTAACATTTATTATGGCATAAGGTCTTATGGAGCATGTTTTACTTAATCAGATGCATCTGATTAAGTATGAGCTACTTCACAAGTTCTTGTAGCCCAATTCATCTGTTGCTCTTTTGTGTAAGTCTACTGCAGTAGTAACAACAAGAATCTTCTTGTTGTTGCTACTGCAACAGACAGCTACTCCTTTGGGGCCTGGAAGCTTGTGACCAAGCAAAAGGGTGCCCCTTGCTGAAATGCTGGGCTGAGACACTCCAGTGTCCATGAACCACCTCTGGTTTATTTATTTATTTATTTCTATACCACTCATCTTCCCAAAGGAACTCCAGGTGGGGAACAGCAATAATATATAACAATAATAAACAGACACCAAACACATCAAACCAATAAAACAACTACAACAAAATAAAACAAATAATAACACTTTGGATATAACTCACTTGTGGCTTTTCACTGAGTCATTATGGAAGCTATTATGATTCCATCCCAATTATTTATAAAGCCAACTGATTAATTCAAGACACAAAGTGTCTTGGTTTTCTAAAGACATTCTAGAAGCCTAACTGATCCATATACAACACCCAGTACAGAAAAACGCATTGAATTATCAAATCTGTTGAAAAACAAGTCTGTTTGTTCTTAATCTGCAGTGCTAATGAAGTTATACACTTGCATTCTATTACACACAATATGACCATATACTGTACTGTAGGCCATAAAGGAAGGAGAAAGGTACCCATGGTTCTTCCAGAGTTGCAGGACTCCAGCATCCAATATCCCTAATTCTTAGCCACAGTAGTTAGTCTTACGATAATAATATTTGGGAGACAGCAGATGCTTCTCACCTGCAGGAACAACTTGAATAGTTAAGAACATGAGAACATAAGAACATAAGAAGAGCCATGCTGGATCAGGCCAAAGGCCCATCTAGTCCAGCTTCCTGTATCTCACAGTGGCCCCACCAGATGCATCTGGGAGCGCAGGAGACTAGATATCTGTCTCCTGATACTATTCCCCTGCATCTGGTCCTTGAAGTACCCCGGTTTTAAGCTTGGAGTTGATACATCATCCATATGATCCATTTGCATTATTTACTGGTGCATGTTCTTTTTTTTTCTAGTACTTCATACATTTTGCATTTGCAGCAAAGAAAGTTGAGACATCTTGTTGAGACCACAGGAGGCATTATTATGGCCTGTGACCCAGAATCCCTTTTACCAGCCATATCTATTTGCTTATACCTGGCAGAAGTCCCCTTTTGCAAGGCATGCCTTTTTAAGTCACATGTCTGCTGCCCTCAGAATTTACAGAATCAAAAAGACTTCTCTCTCTCTCTCTCTCAGCTGCCATGCTTGTGGGACTTCAACTACTGAGGGAATGTTCAACTGAAACGAGCTAGTTATAAATGAAACACAGTCTCTGCTGTGCAGCATTTAGCAGTCCCAGTCTTCATTATTTCATGTTGTGTGTGGCCTGACAAACATTGTCACCTGAGGAAATAAAAAGGAGAAGTGCATGCATCTATGTGGCATTATATGCAAACATACTGGAAAAAATGGAGGGGAGAAGAGGCACTGCACATCAGCTTTGCACTTACATATGCAAGCTTTCAGATATGATTATACTCACAAGAAGACTAGAAAGCAGAATGGGTCCAGAGTAGATACAAAGAATTCCACATTGGCATCCAGTTACATAAATACCTAAAGAGATGAACGGGGCTCGGACTGAAGAACACAGCTCGGCAACTAAATCAATCCCCCCCCTTCCCACGCACACACATATCCCTCTATTAACCTACATCCCCATGCTAGGAATTAACCCACATTATCCCCGATTACAGGCTAGGCTGTAGTTACTCTTTGTTAAAGCACACACAGTAACATTCTGCCAAAGAAAAGCTGGTTTCCGCCTCCTGTAGGCATCATGGAAATTAAATAGATTTACAAAATGGGTTTCATTTCTTGCTGCTCTCCCATCAAATAGATTTCTGTTTTTGACAAGGAATGGAAATGGGGAAATGACTACACCAGGTAACTGTGAAACATTTGCAAAGGTTAATATTTATAAAGGATTAACGGAGTTTAATATCCCTTATTCCTACTTGTCAGCCATCAACAGGTCCACAACTAGGATCTATATCACCCAGGCCAAACAAGGATCCCATCTCATGTCATCCTCCCCTGACTAAGATAGACTTTCCTCAATACATGACATCAGTTGTAACATACTACTATATCCAGCACTAAATACCGATGACATGTGATAGCCAATAGAAACCTGTCTTTCTGCATCATTTCAAACATATCTAATAGAGCACATGAAGGTACAGAGAGAGCACAACCCAAAGAATCAAGTCTAGGTCCCAGAAGAATTGCCAGTTCTTTTCTTCTGCATGCTGTCTCTACAGTAGAAAAGTTCCAGGTCTTGATTCACATGGCCATAAACCTCATCATCATCACAGATGGACTACATCATGAGCCGCTCGGGCTTTTCAGTATTTTATCAAAATTTACCTTATAATACACCAGTTTGCTCTTTTCTGTTTTGTTTTCTTTCACATACTTGGAAGCACAGAGGGTCCTTCCTCTCTCTCTCTCTCTCTCTCTCTCTCTCTGGCCGTCACTTCACGGGGCTCTTCGCATCGCAGCGTGATTGCCTTCGCTTTGAATGCGAAGGCGATCACGTGGTCTCCCTTCGCCCCCACCCCTCTTTCTCTGTCCTCACCATGCGAAATTTTAGGTTCGAATCCATTCCTACCTCACGTGCTCCCTTTGCATTCGGAAGCTTACTTGCAACTTCCGGTTTCTGTTTTTTTTAAAAAAAATACGACGGTGTATCGATGCATCAATACCCGGCTGTCGAGGCGCACAAGCCAGCGGTCAAGCCCGGCGCTGAAAGGCCCCTGCGGTTGTCCCGAGGACTTGTGGGCGGCCATCGTGTTTCCCTGAAGCAGAGCAGCTGGGTTGGGTTTTTTTGGGGGGGCGGGGCGGGGAGAGGCTTCTCTCAGCTTCATCGCCCTGTGTGCCCCGCCGCCGCTCTGTGGGTGGGCGCGCGTGGGGGTGTCTTGTAGCGGCGGCACCGACACCCCCTCCCCCTCCCCCTCCCTCTGCGCAGCCCTTCGCCATCCCTTGCAAGCGGAGGGACTCTGCTCACGTCACCCGGGGACGCTTGCCCCCCCTCTGTTGCCCCTGCCCCGTGTTCAGAAGGCAAGATCAAAAGAACGGGTTACCCGAAGTATCTATGCATCGGCATTTCGGACAAAAAGTAAGTTAAAAAAAAATAAATATATATATTAACTGGCCACACGTGACTTTGGATGCGAAGCGGGATACGAAGCGAGGAAGATTCCCGGCCTCCGGCAGGGGAATCTCTCGCCCCGCTTGGAGCACGGTTTAGGGGGCGTGGTCGGGGTGGCACCGAACCCAAAGAGGAGGAGCGTGCGGACTGAAGCGATCCATTCGCACGGAAATTACGGCTCGCTGCGCAGCGAGAGGTTCGTGAAGTAACGGCCTCTCTCTCTCTCTCTCTCTCTCTCTCTCACACACACACACACACACACACACACACATGAATTAGAGGCAGCAACCAGATTCCAACAAAGAAGGAAAACATCAAGTGCCAGCCTTTGAATACAGACAAGAGAAGTACTGTAAAGTAAAACACTTCTCTGGAGTTGATCCTCAGGAAAGAAAACAGAGCCTTATACCCACTTATTTCTCAGCGAACCTCTTTAAAAAAAGAAGCAGCTTAAAATGGCTTCCAACACGCATGGGCTTCATTGCCAAGAAATCATATATTTCAAGGTATTTCTTGTGGTAATTCTTGAACAGAGCAGGGAAACATTCCCCCCGCACCCCTTTTGGGACTTAACCCCCTTGACTCTCCCATGCCAAAATGCCACCATTTGGCCCATGCTCTTCACAACAGAAAATGTTTCGAAGAGCTGCAGTTCTGTCAGAAACCCATGGACCAAGCCGGGGATTTGAGGTCTGTGTGTGTGTGTGTGTGTGTAAGATATACCTCCTGCTCAGGCCATAGGACACCCCCATTCAAAATCCCATAACCTCCTGCTCAGCCCATAGGTCCCCCACATCCATATGCCATAATAACCACTGGAAAAACTGGTCTTCTCCCAGAATAATCATGTGTGCTATGAAATGGGGACAGTAACAGGATACCACTGCTCTGCAGCCTAACTCCACTTGGGCCAGATAAGTTATTCTAGGAATGGTTTGAGTCTCGCTGTATTTTGCATCCTGCCCTATTAGGAAAACTTCTTCCTGACCTTTGCTGCGCTGCTATAAACAGACCTTGTCTGTCATCACCAGGCAGTGAGATATCAAATAAAACAGAGGTTGTCAGTCTTCTAAAGAAATTCCAGGACAGTCCATCCAAGAGCTGCCAAGTATAGCAGCATCCTGTACCTTCCTGGAGCCCATGTGTGTGATAAGGAATGAAAAAAAAAATAAGAGTACATCAGGTACTGTATGCAAATGAGACATTTGTGGTTTGCCCAAGGTACTAAATTTTTCTTTCAACACCCAGGGCTTTCTCTAGGACAGGATAGGGTTAGGAGGTAAATATCATTCCTAGCCTTATCCAATATACAGTATATTTTCTTCAAGTAAGATCCGTATTACTCCAAGGGTGATTTGTGGAGGCTGCATATTAGCAGTAAATGAGATGCTTCCCTTTCCAGATCTTCCTGACACCTCCTCCTTAATTCTTTCAGGGTCTTATTAGACAAGAATATGCTACTATAATTCCTTGTCTAGAAGTAGTGCTCTCTTAAGAGAAAAAGCAGTCTATTTGCTGTAATATGAGCTTGTCCCAATCCCCATTTGGCAAATAAGTTCGCTTTTATGTTATAGTTAGAGATGGGCACGACTCAGGAAAAAAAAAATTCGTTTCCGTTTCCGTTTCCGCTTTGTTTTGAAAAATTTTCGTTTTCGTTTTCGTTGCGTAACGAAACGAAAAAACGAAAATGAAAACGAAAAATTGCTCGTTTCGTGCCCATCTCTACTAGGGAGTAACAATGATTGATGGTTCCTTCTGAGAGAAGAAAAGATGCAACAATAATGCCTTCGTTGTTATTGGCCACAATTTTATTTTTGACCTGTTGCCAGAACAAAAAGGAAGAAGGAGAAGTCTTGGCTCCTGTGTCCAATCCTTCCTAAGCAGACATTCATTTCAGCCAAATGCACTTTGCCACACCACAGCCTTGTGGAAAAGCCAAATACTGGCAAGACAGAGCACACCAGGCCTTCCAGTTGAACTAGACAGGTTTTCTCTCTGCACAACCCTTGCGCTGAGATGTTCTAGTGTTCCTCCCCGAACACCTTTCAAAATCCCTCCACCAATTCCAGTGTTGACCTTTCTTGGTGATGTAATGTGCCACCAAGTTAGAATTATCTTATGTCAACCGTCATTGGGTTTTCAAGGAGGGGTTTAAGGAGTGGTTTTAAGAGCTCCATACCACAGCAAGTTTCCATGGCAGAACTAGGGAATTGAATCTAGGGGTATTTGTACACAACCCCTAAACTCCGCCGCAAATGGCTCCCAGCTCCGGAGCTTAAAATTGTTTCTCCACCAGCTGTGGAGTTGACAGATAATTAAGTGCGACCACACCCACCTAAGCGCATCCTAGCGCACTTTTCAGGTGCCTGCTCTCCAGAGATGAAAATTCCTGATGCGGATATAACGTAGTGACTGCCGGGCTCTCCTTGCTTCTGTTTGTTCTTTTTTTTGCCCCCTGCCCCTTTAAGAGATCTGAATGCAGTGCCGGGACAGCAGAACGGAGGTGAGCAGCATTCTTTTCTTCCTTTTTTTCTCCCTCCCCTCATACAGCCAGCAGCCAGGAGTGCGGAGGGGGTGGGAACGCAGGAACAGTGACAAACCCCTAAGATCTCTGGTCTGAATTTAAGTGGCCAGTGGATCTCAGAGGTCATGTGAAAAGGCTCTGGGTCTTCGGAGTCCTAGTCCATTAGTATATCTACAACTCTACACTGGGTACCCCTAGGCTAACCATGCACCATTTGCAAGGTTGCATGTTTCCATCCCTGAACAAGAGCTCATCTCTAGGGAGCAGCATATCCATCAGCTACTAGGTACAGATAAAGCTCAGGCCTAGAAAGATATATTCACACAGTTCATCATCTGCTTTAGATCATGTTAAAGAATCATGAGCAGCACACCTCTCATCAAAGTAACCAATGGCACACTGATGTTTTAAATGAGTATGTAAATAGTTACCTTATTATTCAGGATAGCTGTATTTATGTAGTTCAAGAATACTAATTTACAGTCTCTGGCATGTGTTAAGCGAAATGATAACATTTGCCAGTTCACCGTGTAATCTATTATTGGGTTCAGTGGGGTTCATTTCCACGTCTGTGACTCCCCATTGAACTCTGCATGGACCAAAGCAACACTCTGATATGGATAATAATAAAAAAAAGATGACAGAAATCAATTTGGTTGAATACACCACACAGTAAGATGTCAATGAGCTCTCTGCTTTGACAGCTTAGCTTATTGTAGTGGCAAAAAGCTGGGCATTATGCTCAATGGGGATCCATGTCCCATTAAACTCAATGGGATTTACATCTGAACCAGTGGACACAGAATTCCAGTCCTACGGCATCAACTGAAGCTGTGAGAACCATCCTAGGCTGAAAAATATAGAGATGTATAGCCAGTTCACATAACATTCAAGGTGCACTGTACCTTAGAAAAGTCAGACCCAAAGACATTTTGGTACCCAAGGAGGGGGGAACCCCCAAAACTGCCTGCCCCCCCCTTCCCTGGCAGTAAAATTCGATAACATCAAATTAAAACACTAATGATTCCCTGCTCTTTCGTGACAATTGGAAACTGCTGTCTGAGCTGGGCTTTTCACCCTACCTGAGGCTGGCCCTGCCTCTATCATTTGAAAAAGGCATTTGGCGCATGTAGGTATCTGAATATGGCACCAGTGCAGAGTTGCTATGTGACAGGAGACAAAGTGATGCAAAAACCATTGAGGTAGGCCACCATTGTATCCCACAAAGACAACTTCATGGCACCAGACTGCTCTGTGAGTTTTATAAGGCAGATTGACTAAAATGAAGGTGGGGGGGGAGTCCTGTACAGAAATGTTACTCTGGCAAAATAACCAAAGCCCTTTAATTTCCTACATAACACCCGCTTTGCCTCACCCCCCCCCCCCCCTATTTCCCCCACCCCCATAAGGGGGGGGGGAACCTCAGCCATTTATTTTTCTCTTGATCCTCCAGCTGGGAGGAATTTTAAGTGTAAAGTTATACAGCCAATTTCCACACTAGTAATACACAGGGAGATTGTTGCCGTCTCTCTTTTACGTCGCCCCTGTATGCAAAGGGCTGTTGCATATATCTTGCACAGCTTATGAGCCAAAGACTCGCCTGTTCAGTGGAGTGCTCTGAGGCTGATGGGTGGTTTGATAAAGAACCCTGAATGTGTGTTCTACAGGGCTCTGGCTATCCCATTTAGGCCCTACAACACATTTGCCAAACATGCTCTTCGCAATACTTTGACAGATAATCATTACACTACATTAATTTTCAGTTGCGAGCAAGATTTTCCCATGTGGTAGCAAAGTGGCCCCTAACCTTGGGTTCGCAGAGGTTTGTGAACTACAACTCCCAGAAATCCTGGCCAGCACTGCTGGCATCGAAGGCTTCTTGGGGTTTTAGTCCAAGAACATCCGATCACCCAAGATTGGCAGGCCCTGCTTTACTGGAAGCTTATAGCTATGGCTTCTCGTGGCTACTAGAAGTGAGAAGGCATTTTATCCACTCAGGCTACTGGATCCAGTTCAGATGGACAGTGCTTCTCCAGCTACTGCTGGGCTGCAACTCTCATTGTCCCTCACCACTTGCTATGCTGCCTAGTGCCGGTGGGAGTAACAAGAAGTGCTTGTGCGTACTGCAGGAGAAATACCCCTCTCCCGGAGCTCAGATCAAGGGATAATTGAATGAAACCAGGACTACTTGCAGGCAGTAGAAGACCATTGTGAATAGTTTTGGGGTGATGAATGAAAGACATTGTAACTAAATTCCTCTAAACATACTCCTGCTGGATGGGAGAAGCCGATCCACACTACGGTGCAAAGGCAACCATGTCCTAAAGTACCTATTCGGAGAAGAAGTACAAACAAGAGGTCCATTTAACCCATGCCATAGGACTGGGGAATGTTCCTGGGCCACATCTCCCACCAGATTTGGCAAGCTTAGTCAGTGGTGAACCATGTTGGGAACTATATAGGTAGAAAACCTCTCTTTGCTCCACAGCAGGCATGTCCAAACTTCGGCCCTCCTGATGTTTTCGACCACAGCTCCCAGAATTCTAAGCTTAGATTGCCAATGGCAAAGGCCTGGGGGAGTTGTGGTCCAAAACATGTGGAGGGCCAAAGTTTGGACATGCCTGCTCTACAGGTTGCCTGTTCCCTTGAATGTTTGCACCTGAACTGCAGTATGGGTGGGAATAACCTGGGCCCAACTCATTCTCCAAGCCTTGTGCAGGATTGTGCACAACAAAATATACAATAAAATATAAAATATAAAAATATACAATGCAATATAAATTATATAAATAAATAAACCCCTATATGGGATTTTCACAGAGCGCCTGCGAAGCAGAACACTTTTAAGCAGTCCTTACTTTATGTTCTCTTCCAAAATCCAACTTAAAATAATATCCTTCTGCCAGGCTGTGTGCTTGGGCTCATAGGAGCTTCCCCCTTAATCCCCCGTGTCATCAGTCAGCACAACAAGATCTGCAGGTGCATTACACCCATCCCATCTATTTTTGATAGAAGGTCCATTAAAAAACAAACCTTATGTTACCATATTATGTTCAGCCTTCAGCTCCGGGCGTAATGAAATGAGTGGGCACTGCATGTTCCCCCCACATAAGCATGCCTTATTGTGCTTTCTTTTCCAGCTCATTTGCTATTCTCCTCGCCCTGCCATGTATCAGGCTGCAATCTCCTTAAGGCAGGCAAACCAGTGCGAGCATTAGTGGTGCCACATAAATAAGTAGCTACAACGGTGATACCTATAACCAAGGAACAAATATACGTGCCCTCCCCCCTTTGCAGTTAGGTCAAACTGTATTTATTTTCTTTAAAAGATATATGCCACTTTTCTTATCCTCAACATGAACCTTAAAACAACTACTGTACTAAAATTGTGAACTAACATGTAAAAGATCCAGCAAAGCCTAGCGCTTAAAAGACTTGTGGAATCAGAAATGGTGCATACAGCACAGGCAAATTCATCCTTAAAAGGGTACCTGGATTTGGAGCTGAGACATCAAGGACCAGCACTTCAACTGGGCTTAAAAGCAGAGCTTGTGGAGAGGGGGAACCATTTTGGTTTACAGTTCCCACAATCCACATTGGCTATGCTTCTTGCCTTGGGGAATGCTGAGAGTTGAATGTAAAAAAAATCAACCCACTATTTGAGATCTTCAGAAAGCTTTGCAAGTCGGAAGCAATCAGGGGATCCTGAGAGTGTCCCTTTTTAGTTTTCCACAGTCCTTTGTGCTTTGCCATCCAGAATTTGTCAGCCAGCCCCCTCCTGCGCCCAGCTTTCTTCTCTCTCTCAGCAGCTCTTCTGGTCTGTCTCCCAGAAGGAGAAAAGCGCTTGCAAATTCCTCCAAACCCTTGCAACTACAATTGGTCACGGCCTATCAGCAAGGCTGTTGTAAAAAGACAACTGGGCAAGAGCTTGGATCCCTGGTGCAGTACCAAACCCTTTACCCATGCCATGAAAGCACCACAGCAGATAGTCTATGAACCTAGATTGCTCACAGTGGCCCTTATCCCATGTCCACTAAAATCCCCTGCAAAATGCTCTCTAATACGGAATAGAGATGGGCACGAAATGAACAATTTTCCGTTTCCCTTTTTGTTTTTTGTTTCATTACGTAACGAAACGACAAACGAATTTTGTCTCCAAAATGAAACAAAACGAACAAAAACACCAGAAATTTTGTCGCCCGTTTCGTTTTCGTTATGGCAATACATTGAACTGCTTTAAATACTAAAAAAAATCACAAAAATTGAAATAAATGGTAACGAAACGGTAATGAAACGAACGAAAACAAAAACGATTTTTTGCAAAAATTCGCGAAAAACGGAAACGAACCGAAACAGACCCCTTAACCGACAAACGAAACACCATTTTTTGATTCGTGCCCATCTCTAATACAGAACATAAAATCGTTATCCCAAATGCTATGAACTTTAAAAAAAATAAAGTGTGACCACACCCCCAGAAGTGTGACTCAGTGTGTTTTACAAGCACTGTACCTAGCCTCGGAGTGCTAAAATCCGTGTCGCTGTTCCGATTCGGATTTTAAACCGGAACACGAGCCCGTGGGAACCCGTTAAATCTGCAGCAAAACCATTTTGCTCCCTCTTCGACGTCTTCCCGTGAAATTTGTTTCGAAGTATTTTCTATGGTATATTGGTACGTCATTATCCTACAGTCATTTTTACATGAGTAAATCATTCTCCACTGCACTTACTTCCATTTACAAACACTTAAGCCGTTATGCATGGAAAAAAGTAAAAAAAGAAAGAAAGAAAGAAAGGTGTATTTGGCGATCGATATATGATAGCTGAAAGTTGATATATTGGTACACCGACATATCAGATTTAAAAAAAAAACATAAAAGAGCACCGCAAAAACAATGACAAAAATTAAACTTTGATGCCGACCCCGTATGTGGGGTCACATAAGGTACGGAACATTAAAATGCATCCGTGGGGACGCATTTACCGTGTTTTCTACCACGTGACCGCAACAAAATAAAATGCACACATTACTTTGATGCAGTACAAAGTTGATGTGGGGTAATAGTGTGACAGTGGCTTGGCAGTTACAAAGAAGTCCTCTTCGTCTACCAATAGCTTTGGAATATTTAAAAAGAAGATCTTTGCAAATGACTATAGTAATTGACGCCACACACTTGGACTGATTTTACACGTATGTTAAGTTCATGCTAGTCTTTAGTTTTAGACTCATTGTTCCAGTCCAATCTTTCTGGGAGGTTCCTGATCTGCTTCATAGAGCCTATTTTGGCATATCTGGGGGACTGAGTACTCACTATCTATAAATGGAATAGCCTACGGCTCATTCCCACACTCTCTTTTTAAATGTAAGGGCACGGGAGAGAAGAACTCCTAAGACAGAAGGAAAAGAAAATGAACTTAACGTGGGTGCTATTCCTGATGGGTATTTAAGGAGTTTGGGGTTACCCAAGCAGTCAGCTAAATATTCTGTGTGGGGAACTAATGCAGTCTGAGGTTCAACACTCCAATAGACAGCTAACTTCTCCTTCCCCTTTGCGCTCATGGAGGTGTAGAAGAGACTCTCCAGGTATATCAGCAGGGACAGAGATGGCAAGATTGACTTTAACTACCTTGAGGAGGAGCCCCACAGGCACCACATGGTTTCAAGGCACAAGCTGGAGTCTCAGGAAAGTGCCGGGCTTCCCTGGGTTTCTAGGTAGAAAAACAAATGTTGGGGGGGCGGTCTCACTAGAAGACAGGGAAACTTTGCTTTCTATGCATGAGGTGCCTGGGCACCCATCTGCCCTCCATCTCAATCAGCACTAGGGTTCAGTACAAAAGTAAGTGTGTGTGTGTGTGTGTGTGTGTGTGTGTGTGTGTGTGTGTGTTGCACTTGTGTGTAGTCAGACCACCAAAATCTAAAAGCTGGGGGAGGAGGCTTGGGAGGTGGCTCGTGGTATAAATGGAGTGCCCCTGTCACAACACACAACTTTTGCTGTTGCACAAGCAAGCACTAAAATCCAGGCACATCATGTTTTGCTGTTGTTCGCCGAAGGGACAGCGCCAAGACAGAGGTCCTTCCCCTGTCAAATCATAACCTCCACCAACCCAGAGTGGAAATTACTCAACTGTCAGTCTATTCTGACCTTCTTTAATGCAGCTTCTTCCCAACGCAATGCTATCCTGCACTGGACAGAAGGAAGTGGCTTGTGAGCTATGAAAAAAAAGTTCTTTGGATTACAACTCCTAGAGTCCCCTAGCAAATTGGAGCACAACTTGGGGATGCTGACATTCACTGCCCAGAGGTTTTTTTCCAGCTCTGGTCACAAGCAGCAGAAGTAGGGAAGCAAGAAAGGCAAGTATACAACTCTGGAAGACTGAGAGAATCAGTGAAAGAATCAGTTTCTAAGGCAGAAGGGTTTGCAAAGGGTTTACAGGTACCTCACACCAAGGTGGCAAAAGCTGCATATGCTGATATTTTTTCATCTTTACAACTTTAAAAGGTGGGGGAACTGGGTTACACATTGCTATCCTGCCGAAAAGGAAGCCATGGATTACTGGAAAGGGGTATTTTTGCATTAAATTTGCATAGGCCAATTTAAATTGCTAAATGCAAATATCATAAGGAGACATTATTATAATAATTTATGCTTAATACACAGAAGAGTGTAACCAGATAACAGCCTTACTGCTAGAGCTGAGAGAAAGGCAGGATATAAATCAGAGAAAGAAATAAAATACAGTACTTTATAACTCTCCCAAATGTCCCTCTTAACTTGCATTTTCTGCAGCTCACTGAATGTGGATGTATGTGGAAAATAAAAGACTGTTGATTGCATATTTGATACTTTAATTTCATTAAAACAGATGTACTGAATATTAAGCCATAAATTCCTGGCAGTACTCAGAATTATTATTTGAGTGGAGTAATATATCATTAAAAAGCATCTAAGCCTTAAATTAATATCATTAATATATATCAACATACATAGATGGTTAGATCCAGATCCTTTCCACTAGCACAAAAGCTGTCAAAGTCTTGGGAGACCATTTCTATAAGAAAGAGTGCCCAACTCTGAGAAGAAGGATGGTTTTCAAAGAGGTGTGGAAGGAAGAGAAAACCCTGACATGTTTCCTGCACTATTTGTTCGTTTGTTTTATCATTTATTTATTAGATGTTTATACCGCCCAAGGGCATTAACACGAGGGCATTTCACTCAGGTCTCCGGGTTCTTCCTGCTACAGCACTGCCACAGGTGATTAGGAGTGGGTGAGCAGAATTCTGTGATGGAGAAGAAGGTATTTTTTCTTGTCCTCTTTCTCCCCCCCCCCATCCCCCTTGTTGGCATGGCCATCCAGGAGAGCAAGTATCCATTCCATATATGTGGGGTGACTGTCTTTTGCCAATTTAAGCCATTCAGCTGACCACAGTGGGAAAGGAAGAAATGTGGGGTGGGGTTCCAAGCCATACCCTGTCCACAGTGGCCAACCCAGCCCCTCACTCCCCGGCCTCTCCCACCAGAGCTCAACCTACACAGCCACCATGCATAGATGCTTCTGCAGGAGGTGCTGCTTCTCCTTGCTCCCACTGTCACACTCAGAACGAGCAGAATCAACAAACTTCTAGCCTGCCAGCTACCAGTCACCACACACACAGGCACTCCTCACTTATGTACCTATGAATCAATGGTGGCGAACCTTCGCCACTGCAGATGTTTTCAGCCACAACTCCCACAGCCCTTTGTCATTGGCAATCAAAGCTCAGAATTCTGGGAGTTGTCATCCAAGGCAGACATCTTGTGCTGCGTTGAAGCTGCGCTCCTTGCAGGCAGGCTAGAGTGGGCAAGCTCTCCAGGAGGCCACGAGAGAAGCCGAAGAAAAAATGAACAGAAAATAGAGATGAAGGTGGCAAAGGCTCCACCCCACCTGGGTCATTCTCCTCCCTGGCGGAGGGACTGTGAAGCTCTCAGCAATACTCATCTCTAGTAAGCAGCAGAGGAAGAGAAGGAAGATGGAGGTGACATGATAGCCCTGCTTCCTCCCCCCTGAGCTGCTAACAAAGTAGGTGCAGGCAGGCAAAAACAGGTTGGATGCTTTGGCCAGGCCCTGTGGGGTGGAACAGCAGGCTCTTCCTGAGGCAGCAATTCAGCAGCAGTGGAGGCTTTGGCCACCCCTTCTGGTTCTAAGCCTGAGCAGTCATTAAGCAGATAGGCTGTTAAGTGAGGAGAGACTGCACTAGGGAGCTTCTATAACCTTACTGGAAATGTCCAACCATTTAGATAGCAGTGAAGGCACATTGACTGAGAGGGTTAGGGTTAAGGTTAGGGTTAGGGTTAGCTTTAGCCTTAGCCTTAAGCTTAGGGTTAGGGTTAGGTTTAGGGTTAGGGTTAGGGTTAGGTACTGAGAAAGTTATCTTCCAAGGAGGAGCGAGAAAGGAGGGAAAGAACTACCATTTTTGTAGTTTTGTAGGAACTACCATTTTTCTTGCTCTCTGTTTTTCCCTTCTCATGAGGCACAGCACCAATAAGGAGGAAAAGATGGAAACTGGGGTTGAAACCTAGAAGGAAGGGAAGGAAGAAGTAACTAAAATACTTTTTTCTAAAAGGAAAAAAATCAAATGCAGCCACCGGACTACCTAGAACAGGGCAAGCCACCCAAAGCAAGGCAATGATTCCAATGTAGGACAGGTCTTCCTCATACTGGACTGATGGTCATCCCAGCAGAATCCCCAATCGCCTTTCCCTTGGGTTATGCTATCTTTTTTTTTCACAAGATACAACACATTTTTATTAGCTAGGGTGCTTTCTATGAGCTTCATTAGGCATAAGATAAATATGCAGCCTCACTGTGAAGGAGACTATGTCGGTTGGGTGGCTGGTATTTCTTTTTTACATTTCAGCCTTGCGTAATAACCAGCAACATGATATAAAACCCAAACTTAAAGCATAGCAAGTAGACTTTTAATGTCAACACAGCGCTGTTTGCATTCTCCCAACTATCTGCCGTGTTTGCTGCCTCTCCAAACACAACTGCTTTTCCCCCATCTCAAATTCCTTCTCCGTGCTCCTGCAATAATAAATTCATAAGCTCTGAAGAGGTATGTTACTGCTGTCCTTATGAGAAAACAGACTTACATTTCATGTCTTCTCATATTTGAGACCCGCTGTACATCTCAGGTAAAAAAAAAAAATCCTAAAACAAATTGGAAATAGGACATCATGAAAATATGATCTAGTTCAGCAGTCCCCAACCTTTTTTGGGTCCAGGCACAAGTTTTGTCCCTGTATGGGGCGTCTTGGCTGCGCATATGCACAGGGGCTTCTTTTCAGGCACGGACACACATGTAAAACTCCTCCCCCCACGTGCTACTTCCAGCACGACCTAAACAAGAACAGTTGTGACCAGCATGTGCTTCACGTGCTCCAGCCCACAGAAGTATAACAACTTGTCTGGTTATTGTTGTTGTGTGTGGTCATCAGAACTGACTCACAACCATAACAGTGCTTTCAAGGTGAGATATTTAAAGAGTGGTTTTACCTGTTCTAAAGTTGCGGTGAGCTTGGATGGCAGAGCATGGATCCACACCCAGGCCTCCCGAGTTGTTGTTGTCGTTTTACTTAACAGACTTTGCTTTAAGCATGAATTTCAATGTATTTGGAGGTATAATACTGGGACCCAGTTGTACAGCGGAGTATTAGACTTGTTCATCTTAAATAAGGTGAAGTTGTGGTAGTGACACAATTGTGATTCTCTTACGACTGGATCTCATATTACCCTGATAACCTGCACTGAGATCAGCCCCACTAGTGAACAGAGGGAATTGGCCATCTCAGACAACAGGTGTGGGGCATGATGAAAAGAGGGGAATGGATATTTGCTACCAAAGATGAGGGTGAGATTTTTGTGGGCCTTTCTGTCCCATGGATCACAATGACATATTTTGTTTTGGACACTATGCACCATGACTTGTGCTGGGTGGTGGTGGGGGTTTCTTTCTTTCTCAGGTACTAAGATATCTTGCACCTCACCTGAGAAGCCAAGGACATAATTTCTTCAGAGTCGGGGGAAAGCCATAATCCTTTGTCTCGTGAAATCTAAGCAAGAATTGTTGCAGGGTATCTCAGCTTAGAAACCATTTCTTGGAATAAACTTTGGCTTAGCTCCTTAGTCCACCAGGAACCTTTGGCCCTCCGTATGGTTTGAACGAAGACTTGTATATTATCCTTCATGACTGTAAGCCACCTTGGGTCCTTTTCCAAGGAGAAAGCTGGGGTAAAAGTACTCTAAAATAAATAAATAAATAAACGATGACCACCACCACCCCAATCTACAATCACATATTGTGGGGGGGGGGAACTATTGGAAACTGTAGACCAAAACATCCAGAGAACCAAACATTTCTTGCCCTTAGCCCTCATTTCCAACAAATATTAATTAACCAATTAACTAATTTGATTTAAACACCACCCCATTGCTGCAAAGCACTCTTCTTGAGGAACTTTGTCATCGACTGCTTTTCTTAATCCATAAAGTACTACATGTAGTGATCTTATTATAACACAACAATAACAATAATGAAATCACCACTAACAACAACACAAATCCAAGATTCATATTAAGATTTATTATCAATTGTGGTTTTTTTTTTCATGGCCCCATGCCATATCTGACCCAGAGTCAAGCTATATGTAGGACTGACTAAGAATTGGATTTATCACAGCAGGAGTTTCTTCACATGTCCCAGAGTTTGCAAATGGATTTGCTTTGTTGTGAGGCTGACTATTGGGGGGTGGGGGGGCAAGGAGAGATGTATTTAAGTAAGTCTAATTGCTCAGTCACAAAGGTATGCCAGAATCATTGGACATTAGTTACATTTCAGATTCTAATGGTAGTCTGTCTGTAACATGTCATCTGACCTCCCCAAAGACTGAGGGCTGTGCAACGGCTGCTCCCAGAGTCATACCTGCAACATCTGATACTGATACTGATGCTGATATATTTAGGTTGCTCTAGATCAACACGTCCTCTAATGTTCTTTGATTCATTTCGCGACTTAGAAGACCCCCTCATTTCCCAATCCACCAGAAAATAACATTATGAAAATGCAATGTTTGAGTTCAACTCGTGCAGTTTTCCTTCCGATTGCCATGGTATCTTCTTGTCTTTGTTTGTTTAAACAACCACCACCATGATTTTAATCCTGGTCTGCTTTTCCTGTTTTTAGATCTAATTTGAGTGTAATCTTGTTGAGTTGCACTTAACATAAAGGACAGGAGAGCTCCTGCTATGTCCTCTGGTAGATCTCCGACTTTCATTTCATTCTGGGAAAGCCAGTGAAATAATAAACACCTTGCAGCACTTCAGATTAAACTGACTGAAAGAAAAAAGAAACGATCCAGAAGCAGACAGCCCCGAGATGGTGAATGATAATATATACTGAACATATGATGGGGCAGCAGAATCTTCCCTGCTCCTTTTGCTACCCAGAGCTTGGAAGTCTTTCTCTTTTTCTGTTTTCAGCCCAAAAAACCTCTTGGCAGTTCTACACAATAGATATTCTTGTATCAATGAATAGTTCAGTGAATCTATTTCTAATTTTTTTTATTTGTCATGCTTATATCCCATGTCCCCCCAAAAGATCTCAAGTGGCATACATGGCTGTCCTCTCCCCTACTTTGTCCTCGCAACACCCCCTGCAAGACAGGTCCTGCTGAGAGACTGGCTGAAAGGAGTGCTCCCAACTGTATGTCCAACATTCTGAACACACAGTCCTAACTCAAGATAAAATGAACTGCTGGAGTCATGTCGAGACCATTTCAAATAGAGATGCTATATCCATCGCTTTTGGACAAGCAGGAGCCAAGGAACACAGCCAAGCCGAGGGCAGATAGATTCAGTTCTGCTCTTTCTCCTGCATCACACAGAATATCTGTATGTTAACTAGTCCATGAATAAGGGCTTATGTCTGATCTGCAAAGATCTACGATAACAGGGAAAGCCTGGATAAAGCACAGGAAAGAGGTGAAAGGGATAAATGAGAACAAAGATACTGCATAAGTTCGCCGATCACCCCATGTTACAAATGGTCTCCCAGAGATAGGAATCATCGAAAAAAAAACTTCTGTTCTTCATTCACTCCTCTCCTCTCCTCTCTCTCTCTCTCTCTCCCCCCCCCCTCTCCCTCCACCTCTCTCTTTTTGGTGTTTTGGGAACATTTTACCCGCGGAGCTTTGATCAATATCATTTCCCTGCCCCTTATACACTTGCAGTCTGCAATGATTACAGTAGACGAGACTCTCTTTACCATCTCATTCCACTGCAGGGGGTTCCGCAGAAGTGACACAATCATTTTAACAGGGAAAACTGTTGCAGATGAATTTCCACCACTGTGCAGCTGTGATGGAAAGTGGCAATCAGCGGCCTTGTTTTCCCTCTAGCTCAGTTTGCTGGGCCAGCTGACCCAAAACAAGGCAATACATTGTTAACTCCTTGATTTTTATAACCTTCTGCTAAAGAAGTTTGGCACCGTGAGGGCCAGGCTAATGATGAATGGGATTCCTTCTGCGGTTGGGTGGGGTGGGGCATAGATTTTTAAGCCCTACAACCACCACCTCAGCCCCCTTGGCAAATACGCTTGTGGCCACCATTATTATGAAAAACAATCCTACAAGCACCTCTTCCCCTTCCTGGTGGTAAAAAATAGAGCAACCACTAAATAACTAAGATCTTGCTACCCTTTCCCAAAATTTCAAGTTTACTGCCCACAGCAACTACCCCACTCTACCAAACAGCAGGGGCGGTCCTGAATAAGCAGAAAGATTACAAAACCTCTAGGAAACCCTCCTAACCTAAGGACCTGTGATGACATTCCAATACTGATTTCTTTCTTTAGAGGCATTTTATATTCTGTGTCGTCCCACCTCCCCCCGCTTCTAGCTTACTCATTTATGATTAAAACATACCACTTTGTCTCAAGTGGCATTGACTTAGAGGGGAGATTTGATACCCAACCTTGTCCGCAAGGGTGTGTCCAGCCTCCTTCCCACTCCAGGTTAGGACTCGGTGGCCCAAGCAAATTGTGGGTGGCAGGAATGTTCACATTACAGCTGGCTGCCTTGCACCTGTCGAGGGGATAAATAAAGCAGCTGTCCCTCTTCTCCTTTTGGCTCCGCTCACTGCCAGTCCCTTAAGGCCCAGGGAAGAGATTGTACCGTCTCCTCAGCCTGCCAATGTGAAAACGTGCCTCAAGGACTACACACCTAATGAGCGCTATTGCTCAAACACTGTACGTTCAGACACGGTGAGTCCGGAGACTTCACTCCTAACACACGTTTTCCCCTTGCTGACCACGGGCACCCAGGATTCTGACGTGACAGCCTCAGTGACGTTGCAACCTTTCTTCCTCTCCTGTTTCCTGCGCTTTTCGCAAGCTGCTTGATAAAACAGAAATAGGCCAAGGCAAGGGAAGATAGGTGACGGCATCAGTTGCAACTCTCCTGGGACAGCTCCAGCTTCTTAGGACCTGCTCTAGGGGCATCACAGCTCCTGTGACATTCCCTTTGAAGAAACTACTGGTGGGATACAACCGTTTGGAATTTTTGAGTTTTTTCAGAACAGGCAACTTGTCAATATCCATGTATGTCAATATTCACATAGGAACCCAGAAGGCCCTTACATCCTTTGCTAGCCAGATAGAAAATGTTACTATGCATGTTGGTTTTGCTGCAATTCAGTAAGGAGAGGCAATCCTTACTTAACAACCGAGTTCTGTCCCTACAAACTAGGACATTAAGAGAATGGGTTGTTAAATGAGGAGCTTAAGGAGGATGTCTCATGGTGCGTTGAGGCTGCCCTCCTTGCAGGCAGGCCAGAGCAGGTAGGCTCTTCAAGAAACTACAGGAGAAGCAAGAGAATAATGAGGGGGAAATGCAGATGAAGGTGGCAGACACTCCACATGGCTCGGGTCATTCTCCTCCCAGGCATTGTGACGCTCACCCATCCCTTGGAAGCAACAGAGGAGGAAGAAGAAGGCCAGGGGAGGGAGATGCTATGGCCCTGCTTCTTCCCCGCTGAGCTGCTGACAAAATAGATATAGGCAAGCAGAAGCAGGCTGGAAGCTTTGGCCCAGGAGGACCTGTGGGCTGAAACAGCAGGTTCTTCCCAAGGTAGCAATCAGGCGGCAGCAGCTGCTTTGGTAATTGCGGCTAGAGTAAGTCTGAACGGTCATTAAACAGGTAGGCTGTTAAGTGAGGAGTGGCTTTACAGTAGCCACATTTTGAGACAAAGTAAAATTGTGATTTAGACACACACACACCTCTCTCATGGCTGGTTGACTAACATGCTCAGAGCTTAGGTCCAGTTCAGTTAAACCTGCACACATCTATCGACAGAACATAGGGGCTGTTCCAGGCCTCACTGCCCAGAAGCTTTAAAACAGAGCAAAGTAAAGAATATTCAACCCTCTGTGTGTCATTAGACTATAATGTCTATCAGCCCTGGCCACCATGGCCAATGGTGATGCCTCCATGGACTCACGGTCTTCTTCATTCAACCAGTTAATTTCAAATGATTGACTTTTACAAAACACTTTCTAGACAAGACTTCCCTGATATTGAATGATCAAGAACTTAGCCAATTAGTAGTTGTATTTTGTAGCAGGGAATCATTGACTTTCTGGGTGTTTTGGCTTTAAAGGTCTAGAAACCTTAGGCAGTACAGCCAAAGATAATGGATTATGTGGATACTATCGTCCAAAACAGCCAGAGGGTTCGTGTCCTCCTCAACCATGCTTTTCAAGCATATTGGACAGAATAACTGTTTTTTTAGTACAGAAACTATTGTTTCAAGGAAACCACTCCTGATCTCGTCTGTGAAGATTCTCAGTCATCCAGGTGAGTTTATCTGGAAGTTGAGTCATGGCAACTGGACTTGTTTTTGAGAGATAGAAACGTTTCGCTGTTCATCCATCGGACCGATGAAGTTGTTTGGATGAACAGTGAAACATTTCTATCTCTCAAAAACAAGTCCAGTAGCCATGGCTCAACTTCCAGACACTCCTGATCTCCTCAAGGATGACTCTCCCCATCAATTTAAGCAAAACTAGACTATGGGTGATACCTTCATAGGCTGGTAGAAGAAAAAATTTAAAAGTTGCTGAGCTTCTGAGAGCAAGCTCTCTTTTTCAAAGCAGGTATAGAAGTCCAAACATGGCAAGGGATGCAATTTGCCAGGAAAGAGCTCTTAAAAGTTCACTTGGCAAGATTACCCATCAATTTAGGTAATATCAGGATCGCATAAAATAGAACTAAAAAGCCACTACTGCAAATTATCCTCTGTAATTGGCAGTACACCTCAGATGCTCTAGCTATTATTACACGATATATGTTGAACATTCTTGAATGCTCTCACCTTACACATCCATGAATTCCAGGGGTGTGAAGCAAGCCCTGCATTGGTTCCCTGATCAAAATACCTTCCTATGTTACAGGAGACTTTAAATATAGCACATCAATCTATGGGTTGCCTTTAGCATGGCGTATGTGTGATCCAAGGCAGGTAAGGATTATATAGCTTTCTCCCATTCTCATCTGATGAGGCACGCAGATACAACGTCACTGCAGTTCATGTTGGCTGTACATCAAAAGGGCTATAGGTTGTTAAAATACATTAGGAGTCTCAAGCCAATGGCCTTTTTAGAGGACAGGTTTAGGTCAATATTTAGGTCAGCAACGACAGCCAATCAAGGACTGTGAAGGAGCAAAGCCAAAATAGGCAACAATTGGTATTTGTCCTCTAAGTAGAAGAGGCACGATGACATCACTATAGAATAATGAAAGGCAGTTCTCTTCAGATCTACCAGCTGCCCCTTGCCACACAATGGTGTTATTTTTTTAATGCACAACCCTGAACAGAACACAAGGACCAGTCAAGCTGTAGTCCCCATCCCACTGCAGTAACTGGACAAATGCTATCACTGAGGTAGGTGTCCCTCACTCCAGGACACAACAGGCAGCTCTGAACTGAAAAGTGACCTAGCTAGGGACTTCCAAAGACATTTTGCTGCCCGAGGCAAAGGATAAGACAAGTACATCTCACTCTCTATTCCATATGCAGAAACTGACTGGACTAGCATTGCTCTTTTTGCAACATAGGATAGGATCATCACCAGGTCAGCTGGAAGCAGACTAGGGGCATCTGCTAACTGTAACCATTGCCTCACACTGCCACATGGTCGGAACAATCCCAGGACAAGCAGAGGGAGTTCCAAGCAAACTACTCCATATTTTTCCAAAGAATGGAAAAAGAGTGGCAGAAAGGATGGAGTAAAGCATCTGGCAATAAATACCATTTCCACAGTATTTTTAAACCAGCAATAAACAGATGCAGCTGTTTTGGGGAGAGTAAAATCCAGATCACAGTCGCCCTAAGGGAAATACTGTTTCTTTCATGCCCTTTCCACACATTAGGTGAATAGATAATACCTCTCAGATACCATTCCTTTCCACCTGAAATATGAAGGCTATTTCACGGACATAATCTTGATGCTATTCTTGCTATTCCTGGAGGCCTCTGTTATGTTGCTATAGCTTGATCGACTGTTCGGTTCTTGGGGGTGAGTAGGCAAGTGGGGCACAAGGGAAGAAAACCTGAGAACTCTTTGAGACAATTCACTGGCACATCTCCTTGATTTAAAAAATGCTATGTTCAGTTAATCAGTCTGTTACTGATCTGATTTTATAGCACAGTTCTATGCACTTTGACTCAGAAATCCCCCCCCCCGATCACTTCCTGCCACACATGACCATAGGACTGTGCCTAGAGCACTGTAAGTCCCACAGTATAATTACATACAGGCCTGCTCAAGAGTAAGTCAGCCTGCTTCAGTGGAACTGCACCTAGTTAAGATAAGGAGATTTCACCTTCAGATTCAGGCAACTGAAAATGTGTCCCCCACATACGAAAGCTGACCCTGTCCATGCTATTTTAATGCAAACATTACAAAAAACAGTAGATGGTTACCCAATGTTATGATAGTAACTTTTCTCTCATATACATGTGTCAACTCAATGTATATATAATATATACTGATGCAATATATACTTACATTATTATTTTTTGAAAGCCAGGTAAGAAATGCATTTTTAGGCAGAAACTGTTTTATCTCAAAATTATGCAGGTGCAGCCAATAGATTAAGTGACTAAACACACAATGATATACCTGTCTAGTCAGAAGTAAGTTCTGAGTCAACGCAATGAAATAGGACTACAGTAGTACCTCAACTTACGAATTTAATCAATTCCGAATGAATGCTCTTAAGTCGAACTACTCTTAAGTCGGGGTACCTATCTAAAAACTTGAAAAATAAGTTTAAAAATAAAAAAATATTTGTAAGTTGAACAGACCATATCTAAAATTTGTAAGGTGGCAGTTAAAATGACAAACGTTTCCTGCTCTTCCACGCTCGAATTGCTCTTAAGTTGAGCTGCTCTTAAGTTGGGGTACCATTGTATATCTATATCTCATATTAAGCAACTATCTGATATCATCCCTATTTAACCCATGGTCCATTCCTGCTGACTTTATAGCCATTCACTCTTCCATGCAATAGGATGCCTTGTCTTCCTTTTTCCAGTGGCCATAATCAGAGGAACTCATCGGACATAAAAGCCAAGCCATGTACGACGTTATATGGCAGTTCTTACAACCCAAGGCTTGTCAACAGGAATCCATTTGAATAACCGAAGCTATGCCATCTGCTGCTGTGCTTCTAATTATAGGCTACTGCTAGTCTTCCAAAGTCATTAAGCAGGTTGATGTTCTCCAACAGTATATCTGAAATCTTTTTTACAATTTGAAACAGCTGTTTTTGCGGATGTTATTTCTTCAGAAGCTGAGATGTGTGAGAGATAATGTGTAAAGGAAGAGGGGAAGGGCGAAGAGGGGAAGAGGAGGATCTACCACTCCATGTGAGCTGCATCAGAGCTAGAAAGAGATATACAAGTAAGCTGTGGTCAAAACTCCATAAATCTATGGGTCTGACATGCACTCTCTGAAGAGGGGGGAGTATCTAATATGTGCACAGAAGAAGCAAAGAGAAAAAAACCTGCACATGTACCTAAAAGGTTCACTAGTAAAGTTTAGTCAAGGAAGAAAATGCATCCGTTAATCTAACCACTTGAAAAAATGTGTTCAGAAATATGTAGATTTCTCTGTTAATACAGAAGGGATAACAACTGATGTCCCAGATATCGTGCCACATATTTGTTTATCATATAATTTCTACCCTTTCTTTGAGGAATGGGCAGCTATGTATATGTTTCTGGGTGCCCTGACTAAAAAAAAACTGGGCAGAAGGACTAATATCCTGTTGTAGAGCTAGGATACTGTAGCATGAATTCTGACACCACTACCAGCACTGCTGCTAATTAAAGAGTTCCGGATTTGATTTTGGATTGCACATTGCTCACATGCAATGAGATGCAGTCATACATAACCTGAAATTGAAGGATGTAGTATTTGATTAATGGCAGTCTGCCCCTACCAGTGAGAGGGGCAGAATACTGGCCCTTGTTTAAGCTATTGGACATAACCGGGTTAAGCTTCCGTTTCGGTGGGAAATTGATGTTTGGATACAAGAAGGCACAAAGAGAGTCACTAACTTATATTTTTGTCTTAAGCAGCGAAGTATCTTAGGCCAAGCTTCAGCCTACGCAAAGCCATCTCCTTGATCTTGACCTATGCATCTCCATGCCAGCCTCATCTCGTTTCAGTCTGTACGATCCTTCTGAGGTCTCAATGAAAATATCCCCAGAAATACCAGGTCTTTGCTGTGCCATGTTTCAATTTAAAGATCATACATCTGGGTTGAACATGTTTCCAAAGGCAACAGGCCATTTTTGTAGACCCAAGATACTCCAGGAACGGTTCTAGACCCCAGAAGTCACTGGAAGGTCACTTGTGTTTTAGAAGATAGATAGATAGATAGATAGATAGATAGATAGATAGATAGATAGACTTCTTTTTGAAAAATACAACTGATTTTTGCTGTGGGAAGGGGGGAATACTGTATTACCTGGAGACACAATATTTTTGCTGGGAGGGGTAAAACGTTCAAAAAAAGAATAAGATTTTGACTGATTCTGGGGGTTCAGCAAAAATGAGCTTGCAACCAGATGGAGCTGATTGACAGAACGAATCTCACCCCCGCCTTATGACATGATGCTGCATTGCAATGGATGAGAGCAAAATGAAGCACTGTTGTTTATGAAAGCCGCCAGACAAGGAAAGCAAAAGCCATAACGAGGCGAGTCTGGCACACCAAGAGCAATATTTCCCATCGGCATGAATATTATCATTCAATGAAACTTTTTAAATGTTGATGGAGCATGTAAGTAGTAAGGAAAGCGAAACAGGTCACTCGCAACCAGTTAATTTTGATCAAAGAGACTGGAAAAACAGTTTTAATTTAATCCAGTCTTGGAAGCAGCACAGGAATTGATGGGAGAGAAACATGGTCTAAATCCCTACCAAAAAAGGTTACATTTGCTCTCCTGCTTTAGAGGGTCACTGCTCAGCGCCAGGCGATGCAACCATTGGCAGGGGGTGGTGGGGGGGGCAGGAAAATTCAGTTTTCATGTGACAATAGTCTTCTACTTGAGGAAGAGAGTGGCATCATGTTAGGGACTTTCTCTGCCTGAACTCCATTACAGGGTATGGACTCTGCATCCTCCTGAATGAGGTTTACATCAGGCATGTCCAAACCACAGCCCTCCAGATGTTTTGGACCACAGCTCCCACAGTTCTTTCTCATTGGCAGTCTAAGCTTAGAATTCTGGGAGTTGTGGTCCAAAACATCTGGAGGGCCAAAGTTTGGACATGCCTGGTTTACATGATTGTCAAAAAAAAAAAACCTACACAAAATAGCTAGTGTGGTTTGGGCCGTGAGTGGCTTCAACCTTCACTTTCTCCACATAGTACATCTTGTTGCAGGCTCAGAATGGACCATTCCCTTCCAGAAGGCACCAAGTATATTGACTCAGGTCTCGGGCTGCTGAAAATCTTGTTTTTTTATAGTGATTACTTATGAGTACAGCTATTGTGATGCTTTAGTAAATGATTATAGAGTTTCATCATTTCTAATTCTTATTTAGGAATTCAGTGAACTGTGATTGAGTTAATGCATGTAAAACAACCAGAACACTCTATAGAAGTTCTATATAAAAACTAGATATCATATAATTCTTAATTCAGCACTTCCATGTAGAACACAGCTGCCCGGAGAACATCTTGCCCTCTCTCACAGGTAAATGTAGGCTCCCTATCTCACACCCAAAAGCAAGTACTGTTTGCAATTTAGACAGCACGGGCAAAAAGGTTTGCCGCATGTGCATTGGGCAAGAGGGATATTTGTCCCAAACCTATTAGGGGCATCAACAAGTTTCATTTTGCTCACCACTAGAGAGAAAACACAATGGTAAACTCAATATCGTAAGAGTTTTCAATCATTCTATCAGGAAACCATTCCCTGTACTTGTATATACTTTGTTGGATTTAAAGCTTTGGCTACCGTGGTTGCATAGTTTTAACAGCAAAAGAGAATTGAAAACCACTTCCTCAACCTATAATGTTTTAATGGCAGTATTCACACTACGGGGTTCACTCCAAAGAGAGCAGCCGATTCTCTCGTTTCTGCTTGTTTGATTCAGGCTCTGCCCCCCCCCCCCCCGGCACCTCTAGTCCAGTTCTTCTGAATATACTGTACCAGGTTTGAGCACGTATCTTGACCTATGATTGACACCTTTCCAAGCTTTCATGTAGAGAGGTTTCCCCCAACTCTGCTGTTTGGGATCAGATCACTAACAGTGAAGATCAACTATGCATTGAAGAACATTCCATATAAGAAAAGCACACTCCTTAGCTGCTGAGAATATCTTGAGTGTCACAACAGGAGCTTATCTCATCTTATGTCATTTGCAAATTAGGTTTCTCTGTTTTGTGACTGGTCTTTGGGAATTATGCATGGCTCTGTTTGCAGGAATGAATTTCCAGGCTGGTTCTAGATCAGACATTAAAGCTGCATCTGTAGAAAGTGAGACCTTTACAAGAAAAAGCTTGTCTATTTCGTTTAACTTAGCAAATGGCCCAGCTTTAGTTTTGTCATTGGTCAGTTGGCAGACAGGAGCTTCATTTCCATGTCTGATATTTGTAGGAACACACATCTAAAACATCTGCATGGCTGGAAGGACAATGCTATAGGAGGAGAAAACACACCTTTGATCTGACTCTTCCACATATTTCTAAATCATGACCTTGGAGCAGTAATGAGATTTCCACTTCATGGTGTATTATCTGCACTGTAATGTGTAGTTTGGCATCAGTGTTGGAATTACATTTCTAAGGCAAAAAAAAAATGCATCGCCTTCACCACCCAAAACATCTTGAAAGGAGAAATTCCAGCAGCTTATGATCAATACTGTACAAGTACTGTAACATTATTCCAATAAGGAACGTCAGAAAGGCAAGAGGTTACAAATAAGAGGTGACACATATGAAGAATGGCAGTCCTGTATCACGTTCACCATTCACAAATGTTTCAAGACCCTACTTGCTATTGTTTGGCATTCTTGACAGCTTTTTCTTCTGTTTAATATGGCCTCAGGTCGGCTGGAGAGCGCTGCAAGTTAGGTCTCTGCTGGCAGAGCTTGAGATCGGGAGATCAGTTCCCCCACTGTGCATTCAAGAAGGGACAGCCTATATGGGCCAGCTGCCCAGTCCCAGGGCACGCTAAAAAGGGAAGGGCCAACCCTTTCTGAGCGCTGCCTACCCAGAAAACCCTGGAAAGAGTCATGTTAGAATGGACGTGATTAGAGATGGGCACGACTAGGGAAAATGACGTTTTCGAGTTGTCATGTGTCGGAGGCGACCCGTTTCAGCTCGTTTCCGTTTTTCACGAAAATTCACAAAAATTAGTCAGTTCGTTTTTTGTTTTCGTTAGTACTGGTTTTTTTGGGGGGGGTAGCGGGCTCCTGGAGGCACCTCTGTGGGGTGGGTGCCTCCTCTGGCCCGCTAGGAAGGGAAAGCGGGCTCCTGGAGGCACCCGTGGGTGCCTCCTATCCTCACCCACTAGGAAGGGGAAGCAGGCTCCAAGAGACCCCTCAACATGGGGGTCTCCCCTCCTCACCTGCTGCTGCAAAATGGCATGCATAGCCATATGGATATGCATACCAGTTGCAGACTATGAGACCAGTGCATTGGTGCACGACCGTCCATCCAGGAGAACCATGAAGACTGGGTCGCACCCGCTATGTCTCACAAAGAAGGGAATCGCACTTGCGTGTAGTGCAATGCAAGTAGATCTGGCTTAGGGTTAAGGTGGGTTAGTGCAAGGGCTAGGGTTAGGCTAGTGACGGGTAAGGTTACGGTGGGCTAGTGGGTTGCACCTCTGGGTGCCTCTCTGACCCACTAAGAAGACAGTCTGTGACGTATGGGTAAGGAGTCAAGGATTAGGGTTAGGTTTAGGGGGCTAGGGCAGGTTTTAGGGGGCTTTTTGGCACATCCCAGAAGTCTCAGTGGCCAAGTGGCCATGCGATTGGTGGGATGGCTCCAAAAATTTGCATGGTGTCCACTCCCACATGGCTGGCCACTCAGCCAGCCCATCATTGCGCAGGTGTAAATAAAATAAAATAAAATAAAATCAATGGAGGACAGAGGAGGAGAGGAGAGATATTTTGTTGCAAGAAAAAACCCACTGCTACTGTAAAAAATCTGGCAGTTTATAAATTTTCGCGTGTTTCTGTTGTGCTTGTGTGTTTTTGGACCACAATTTCAAAAACAATATTGCGTTCGCCACCCCATTTTGGATCCCCCGCCCGCACTGCATGGCATTGGCGACTCGAGTCTGGCTGCCCAGGACAGGAGACAGGGGGGAGGCGGGACCCCTCCTCCAGAAACCACCCCTCCGGTAGGTGCCCTGTGCCCTTAGTCAGGCAGGCATTTTTCCGCCTGCTTTTTGGCCCGGGAATGGGTGGGGGGAGAGTTTAAAACTTTTTTTCCTGTGCCGTCCGTGCCGCTTGCTTGCGCTTTAATTGCGGCGGCCGGCGGCGAGACTGGGCTTGTTGCTGGCTGCGAGCCTGCGGCGAGTCCCACCAGAGCAGCCCAGGATGGGGGATGGGGGGGAGGCCGGGGACCTCCAGAAACCACCCCTCTGGTAGGTGCCCTGAGGCACGGCAGGCATTTTTCCGCCTCCTTTTTGGCCGGGAACCGGGTTTTTTTAAACTTTTAAAAACTTTTTTTCTGTGCCGCATGGCATCGCGCGATTGCGCAATGCAAGTAACAAGTATGACAAATCAGACCAAAATTTTTCTTTCGTCGGTTCGAGCTCGAAGTCTGGCGGAGTAATTCCTGTTACCATTTCCGGAGAGTAACGGAACCGAGTAACGGAAACGGAAACGGGAATACCGCTAAGTCGTGCCCATCTCTAGACATGATCATCATTGACAACGTGGTCACAAGCTCTCTAAACCAACTCGGACCAGCCTAGTCACTATAACGAGGAAAGCCCTGAGTTTGTAGCCAAGTACAAATACAGTGGTACCTTGTATAACAGACAGCTTGTATAACATAAAATTTGTACAACATAAAAAATTCCGGAGATAGGGGAAATTTGCTTAACATAATTGCCTATGGGGAAAATCCGTACAACATAAAAATGGGATTACTCTGCTTTCAATGCATTCCTATGGGAATTTGTATAAAGGAAAATTTGCTTAACATAATTTCATTTGGAACGAATTAATTCCTTTATACAAGGTACCACTGTAATAGTACGCTAAAGAAAGCTTTGAAGCTATTTCCCCCCACATCTGCTTACTCGGAGAAAATCTAGGATTCCAGACATGGGAGGCTGTGGGGTGACCTTAAAATCTCACACAGATGCGTCTCTTTGCTGGCCAGCCATCACTTGGCCATTTATTTTTAGATAAATGGCAAAGCATTAAGCACAATGCTCTGTTTCATGGAGCATAAAGATATGTTCTTCACCTGTCATCCTTCTGATTGACTGGGACTCCTGGGCCGCATGGTTTCAAAAGCTCCACAGAGATCTGGTCACCTGGACCTCCCAGAAGGAAACAGTTGACAAGAACTTCAATTAATAAATGTTTAAAAGTGTTTTTATTCCTTCTTACATATTCAGGTTTTTTGGATATGTTATTTATTTACACTACAGTACTCTGTTCTATTGACCTTTTGAAATTCAAAAACCTTGCTTTGCTGTGTGATACCAGGTGACAACTGATATTTTGCAACACGCATGAATATATATAGGTATGGCCAGAGGTATGCCCTTTCATAAGACAAGCTCTTTGAAATATAATTGAAAACATTTTTAAGGTGCCAGATGGGTAGAAAAAAGCAGTCAGGCTTTCTTCTACCAATCTAGACCTTGTCACACCATCAGCTACCTTCACTTATCCCCCTTAACCGCTAGCTTTCTGTAAAGACAAATTCTTAAAAAATAAGGTATATTTTATCATGAAGAGCAACATATAAAGTAATTTTTTAAAAAGTTCCTCAGCTGTCTTGGAATATGCATAATACAGTATAGTCCCACCATGGCCCAATGGAGCAAAAGATCCTGACATGGAAGAGCAAGGAAACATCAGAGGACAGATTAATGACTTTTATGCCGCTTGATTTGAAACAGAGTAACAAAGCAAAGCTAGACGTGGAATTAAATAAGAAGTTAATAGCTTTTCTCAGTTGTGGTGGATAACTCTATCTCCTTTTCAGTACTCAAATAAAATCCAGCTACCATTTAGGGTAGCTTCTGTCAGAAATGGTGGAGGGCTATGGAGTAAGTTGAAGCAACAGCAGAACTGCTTCCATGTACATTTGGAAACACACATTTCTAGAAGCAAGATTCATGCTGTAAGAGAAAATAACCACACTTCACTAAAGGTCCATATACTATTGCTGTACAGGTATATGAAGCTTTATGTTGGAAAGACCCACCCACACAACTTAGTTTAGTATGAGAAAAATAAGCCAATCGCTCATTCTTAATTTTTATGAACACTGAGCAAATGACTTATGGATGCAGCAGGTTTCCCATCACTTGATTACTTTTGACTTAAAATGGTCTCTGTTGAAAATCTTCTTGTTAGATTAGGGGTCAGCTAGATCATTAACCTCTACTTACTGATACAAGATAAAGGTAAAGGTTTTCCCTGCGCATGCATGCTACTCGTGTCTGACTCTAGGGGCAGTGCTCATCTCCCTTTTCAAGCCAAAGTCCATGCAAGTCCATGGCCATATGGTGGGCATGGCCGAATGCATTTCTGCGCATGGAACACTGTTTACCTTCCTGCCTTATGGCGGTACCTATTTATCTACTTGCAGTTACATGCTTTTGAACTGCTAGGTTGGCAGGAGCTAGGGTTAATAGTGGGAGCTCACTCCTCTGCATGGCACCCAGGATTTGAACCGCCGAGCTGCTGATTTTGCAGCCAAACAGTTTCAGCACTCTAGTCCCCTGAGCCACCACAGCCCTTACTTACACCACTTACTGGAGTCTATGCTAAATATTTAGGAAATCTGTGTTGAACTTAATTTAGCTGATTTACTTTCAAATACATTTATCTCTATTCTCCCAAAAGCTTTGAGTAGCTTACCACTTTCTACCCCAGCTACATCTCTGCCTGTCAAGTTAGGCAGCGAAAACAACTTTTCCATGGCTAGTTAGTGGCTTAATCTGCACAGAACTTTTGAGCTGTGCGTGTCAGCAACCTTACAATATGCTCACAATCACATTTATTATAATTATGCTAATGAGCCTCAGGGTTGACTGCTCACCCCTCACTCCTCCCCGTATTGTGAGCAGGAGATGATAGGAAGCTTTTGCTTCTACCTCTGTTTTTAATTAATTGGCCTTTTAGGAAAATTAAGTTCTGTTTAGTATCCCATGATTGACTAAAACAAGCACGCCTTAAGTGGTGAATTCTGATGCTGCATTAAAATATTCAATTAAGATATTAAATACAGTTTAAGGTACAGATACAATGTAAGACTGCTGACACATCCAGTCAAGGCGGGGGTGGCAAGCCCAAACCTTTATTGATATAAGCCTATTATAGTTTTGTGTTGTGTCTGAACTACTCCAGTGAGACCACAGTTAAATAGTTCATACACATATGAGCCTCTTTCACCTGGAAGCCATGATCTGTCTTCTGTATTCTTCTTTACATTTACACAAATTCGCGGTCTCAGCGATGTGGTGGTGGTGCTGGCAGGACACCAGCAGTAGGTAGGCACTGGTTTACAGATGGAATGAAATGGTTCGTTTCAACGAAAAAAAGCCACCATTTTGTTTTGTCTGTAACAAAATGCTGCTTCCTCGTTTCATTTTGTTTCATTTCGTTACATAAGGACACGACAAAACAGCATTTCGTTTTTCGTTTTGTGCCCATCCTTATCCCATACCCATTGTTGTAGGAATCATTCCTCACGGCCAGCATCATCAGTAGGTGCTGCTTGCAGTGGTAATTTGCATGAGATATTACAGACAGCCTATAAAAATGGTGTCTGACAAAAGCAGGGGGCTTCCTGCCTGTTTTATGACACTTGTATAGCAAGGGCAGTATAAAAGTGAGATAGGAGCGTAATAAGATTATACTGTAGCTTTCTCTGATATCATCTCTCAAATTTATCACTGGCTATTATCTTAAAAGACGTCGGCTTCTGGGAATCTCTTCTTTTCCCCACGAGCAACCATCTCATTTTCATGAACATAAAAATTGTGGGGGGGGGGAGAATCAAAAAATACTCAGAAAAGGAATGAAACTATTAATGTGCCAAACAGAAAACTGTATAGAGGATTTCTTCATATAACCATTTATAAACACACATGTATTTAAGCAAATGATAAAAAAAAAAGCATGTGTGATTGAAACTGGGAATTAGACATGGGCACAACTCGGCGAAATTTTCATTTCCGTTTCCGTTTTTCATTTCCGTTATGTAACGGAAACTGTAACGATAATTAAGCCGTCAGAACTCGAACTCGAACCAAAAAAAGAAAAATTTGGTCCGGTTTTTCGTTTTCGTTTGTGGTATTGCGGCGATCGCGCAATGCGAAGCACAGATAAAGTTTTTAAAAGTTTTTTTTATAAAAAAAACCCGACTCCTGACCAAAAAAGCAGGCGAAAATATGCCTGCCTGAGGCTTTGCCACCTACCAGAGGGGTGGTTTCTGGGGGTCCCCGGCCTTTCCCCCCCTTCTCCTGTCCTGGCCTGCTTGCACCAGGCTGGGGGGGTCATCCTCGTCGTCTCGCCATGCCATGCAGTGGGGGGGGATCCAAAATGGCGACCACAATTTTTCTTTTGAAATCGTGGTCAAAAAACACACCAAATCACCACAGAAACATGTGAAATTTATTTATTTTAAATGCCTGAATTTTAATAGTAGCAGCAGTGGGGTTTTTTTTATAGCAATAAAACGTTGTATTGATTTTATTTTATTTTATTTTATTTTTTATTTTTTTAGACCTGCCCATTTGGGCTGGGCATGGGATGGGACCATGCAAATTTTTTGAACCATTCCACCAATGGCATCGCCAGGTTTTTGACTGACACTTCTGGATGTCTCTGAGGGCATAAAAAGCCGAGGCACCTTCCAGAAATCGCAGTCGGGTGTATGGATGTGGTTGAGGGAGGAGGGCTGGCTGCTGGTGCTGGTGTGATCCGATCAAGATTGAGGAGGGAGGCTGGAGGCTTTAGGATTTAGGTTAGGCAGGCAGGGAGGGAATTGAATTTAGAAAATAATTTCTTTGATTCCCTGCAGCTTTGTCTGCTGAAAGGAATAGCAGTTTATTCTTTATTTCTTCTCTGGCAGTTTGTGAGGATTTTTTTCTGATATTGGATAAAGGGGGAGGTTCAACTGGGAGTGGGAGGTGTGGATTTATTTTAAAAATATATTATATACTACCATTTATTTTCTATTTTCCCAACTTCAATTTGCTTGCACACACACACATTTGGGGTGCAAGCCAAGAACAGAACCTCTATCCTAAGTGATATCCTAACTGTCCACTCACCCGCCCACCCGCGCCACCACCCGCCTGTGGCCCGCGCCGCCGCCCGCCCACCCGGCTGCCCACGGCCGCCGGCCGCCCGCTCACCCGCCTGCACCTCCCCCTGCCACTGTCACCGCCCACCCATGCCCCCCACCACTGCCTGCCCGCCCCTCCCCCCACCGCCCATCCCGCCCACCGCCTAGGGCGCAAAAACACCTAGTGCTGGCCCTGATTGCGGGACACCCCTATGCTCTGGGAAATCAAATCGTGCTAAATCGCGGTGGAACCGACAAATGACAAACAGAAACGACCTGAAGAGGACCCGTTCCGAAAAACGAAAACTCAAAATGTCATTTTTTCTGGTCATGCCCATGTCTACTGGGAATACAATGATGGGTACGCGATGGCTCGTGAACACATAATGTTCTTGCCGTGTTGATGTGCCTCTGGGCTAGTGCCTATTTCTGCATTACCCTTATCTTGCTACAAATATGACACCCAGCATCAAGGTGTATTCTCATCTGCACAAATGTAAAATCTAGAAAATGCAAAACCTAGAAAACTGATGCTCAGTTTTTGCAAAATACTAGTTGTCACACCTCAGCGGAAGTTGCAAGGGCTCACTATTTAATTACAGTGGTGCCTCAACTTAGGAATTTAATCTGTTCTGAATGCATGCTCTTAAATTGAACTACTCTTAAGTCGCGGTACCTATCTAAAAAAATTGAAAAAATAAGTTTAAAAATAAAAAAATGGAAAAAATTGTAATTTGTAAGGCAGCAGTTAAAACGCCAACAGTTTTCTGCTCTTAAGTTGAATTGCTCTTAAGTCGAGCTGCTCTTAAGTCGGGGTACCACTGTACTTCAATCTCCGGCTTATATATTTTAACAAACATTGCCAGCCACTGGTGATTATCTCTAAGACTGCCTACTTTGTTAAATTTTTCACAGCATGTGATTATCCCTGCTTCTTGTTCTCATGTCAGTGTACATGTTGACATAATATTGTTACTTAGGAACACTCAGAACTGAATCTCTGTCATACATGTGAACTGAAGAAATCTAGCAAGCACGTCACAGCCTTTTTGCGAGTGGGAACCATTTTTATGGCTTATTCCACCTAGCCTTCCTCAGTTATACACTCATGAGTATATGGAAAACCAGGAATCACTTAAAAGCTGTCCAGCTGAGATAAATGTTCAGCATATGGTACGTCTTTTAATGCAGATTATATATCAGAGTAGTGGAGAAGAAAGACATCTGAATGTTCTCCTTTTTCATTATCACTGCACAAAAGTGCAGTGATGCTACTCTGCTAGCAGAACAAATCAACATCCTACAAGGCGATTCCAAAAATGGGGGCAGCCCAAACAAAAATAGTACAACTTAGAAACTGAATCAGCACCAAATTTGGCACATATATTTCAAAGACTCTGCTCTTGTGATGTGCCAAATATGAGGATGTACAATATAGGCAATGGATTTTCAAGTTACATTTAACAAAAACTGTTTCAACCCAGTGTGCAGAAACAAGCTGCTTTAAACAAACCCAGGATTAAAACAGAACAAATAAACTGAAAAGATCAAACTTGCTAATCTTGAAAGAGAAAGGCTGTCCCTACCCACTTTTTAATTTGGAAAGAATCAAGGCTGCAGAAGCTGAAATACTGATCCTCCAAAAAGGCATTTCAAACAGGTAAAACAGTGGCTTTTCTATAAATTGAAGCTGCATGAGATAGGCTCACCCCCAAGACAGGTTTTCTCTAAGAGTCAAAAGGGGCGGCAGGGACTTGCTTTAAAGAAAGCAATGAAATGACCATGTTCCAGAAAGGGACAGAATGCCAAGTATCTTCAGAGAAATAGCATGCAATTCTGTAAGGTACACTCAAATTATTTATGCGTTACAAAACCACAGACCAGTGTTCATCCCAGCCCTGAGTGCTTTCAGTAAATGTTAGACTCAGAGAATAGTGAAGCTGGAAGGGACCTATAAGACCATCAAGTCTAACCCCCACTCCATGAAGAAATATAAATCAAAAGATATCTGGCAGGTGGTTGTCCAAATTTCTCTTGAATGCTTCTGGAGTTGGAGCACTCACCACATATCAAGGTAGTTGGTTCCACTGTTGTACTACTCTAACAGTTAGGAAGTTTTTCCTTGGAATTTCTGAGATCAGGCTGTTGACACAAGTCATCAAAGAGGGAATCCGGACTAGGTTTGGGCAATCTGAACATTTAAACTTGACAGTCAGGACCCAATTAGCTGACTCCCAGGAGGAGAATTCTTTAACTCTTTTCTGGCCAAACAAACAGTAGTGCTGGGAATTCAATTCTGAGTTTGATCGTAAAAAAATTATAAAGATCTTTTTAAAATAATAGAGAACAACTTTCAGAAGCTCACTCTTTTAAAAAAATGTGACTTTACTGGTTTTTGCTTTGTGCTTGGGGCTGGACATACTCAATATTAGCAGAGTATTGGTGCCTATATTCTATCATAGTTTCAACCATTCCACTATTCAATTGTCTAGTAATTCAAGAAAAAACTCCAAACATCTTTTGGGCCATCAAGTCACTTCTGATATGTGCTCACTATTTGAGTCAATGACTTCCCAACCATCCTATCATTAACAGCTCTGCTCAGACGTTGCAAACCAACAAAATCTCATGTTAAGTTATTTTCTTGTCCTGCTGCCCCACTTCCAGCAATATTATCTTTTTCCAGTACATTCTGCTCAAGGCATGCAAACTAACAACTGTGGATTCGTTTATTGAGACAATCTGCCACCTCATATTATGTATTTGAGTTGGGCACAAACCGCCAGTTTGGCAGTTTACGCTGGTAGTTTATTGTGGGGTTTTTTGGGGGGGGGGCTTATGTTTGGTGCTTCCCAGCCCCAATTCCTCCAGGTACTCAATCAGAGGCAGCACCTGATGGATGTGGAGCAGGGTGCCCACTGGAGGAGTAGGACAAGGAAGCACGAAACACGTGTTTAGCTGAAAAATGAACCAGTACCCCTCACCTCTATTAGATATTCTTCTCTGATTGATTAAAAGGTATCATTGCTTCACCATTGTATGTGCTGCACTCACTCATACATTTGCTTCACCATTTCAAATATTTGGGCACACAGGAACTACAGCCACATCCCAGCTGTTTTTGCTTCTGCAACAATGGCAGAAGTCAAGATACTCTACAGAATACCCTCTTCTGCTCACTACCATTCACACAATTCACACAGGGGGAAAAATGCAAACCCTGACGTGCATATGTTAACCAACTTCTCACTCACAAGACAACTATCAAGGTAGTTTTTCAAATAGTGTGAAGGGTACTGAGAACAAGAGGGCATCCTGCAGATTATCTTGACTGCTGCCACTTGTGTTGTCAACATTCAGGCTACCCTTTGCTATGTAAAGCTTAGCATCATTTTTCTCTGCTGGTAAAGCAGGCATAATAGTGTACAGCAATATATAAGGCTGTCATTTTCAATTGTGAATAGAGGGAAGCTTTTAAAAGAAATGAATGTCATAGTCTAGATCATTGTTGGTGAACCTATGGCACGGGTGCCAGAGGTGACACTCAGAACGCTTTCTGTGGGCACCTGACATTGCCCCTTCACAGCCACCTGTATTCAGGTTAAATTGCTGTATTGGCACTTTGCGAATAATTAAAATTAGTGAGTTTTGAATCGCAGTTCGGGCACTCGGCCTCTAAAAGGTTCGCTATCACTGGTCTACATGTTAGTTTAGATACTTCACACTACTTCACTGGAATCCTGGATTCAAAACTGTAGCAAATCATTCTTCTAAAGATATTCAAAACATTATTTTTAAAAATAAATTGGGGAGAAGGAACTTAAAACATCCCTGGAATTACACTGATCCAGAGTCCCCAGGATAGCTGTATAAGAATGGAACGGTCTGGTTTGGAAGAGACACATAATAAGCAGTGCGACAGGTAATTAAATGGAATAGGCAGAAAGGAAGGAAAGGAGTTGCATAAATATGCAGTGGGGTTAGGCAACACCATCATATTTCCTGTATACACATTGCTTTTTGGTCCAGGATAACATGCTGATTAAACATGTTTCTGGGGATTGAAATGAGAACTGCTCCATAATCATAAATGGGAAAATCTAAGGATACTGAAAGTTGTTGCTGGGTTCTGAGGTGTGTGTGTGTGTGTGTGTGTGTGTGTGTGTGTGTGTGTGTGTGTG
>JAHTLZ010003518.1:27351799-27366675 GCA_023846285.1 Phrynocephalus versicolor | reverse complement strand
TTCTTTCTTTCTTTCTTTCTTTCTTTCTTTCTTTCTTTCTTTCTTTCAAGCATTATTATAAGCAGAGTCGGGATAAATTACTTTTTGAGCTAGCAGTTCCAGCTCTCTCAGCCAGCATGTGCACATGTTGGCAGGAAGATGCTGGGAGTTGTGGTCCAAGACCCATAGAAAGGGCCTGCAAAAGTCCACATAAATGTACAAACCTGAAAATTCATTTGGGGCGGGGGGGGGCAAAAAAAGTCATCGAGGGATCAGCCCTTATATAGCCACCAGATACACTTTGGCCTCAGTCTAAAATTCTTCAGAAACCTAGATTTTACTAATTTTTACCATACATTTCAGCCAAAAAAGGTGTGTGTGTGTGTGTGTGTGTGTGTGTGTGTGTGTGTGTGTGTGAGAGAGAGAGAGAGAGAGAGAGAGAGAGAGAGAGATCAAGGAAGCTAATAAAACTAAACTAAAGACAAGAAAGCCTTTCTTAAAGCAAATAAATACAAATAGGAATGTAATGATGTGTCCTAATCAAAAGACAAAGGCAGCTACCAAGCACTTAAAGGCCTTTCAACAACAGACTGCCAGCTTACATGCCAAAGGCCAATGTGAATGAAAAGAGTTAACGTGTCTGAGGCCTGTTTGTGTGTCATTTAAGCATATAGTTAGTGCATACACATAAATAGAGGAGGACACTATGCCCACAGTACAGAGAATTGTGTCACTCGCTAAGAAGGATGGAGGACTTGTCTGAAGGCAAGTGCCTGCTGTTTCTGAGACTCTCCATATAAATCGGAACAGTGGTTTTCCAATAAAGCTGCCACACTCCCTTCCTTGTGTGTCTGTTGCACATTCTTAAGCAGCACCTGGATTCCTCAGTAAGCCTTGGGACCAGATGGTCTGTAAGTGTCCACCAGGAAGGGTGTCTTTCCTGCCTGGCCAGATACGCCTCTGATGGCAGTCAGGGTTGAGAGAAGGTCCCATCTTAAAAGCTGGGTAAGCCACATGGCAGGAAGCCTCATCAGAAATCACCCAGAACTTTATAGGTAATAGCAAGTTCTTCTTACTAGACCCATTTTATTACCTGTTATCACGTTGCTATATAATGCTACCTTTTGACCGAGGTGTCCGGGTTTATAGCAGCTTTCTTCAAAGAGATCTACTCTGTCTAGTTTAATACATTTTCTCCCTTTATCCTTGGAGATATTAAGAAGCATCTTGTAAGGGCTACTGGTTTGCTCTCTTCTGACATCACACTTTTATAGGTGCTATCACACTACAACAGCCAAAGATCCTTGAGCTGTATAAGCCATTGACTTTGACTGGAAAAGGAGCAGAAGGGTTTCAAAGGACAAGACTACCCTTATTCTTGTTGCACCCTGTAATGGAGTCTGACAGATATAAGCAGGATCATTGTTGAGGCATCATAAGATCAAAAGCTTTGCCACGTATCTTTAAAAGTGAGGCCTTCTCAGCCAGGATTCCATCTTAGAACGGCTTGATTAAACTTGACAATGGTGAGAACCCACATCTTTAAATAAACACTGACGTTGTCCTATCAAATCACTGACATCAAGTAGTATTGGTGCCTCCATTTAAAGTTGATTTCAGATGGGAGCTCGTAGCCACAGAATCCAATCTTGTGCTCAGGAAAAGTGAGGTGAACACACACACACACACACACACACACACAAAGAGAGAGAGAGAGAGAGAGAGACGACGGAGAGAGGACGGAGAGAATGAACACAGAAATAAGAAATATATTTTGACCAAACTGGAGATTGGAATGGATACACAACCTGATCTAAACAACATGTCCCAGCTTCTGTTCTTGTTCTGTAGCAGCACGTAGATAAGTTAGCACTTATCCTGATCCCGAGAGGAGAAAAGCAAGTTCCCAGTCCAGGCATGGGGCCTGCTCAGGGTGAAAAAAGAGACTGTCAAAAGGTAGACCAGGGTGCCATCATTAGCACCACATCTCGGCAAAGTTACGTTTTTCATAACATCATCTGATATTCCCAATCGCAAACAGTCAGGATTATGGAGGTGGTAGTCTAGAAAAGTAATGCTTCCAACTTCTATATAGAATCATGGCTGCCTATGTATAACAGCTATAAACAAGAAAGAAAGAAAGAAAGAAAGAAAGAAAGAAAGAAAGAAAGAAAAATTTCTCTTCTTAATGCTACGTCACTCTGCACTCCCCAGCCAATCCCTGTGTTTGTACAGCTTTTATATCCTCACTAATAGTCTCTTCTGCCTGTGCCCCATAATTCAACCATGCCTTTCTAAAGGCAGGCCACCACAGCTCATGCCAGCGGAGGTACAGTGACAGCTCCATAACCTGACACATTATGGATTGTTTCCAACACAGCAACAAATCTGACATTAGCTGTCAAACCACGAACATTGTCAACATATGACAGTGTTCCCATTCTGAGCCACTACCCAGAGGTGTTTGTTTCCTTCCTCACATGCCAGATATATAACTAGAATGTTAATACCCCTGGTCATGCTGGCTGGGGGATGTTGGAAGTTGTAGTCCAAAAAACACTGCCAAGCTACATACAAGTTGGGGGGAAATAATGTCTGTTAAACCCAGTTGCTGAGCAACTGAGTGAGAAGAAAGTGAAAGATTATTGTTTTGTATTTCCTAATTGCATCAGGACCATCAACCAGGTTTGACTTGAACTCTCTCCACACATTAAGCAGGTCTGAGCTTTGCCCCCAGGCTCACACGCTTGCCCCAACACTATGTATGGGTTCCTGAAAAGTGTGCATAGGAGAATTTTTGCACATGTGTGAAAGGGGGCTCCTTTTAAAACATGCACAAGCAGTGCATTATCTTGGTGTCCCCCCTTTCCTCACCATATCCCCTTCCTTGAAATATATTATCTACAAACGGTTCTCTGGACACCTCACCCAGCCTAAACTATTGATGGATTATATAAACTGTCTTACAGGTTTTGACAATTTTGCCCATGCAATATCTTGAAAATTAGTACTTGGATCGGGGTGCCCAAACTTTTTGTAAGGAGGGCCAGATTTGGTGGCTGAGAATGTGTCAGGGGCCGGTTGCTCCCCAACCCTGCCACCCCACTGCAAGCCCCACCCACTGACCCATAAGCCCTACCTACTGACCCCTTGCAACCCCACCCACAGGAAGGAAGGCAGGAACCAAGGGAGGGAGGGAGGGAGGTGGAAACCAAGAGAGGAAGGAAGGAAAGTGGGGAACAAGGAAGGGAGGAAAGAAGGAAGGAAGGTGGGTTCCAAAGGAAGCACAGGGAGTCGTGGCCACAGGTCGCCCCTTGGAAGAGGCGATCTGTGTGACCTTGCACGCCCCCAAGCAGTGGCGACGGCTCGCCTTCCAGCCCACCCCAAAGCTCCTTGGCGGTGGCAGAGGCCCAATGGCCTGCCCAACCCCACACATTCCCCTGCGGTGCCGGTGGTGGCAGACCGCCTGTTTGCCCAGCTGCCCAAGCTTCCCAGTGGTGCTGGTGTTCCTGAGCTTCACAAGGTTCCCAGTGTTGCCGGTGGCGGTGGCCCGCCCGCACGCCACCCCTCCCCCGCGTGCTCCCAGCCTCACATAGTTGCCGGCGGTGCCGGTGGCAGCAGCCCACACAATGGCTGGCCGGCCCGCACGCCCAGCCCCACAAGCTTCACTGCAGTGTCAGTGTTGGCAGAAGATTTTTTTAAAAAATGGGGCGAAGGAGGGGGAGGGAGGGGTGGGTCAGCCAGCCGCAGGCCACTCAGAATGGCCTGACGGGCCGGATTTGCCCCCCCCCTGCGCCGGACTTTGGGCAGGCCTGACTTAGATGATCTTCCGCTGCCATAGACAATCTTGAAATTAGAATAGTACCTTTCCAACATCGTGATTAAGAATAAGAAAAACAGAGAAAATCTAGAAGAGGATTCTAGTATAGCTGTCATATCTGGCCAGAAGTAAGGTTAAGGTTAAAATGCTCTAACCGTCTTTCGGAGACCCACAGAAGCAGCGGGTTCTAACCTTTGCACACTGCTACATGTGAAGGCTGGAATATTTAAGAATCTGCCTTATACCAAAGTCTGGAGAACCATCCAAAGAGTTACAGTTACCAAACCTGCTCCGTTTAGATTGGTTATGGTTCTCCCAGGTCTCAAACATAAGTCACTTTCACCCTTATCTGGTGATTCCAAGGACAGAATTGAGGCTAGCATTCCCTCTAAACCATTGATGGCCAAACATTGGCCCTCCAGATGTTTTGGACCACAACTCCCACAGTCCTTGGTCATTGGCAATACAGGCCTGGAATTCTGGGAGTTGTGGTCCAAAACATCTGAAGGGCCGAAGTTTGGCCAACACTGCTCTAAACTGTGAATCCATGCAGTGCTCCATGAGTTCTGTGCAGCTGAGCCAGTGTTGCCACCCATTTGCTTTTGGTTGTAGCCAGAAGTGTCCACACAGTACTAGAGGAAATCAAAGGCAACGTTGCCTGCAACCGTTTCAGGCTCTTCTGCACTGTCCCCTAGAGTGTTATATAATGGTAGCCCAGTTTAAAAACAGCTGAGACAGAAACACCTAGTTTAATATTTCACCGTTGGGTAGGTATATTGATAAATAAATGGGTATTTGAGAACTCGGAGCTGCTGCATGTTTGCTTCATGTCAATGGTGGGCTGTTGTACAATAGAATGTTTGTCCCCTGTTACTTGAGTCTTGAAATCCCTCATATGGGTTACAAACAATATTTTTGCACAATTTAATCCTCAGCTGGCACAGCTATGTAACATGCAGAGTTAAATCTATGAGGATTTGGAGATATTAAGTCTTGGAGGGCTTGATGCCTTGTATTTTCTGTAACAGCCATATTCCATCGGTATTCTGGAACTGTGTCTCAAGAAAAAGTCATCTCAACCTGAATTTGGTGGCAACTCTCACCTTCAGAGTGGCCATATGACCAGATGGGAGGCGTTTAAATAAAAAAAAATAAACAAAAAAAAATTTATCTGTGAAGCTGAGAGGTTACAGCAGTGGCGAATCCATTCGTTAAACACCTCACGTATCTTGGAAAACTTATTAGGGTTGTTTTATATCAGTTCTGACTTGATGGCAAACAATATTTTATTTTTTATTTAGTACTTTTTACCCCACCTTTCTCCTTGGAAAAGGACCCAGTATGGCCAGTGGTGCAGCCTGAATAGAACAGTAGTTCGTAATCTTTTCCCAAACCAATACGTTCTTCTGCCATTTATCCAAGCAGGGGGATGGGGGAGACATCCCTGATGGAAACAAATGTGTCATAACAAGTCTATTTCTTCTTATATTGTTTTAAAAGTAAATATATTTATACTCCCAGAAGTTTTCAGATCATTTGTTTTTACCAGGTCAATGATAAATGTATTTTTTTAAGTTTAATACTACTGTCACAGCAATTTTAGATATATATTTTGGATTATTATTATTATAAGCCACTTGAGCCCATAAGCAGATGGAGATATGAGAGGATCAGGGAAATGTTTTCAAACAGAACAAACAAATACTCCCACGTGTTGTGAATATGCCCAGAGTAGCCTTGTTGCTTGATGGTGCGGTATATAAGTCCAATAAATATACAGTATATAATATATAATACTTTGATTTGGGCGAAATCATTCTCCATCAGCCTCAACTTCAACATGTCCCAGAAATGTACTTGTGAGGACAAAAAAAACCTAAATAATTAATGGAGCCATGGTTGCCACTGCCAATTCCCTTACATTCATTCTATGGAGGGCTTACAGTAGCGACACTATAACCCCACATAAAGCCCATACTGTACAGGTATATCACTTTTTCATCATGGTTTCCTCCAAAGAACCCCAGGGGCTATTGTCTTGTGTTCTGAGTCTTCTGTGACAAGATTCTCTCGCAGGACTCCAATTCCCAGAATTCCCTGAAGCAAGCGCAAATATCAGACCAGTTTGTCGTGTGGAACACAGGCAGACTCCTTTGAAAAGCTGTTTCTTCCCACCTCCCTCCCTTCCCTCTTGAAGTATTGGTTCAGAGGAAAGCTGACCAGTTGAAAATGTAACAGCTTTACTTAGAACAAAATTCCACAGCAGCTGCTTAAGGGGTCAGCAGTTTGAGACTGCTAAATTGAGACTTGTTAGTGTTACAATACTGGAAGGCATTTCTACATGATGCCAGTGTGTAACTTTAGTTAACTTAAGCTACTAAAGAGACAAGGTTTTGTTGGACCCAATTCCTCAGCTTTGCTGGATGAGCGTTCCAAGTCCTAACGCCAGACAAAAATAGTGTGCAACTTAATCAGGGCTTATAACTTTCATGCTTTCGCTCTTCAGCCTTTAAACAAGGGTGGCAGGGGTAGTGGTTCAAGAACAACATACAGTAGTCCAGGGGCTGAACAGAAATCTATTTTGCCATGCAGAAGCTTAGTGGAACACAAACTTGCAAGCGAGGAACTCTATTCCAGAAGCTGGCAGCACCTAACCATCAAGGCTTTCAGATTTGTGCCCCAAAGAAATCTGCAGAGATCAAAAAGTTTAAAATTTTGGATGACCACTATCAGCATACAGTACCTCAGCCAATATGGGCAGAAACCACATAGGTTAGTTCCTTCTGTATAACGTGTAGTCTAAAAAACTAACTTTTGTCTACTCCAGTTCTCTAGTGTATTCAAACGTCCTGGTATGGGGGGGGGGATGATGTCTGGATTACCTATTTCATATAACTTTTTTTTTTAAAAAAATATAAAGTTTGTGCATTTTCCCAATGAGTGAAAATGTGATAAACCTCCTTTGTATCCTTGATTACAAACTTCACAAGGCAGGAAGACATCATTTTGAAGACCTATTAGTGATCTGTACATTAAAGCTGAAAAGTACAGTGTATCTGAAGAATCACTGAAAAAAATCCATTTGGATTCTATTTTCCTTATGTGTGATTTATGTGAGGCATCTGCAGAAGCATTGGCCGAAGTGTGAAATACAGAAGGTACTCATTTAAGTGTACAATACAATGCTTTGGCATGAACAAGAACGCAGGCCCTCACCTGGTGACAAAATCTTGGATAAACTTCAAAGAAATTAATAGAAAACGACTAATTGTTCTAAAGAGCCTAGCTACTTGGGAGCAAATTGCACTAATGGGTTTTAATCAGCATGAGGCAGCTGCCTTAGGCAGCCGAAAGAGCAAGAAATAGTCATTAGCAGTGGTGTTGTATTTTTACCTCAAGAATGGGGAGACATATTTCCGGGTCTGTGGCATGCCTAAGGTACTCCCTTAGGCTCTGAAGATTCTGCCTCTTGGGACAGCAAACTATTTCCTTTGCTACCTCAGGCAGCAAAATATCTTGGTCTTCCGCTGGCTTTACTTTCTAATAAACATGGATAAAATTAAGATGCACACTAGCCATTTCATCATCCTGTCACAAAAGGTATTCTGGTTTGGGCTAGCAACAGTAATTCCAGAATACTTTTGCCAATGAATATTTTAATATTTTAACCGGGGCAGAAGCATCGCTTTTCCTTTTAATTTTTTTTTTAAGGGAAACTAAACAGTGGGTTAACAAATATCAAAGGCTTGGCTCTCGTCTTCTTCGTCCCTGTCTTTGGGCCAACAGTTTACAGGGGGGGGGGCAGAAGATAAATATAGAATGGACAGCGTTAGACTTGGAAATGAGAGCAAGGCGATGGCAGGAATATTAAAAATGAAGAACGGGCCGCCGACAGCCCTGGCTGAGGATAAAAAAGGGGGTGACCATTCCGGGCGTGCAAACCAGAAAAAGGTGGCGAGGCGTTGAGGGGCCGTCGGGGCGGGTGGTGGTGAAAATAAAAAGCTGAGCCTGCGTGATTAGGGAACAAATGGCCCGCAGTAAATCCCAGCTGGCACCTCCGCCTGATTAATATCCCAACAGGCACAAGGCTGAAATGCAGACAGGACAGCAGCTTCTCAACAGAGGCTTTGAAATATACAGTATATATACAATATATTCAAAGCCTCTGTTGGATATCAATAAAGATACAGTATATAGAGTTGAAGATCTCTGCCTGTCTCCTTATATAAGGACCGTGCTCAATTCGGATGGCCAGTGAAGGAATAACAACCCAGCAAGAGGGGAAGAAGTAGTAGCAGCAGCAGCAGCGATAAGCATCGGTTAACAACACATGCACTCAGTGGAAAGTCAGTCTACAACACAGAGAAGCGCCGGGCTAACCGAGAGGGACAGCGAGAGAGGATTAGTAGTGCGCCGCTAGAGACAGATGACAACAAGGAAGAAGAAGCCCGGGACCAGCTGGTCGTCTCTACCTTGGAGGCAGCTCCGCAGATCCGCTGTGGGGGGAAACTCGTGTGTGGCTCCTTCTGCCGCTCCAGCCGCACATTTATTTGATCTCTGCCATCCCCGGTGACGTTGCCCACTCAGGGCAAGAGAGGGCCGCGGGGAGTGTGTGTGTGTGTGTGTGTGAGTGTAGGGGGGGCGAGGACGTGACTTTCTTTAAGGTGGATCTCTTAAAGCTACAGCTGCCCCCGACTTGGGTTTGAGGGTTGTTTGCTCCCATGGTCTTTCTCGGAACTCGCTTGGCGGGCTTGTTGGGGGAGGTGTGCGCGCGTGTGTGCTGTTGGTTCCTTTGTCACCGATCACAACCGGCTCCCTTTCCCCTCCCAGGTCAGTCATAAGTTTAAAACACACACACGATAAACTCTTATTAGGGCAACAGAATAAACAGAGCAACTCTTCCAAAGGAGAAAAGGAGGAAGGGTCTTTTGTTAAACCAAGCTAAGCCCAGCAGAAATATTGGATACGGAATCGGATGAGAAGGAACAGTCAGCAGAAGGCTCTGCCTTGTCTAACATGATGCCGCTGGTGTGAATAGGGCAGACACGGCTCCGATTGTCCTGTTGTTTGCTTCCCTATGCCAGTGAAAAGACACGCCTCGCCCATTGGTTGATTCTGCTTTTTTGGGGGGGGGGTCGACGCGGATCTAGGCTTGGGAAGAAAAGATGCTGGGCCTAAGGTAAAATCCCAACTGAGATTCAAAATCGCAAACTCCCTCAAGATGCTGGTTTGAGACTGTTCCATCAAAGCACCTGGATTTCTTTATTCATTTGTATAAAACTAAACTGTAACTATGTAACTAAACGCAACACAAAGTTACTGATATGAAATACAAAGGCCCCTTGCTGCTGCAGATGATGCTGAAGACAGATCTCGGCCTCAAATGTATTTTTTTCCTGTTTTAGTTTTAAGCTGCTAGTTTACAGGGATGCTGGCAGTAAAAAAAGGAATATATGAAGGTTTCCAAAAGGCTGAAATGAAAGAAACCCAAAAGAATTCCAGTCCTGCAAAATAATGTAGTTCTTGTAGGTTTTTCCATCTATCCCATTTTTATTAATTTGCATCAAGACTTTAGTTATTTGCAACACCCTATGCCCTATGGCCTAGGCCCTTGGTTAAGTGCATTTAAGATGCAACTTCTTTTCCTATCTGCCTTCTGTTGATAGGTAGTAATGGCGTAGTAGGAAGGGCACAGGTAACTCTTGGGGGCTCACTGGCAAACTTTCAATTATCCTGAAGTCCCCAGGCCCATTACTTGCAATTTAAAAAGAAAAGAACATTTTAAAATTCTTCTTGTGTCCTCCTGGGGAAATAGGAAGAGACCCAGAGGTCTTGAAAGCTTGCACACATTTCTGCATGCTTCTGTTTGGTCTAATATATGAAATCGCACTGAAAGATTTTGTATTTTTCCCCTACTTTAAACAGTGGCAATGCAGGTCTCTGTGGAAGCTGCAGTCTGGGCTGGTTCACATAACTCTGAAAGATACCCCTTTGAAAAGCTAGACACAGATTAATGATGTTCACACATGATAATATCTCCACATCATTTCTGAACATCCAACAACCTGAATTAATTCCAAAAATGACGGGAGACGGGGATGGAGCAGAGGAAGTAGATGTTTGGGGATTTTGGACTGCAGTTCTCAAAAAAAAAAAAAAGTGGCTCGTTAGAGGATTCTAGAAGTTGTTGTACACAAAACAAATGTTCCACATTTCTTGGATGAGGTTCAACCATCTTTACTCATATCTGTTGGTAGATGTGCTCTCCATAAAGTTGTTTGAGGCATCTAGAAATGGGCCAGGAGTGTCTTAAGGATGCTGTACGCACAAGATATTCTCTTTGGGAACTGGGAATTGAAATATATGACACTCTGAGTACAATCCAGGCTTATGACACCAATAGAATTTTAAAAGCCTATGGGCTAGGATGCTTTCCTGCAGCGACACTTGTCATATACTGCACACCTAACCATTTTCTCAAGCCATAAATGCACTTGAGGCTCAAAATACAGGGTGCTTTATTACTTGACTTAGCGCTAGTCTCTGAAAAAGCAAGCTTCTCCAGCTGAAAAGATGTGCAGTAAACTAAGATAAGAGGGTGTCAGAGTTGAATGAAAAGCAATAGTGCTTTAGCACTTGGATGTGAACTACACCGATAATTAAAGCGTCCTGGGATTGATAGCTTTCCATTGTACATGTTACTTCACAAAAAAATTTCTGAGGTCAGCAAAATGGAGTGGGACCTAGAATGAAAAAGGAACCTGCACTGCAGCTACAGAGACAAACATCAACTATAGAATTAATTAATGAATTTGTCATTCAACAAATATGATCAGTACTTCCCTGGTGTTCTTGGGTCAAGATATACCTGACCCAGATATCTGGAATGTGTTAACCTCTGAATGCTATTAGACTGCTACCCTGTCTTCCTTGACTTTGAACTGATAGGAGTTGGTCTTCAAGGTTCTTGGAGACCAACTGCATCTGGAGCAAGGGTCACATCTAGTGGGTCCCGGGTAAACGAATGAATTGACTGAACCTGCCAACCCTTCTCTGAAAGGAAGGTTCTGGAGGTGTGCAGCTTGGTTCAGGCTGCTGGAAGAAAGGCCCACCACACAGTTAAAAGCTCCTTCTGTAGCAAGCTGCTGAAGGCCAACTTTAATACATAATGTTTGTTAATTTCCAGGAGGGGAAGAAGAACCCGAACCAAACTAACTAACTAACTAACAATGGGGAGCACACCAAACTTCCTTGGCAAACTGTTCCAGAGGTAGAGAGTAGCCATCAAGGAAGCCCTTGGTTGTGTCCCTATCATGTGTGCCTCAGTTGTTGGAAGGATCAAGCTAGGAGTCCTGGGGGTGGGGGACTTGGGTGGCCCTGCATAGGATATGTTTTAAAGGAGAGTACCAATTCCTGTAGGCTTGGGACTATGGGTTATGGATAGCGCTGTGGTTTAGGTATGATTGGGTGTTTGATTCCCCACCGTGCCTCCTTGATAGGGGCTGGACTTGATGATCGTTAGGATCATTTCCAGCTCTGTAATTCTAAGCCTATTTTCCCACTCTTCTAGGATTAACCCTCCCAGCAGGGGGTTGAAGGTTGAAGGCAAATATGGTCTACAGGTTTCATATTGCCAACCCATACTTTAGAATGTCTGTGAAGATTCTCAGTCGTCCAGGTGAGTTGATCTGGAAGCTGAGTCATGGCAACTGGACTTCTTTTTCTTGAGAGACTGAAACATTTCGCTGCTCATCCAAACAGCTTCACCGTCATACTTTAGAATGTGTAAGATTAACAACTGTCCTCATGCAGAAGTGCTGCTTACCCAACAACTCAGGGCAGATGTCACAAGTCTGGGACAATGAGTGCTCCTCTCAGGATGAGTTTATACACCTGACCTTTCCATTAAACAGAGTGAGATAGCTACCTCAGATACGAAAGGGTACCAGGTGAAGATTTAGTGTTAGTGTTCTGCTTATATACTGCCCCATACCACTTCAAGTAGTCTCTGGGCGGTTTACAGTTTAATTACAGTATGCAAGCTACATGTTGCCCCCCCCCCAGCAAGCTGGGTACTCATTTTACCGACCTCAGAAGAACGGAAGCCTGAGTCAACCATGAGCCGGCTACCTGGGATCGAACCCCAGGTCGTGAGTGCAGTTTTGGCTGCAGTACAGGCATTTAACCACGGCACCACAGGGCTCTAAATGTGTTGTTTTGTGGGTTGTACTAGAAAGAAAAGGGAGGGACATTCATGCAATGCTCTTTTTCAGATGCTGAAAGAATATGACCATCCTATGCACCTTGGGGGGGGGGATAGGGGCACCATCTACGGCTTTGCTTCAGTCTACAAAATATTGTGATACTCATTCCTCAGTTATTCCACAGCTATTCATGCATATACATCTATTTCCTAGGGCACACACTTTTAAAAGCAATTTGATTAATGGAAATAACCTCATACATGTGTTTACCTTAAACATTTGCACACCTGCCAAGAAAGAGGGCAGATCCTTTCTCCATAATAAGTGCAAGTATCTGAAGTATCCCAAAAATGAAGGTATTGTTATCAGGTCTCTGGTTACCTGGGTGTCCGGTTACCTGGAATCTGACTACAATGAATTCCATCTGCATTCGCTATGGTTGCAATGAATAAAGACCCATTCCTGAAAATGCACCAATAGCCAATGAAGTTTGATACCCTGGATATACTGTACATGCTTGCTGTCAGCCTGGCATTTCTTGCACACTAGCCCTCGATAATACCTGTTCCTGTTGCAATTTCATGCCAGTTAAAAATAGCCACTCTGATGGATACAAAGATGCTTATGAAAAGCAGAATGGGGCCACAGGCAGGGGACAAAATGGCAAAGACGAAATAGCTTTTCCAGGATTTGTCATACAATGGCAAAAATAATTAGGTTGCAGGAGGGCTTCTTTAGGAAGTTTTGCTCCCGTTCTGTTGAGATATTCACTGCTAAAGACAGGGCCCCTCGGCAAAGAAAATGAATGTGAGTAATGAAATAAATGCAATGGAAGTGACTTGCCTGTATTTTTCTGCCTATAAGATGCCCCATGTAGAATATGACCCCCCATTTTTTCCAACCCCAAATTACAGTTTTGTAACTGGGCAATTCTCGGCTTACTTCCACGTACAGTGGTACCTTGGTTTATGAGCATAATCCGTTCCAGAAGCATGCTCGCAAACAAAAATACTCATCTATCAAAGCAAATTTCTCCATAGGAAATAATGGAAACTCAAATGATTCATTCTGGGGAACCCAGTTTCCATTATTTCCTATGGAGAAATTTGTTCAGCCGGGAGCCACAGCGGCCTCGGGGCGTGCTGTGGAGGCTATGTCTGGGCCCGGGGTGAGCTCCAGTGGCTGCAGGGTGCCTTCCTCCCTTCTTCATGGCCCATTTCACCTCTTCCTCCTCCAACACCATCGCTGCCATCTTGTGAATCTTTTAGGCCCAGGGTGCGCTGCAGGGCCTGGGGTTGGTCAGCACCATGCCCGAGGTCAGCTCCGGAGGCTCAGTGCAGGCCCACCACACTTATTGTCACTAGAGATGGGCACGAAATGAACAATTTTTCATTTCTGTTTTTGTTTTTTCGTTTCGTTATGTAACGGAATTACAAACGAATTTTGTCTCTAAAATGAAACGAAACGAACAGAAACACCGGAAATTTTGTCGTGCGTTTCGTTTTCGTTACTGCAATATGAGTGAATTGCTTAAAATCCTAAAAAAATCACAAAAAATGAAAGAAATGGTAACTAAATGGTAATGAAATGAACAAAAAGAAATTTTTTTTTGCAAAAATTCACGAAAAACGGAAACAAACCGAAACGGACCCTCCAAACAACAAACGACAAATGAAATGCCATTTTTTAAATTCGTGCCCATCTCTACTTGTCACTTCTGGGCAGTGCTGGGCCTGTGTCAAGGCCTACGTAGAGCCCTGGAGGCTACTTCTGGTGATTGCTGGTCCCCGCATGGGCCCACCGGATGCCCCAGAGGCCCATTCCAGGCATTGCCAGGCCTGTGGAGAACCCCGGAGGCCACTTCCAGTCCACCAGAGGCAACCTCTGGGCAGAGTTGGGCCTGGAACGGGCCTCTGGGGCAACCAGTGGGACTGCACCAAGCCCCAGAGGGCACTTCTGCTCAGGAGGAAGAGAAGGACGGGGAGGAAGAGGTGATCTAGGCTGTCATTGCGAAACAAGCACTTCTGGTGTTCATTTTGGAAGACATTGTTTGAAAAACAAAACAACATATTATTAAAATTTTTCCTCATTTTGCGAAACATTTGCAAACCAAAGTATTCAAAACCGAGGTAGCACTGTATAAGACAACCCTCAATTTTTATTCTATCAATTTTAGACAAAATATGGTCTTATACACAGAAAAATACTGTAAATATGAAATTTAATAATAATGTACTGTGATTAAAACAATTAGAAAATGAAACAAACAAGAGTTTCTTTAGTGATAAAGAGAAGGAAGAGTAAAACAAAAGTGTGTGCATGCACACACATATATAATCTATGCATATTCCTTGTGGGATTTGTTTCTTCCATAGTTTTCTGGTGAGCTTGTTCCTGAAAGGGCAGAGGGGGAGACAAAAGCAGAAGAGATGAAGGTCTGATGGGTATATTCCAGAAAGCTCATGCATTGCCTTTCTGCCTGCAATTGGCACTTCGTGTGGGCAATAAGAATAATAAAAATACAGTGGACCCTTGTATAACAAACAGGTTGTATAACAAAATCTGTACAACATAAAAAATTCCGGAGATAGGGGAAATTTGCTCAACATAATCACCTATGGGGGAAATCCATACAATATAAAAATGGGATTGCTCCATCTTCAATGCATTCCTATGGGAATTTGTATAAAGGAAAATTTGCTTAACATAATTTCATTTGGAACGAATTAATTCCTTTATACAAGGTACCACTGTAATGTAAAATAATACTTTTACAAGTGTGCAACCACTGTGCAACGTGTTGTACAAAGGTCACACTGACAGTGTACACACACACACACACACACACACACACACACACACACACACACACA
>JAHTLZ010003518.1:27318964-27351789 GCA_023846285.1 Phrynocephalus versicolor | reverse complement strand
ACACACACACACACACACACACACACACACACACACACACACACACAGAGAGAGAGAGAGAGAGAGAGAGAGAGAGAGAGAGAGAGAGAGAGAGCAAAACTATGCATAGATGTTCAAAATGTAACACTTTAGCTGGTGTCCTGTCGCTTGCCTTACATAAGAATAGACCCATGAAATCAGTTGCCGAAGTGTAAGTCAATATCTCTGTAAATCCTATTGATCCAATGGGTCGCCTCTGGTAGGGGTTAGCAATAGGAGGGTGGGCTTTGTAATTATCTGGCTAGCAGTGTTCTGTTCCACTACTTTTTAACTGGCTTAACTTGAAGCTAAGAAAAATGAAATCAATACAAAATTCCGTGTCAAATAAAAACATCGAAAATACAGTGTCGACACCACACATCTCTCTCTCTCTCTCATAAGGGTCATCAAAAGCTAAAGCACCAACAAAAAAGCATCTTTTATTCACAGGTGTGTAATGCAGTTCACCTTACCTACAGATGAACCTTCAGGAAGTCACATCCAACAAACATCCTGTTTAACCTGGTACGCCATAATCCCTATGCATTGTAAGTTGAAAAGAAGCATTAATACTCTGCTGCATGTTAACTAAGGAAATAAATACCTTCTGCTAGTGTGATCCATTCCACATGACACAAAGGGTTGTGTCGTTTGTGCTACCCAGTCTCCTCTGTTGAGGTAAGGGTACAATGCACATTTAAATCAATTTGATTAATTAAGTGGTTCACAGTCTTCTTTGTCAACTGAAAACTATTTAATTGGTTGGCAATCACACTAAAATGAATTTCCTTTTCTTTTAAAAGTGGCTTGATAATAACACAATAAAAGTATAAAAAAACCCAGCTAGCTAGAATTCCACAGGGACTAGCAGGACAGGGAGGCCTCTGATTAGCAATTCAGTTTGCTCACTTGAGTCCTGACCTATGGCAAACACCCCGCACCCCCACTTTTCCAGTCTTCTGCCGTCTATGGGGAGCATCTGCCAATTTGCAGGATTTTAATAGACTGCCAAATGGTTCCTTGGGCTTAGGAAAACAAGATCATTGAACACATTTTCACTTGAGCAATCCCAGCTGAAATTTGAACTCCGTGTTTCCAGAGGTGAAAAGCTCACATCTTAACTCATTCCAGCACCACATGTTCATTCATAGATAGTGTCTCCCAAGGACAGCTGTTACAACACAAGAGGCTGGAAGAAAAAACGCCTCCATTCACTCTGCCTCTTGGGGCCTGAGTCTCAAGTCACAGGGGTGGCCACTGCCCCTTCACTGAAAAGGAGGATAGGCTCCACCAAAATTGGAGGATTTTTTTTTAAAAATGGAAGACTTTTTTTGCTTTAAAATTACATATGCTAATTGAAACTAAAAGGTGCATAAAAGTAATGCTGAGGTGTATCTGCTTCATTTAAAGTGGATCACAATCCATAACTCATCATAAAGAAGAAAAGTGGCCAGGGTGCCACCCTTGGCCCTAGAAAGGTGGAATATTGAATCAAACCATCCCACCTCCATCCCATGAATGTTCTGAGCCTCTCCTTGGGATCCATTTTGTCATGAAGAGGCTCTTGGGAGATGCAGGGTGGGATGGGAAGCCTTCCATTATTGGAAGTATCTACCACCAGGAGGATATTGCCTGTGGCTGTGATTTTTGGAAGCTAAAAATGTCTTCTCTGTCCTACAGAGAATATCCCCGATGGTTTCCCCACAACAACAAAAAAGGATCCCATGGGGTGTGTGTGTGGAAATTTCAGCTGCTGAAAGACATCCTGAGCCATGTACCGTACAGGTTCTGTTGGTGGATATCAGCCAGTTTTTAATCCTAATTCTCAGTTCAAAGCAAAACAGAGGAAAGGAAAGGAAATGCATTAGACAAATTTTATATATTCATTCATTTCTTCAACTGTTCAATTCGTTTATTGCCTTTTAATTTTATTTAAAGACCTATTTAATTTAATTTACTGGTTTTAGAATAATAGAATCATAGAGTTGGAAGAGACCTTAAGGGCCACCCAGTTCAGCCCCCTGCCATGCAGGACCCCCCCCCCATCAAAGTACCCAACAGTTGGCCATCCAGCCTCTGTTTTAAAAACTCCAAAGAAGGATGGGGAGGGGGGTCCTGGATGGTAGGGCGTTGAACTGGATGGCCACTTGGAAGTTCTTCCTCACATTCTTCCTAATGTTTCCCAATTTTGTTTACAGATTTGTTGTTGTTATTATTGCAGTTTTATTGTATTAATTTGGTCATATTTATATCTAATTGTATTTGGTATAGTGTTGTAAGCCGCTCAGAGGGGCCAGATGGCCAGATGGGCGGGGTATAAATCTAATAAATAAATAATTCATTCATTCATTCATTCATTCATTCATTCATTCATTCATTCATTCATTCATGTCAGCTACGGAATTCATCAACATTTATTTGGTTGGGTTTTTTTTTTGTTCGAATCATGAGTCCTGAACATTGCTTAAAAGGGGGGTGACCCCAACTTACCTGCTAGATGGAGCAAAAGACATAACACCTCCTCCATAACACTGAGTTCTTCCTCTTTTGTATCAAGCAGACACCGAATAGTTCTTTTCATAGCCTAAACTTTCCAATCATGCATTGAGCAGCGCCATGAGAGAAACATGCTGTGATTCCAAAAACAGTTCCTCGGAACCAAAGCATGATGATGAGAATAGCTACGGGGCCGTTGGGGTAGTCCTACTACACAATGCTCTGCCTGCTCTCATCACAGTGGCCAGTGTAGGTGGCACATCATGGCTGCAGCCTCACAGGAGAACCCTCTCCAAAGTCAACCCTACTCATTACAGTGGGGATTTCTAGACAACGCCTCTCCGTTATATGAGTCTTAAAGTTGTCTTCTCCCTAGTCTTAGCATTTTCTCACAGTTGGGTCCCTCTTGTATTACATGTGACTGCTTTGTCTATTCACTTATAATTTGTTTTTTTAAATGGAAAGGAGAAATTGAGATTTCATTTCTAAAACTGGTTCTTAGATCCCTGAGGAGGAGAAGGGTTGCATGCAGTAGGCATCCAGCCAAAGGCTCAAGGGCCTTCCATCTCCCAGGCATGGTTTGTGAAAAAGCAAAAATGGATTCATGAATCACAGGATCGACTGCTGCTGCAGCAGCAGATCTTGCTTGCAAGGGGTAGTATTATAAGCATTATAACAGAGTCAAAAACTCTGTACATAATGTGCAGACCTGTTAAGTGTCATGTTTTTGGTGGGACATTCACGGATCAATCACTCTTTCACGCCGTCTCCCTGAAAAAAAAAAACAGTTTTCCCTGAAATGTCCCACATTTCTGGTGGCGGGCGGCTGAGCTTCGGTTGCTGCTAGGCAGCCAATGCAGCCAGCCACAAGGTGGCCCGCCAGAGAGCACTTCTCCCTGCACAACCCCTAACGCACACGCCACCAGCTGTCTGGATTGGTATATATACCCCCTAGAAAGCCGAGACACCTAGGTCACAGGGAGCATTTTGAAGCCACCACAAGGGATTCTGGGAACCCTGTATGCAAATGAGGCTCCACCCCCTAGCTCAGGCATCACCAAACTTCGGCCCTCCAGATGTTTTGGACCGCAACTCCCACAGTCCTTTGCCACTGGCAATCTAAGCTTAGAATTCTGGGAGTTGTGGTCCAAAACATCAGGAGGGCCAAAGTTTGGACATGCCTGCCCTAGCTGAAGGGCCTGGCTGCCAGCACCCCGCCTCCCTGGAGCTCCCAGTCCTAGGCAGCCATGGGGAGCACTTGACAGCTATGTGTATGTGTCCCAAGTTCAATTCTCATCAGCTTCAACAGACCTTGCAATAACCCATCTGTAAGAGTCTGGTCAGCTTTTACCAGTATGTGAATTAGGCAGTGCTATAACAGTTGAGCTGATGGTCTGGCTTAGTTTAACATGCAGGTATATTCCTATGCGATTGGCCTCCTGTGCAAGCCACTCCCATGGATGAAATTTGGCTGACTTACTTCTAACATCAAATTATGTCTAGATCGACACAGTTCCAACTGGTGGTGATTTGGATAAATAGATTAAAATCAGTCATACAATTTCCTCATACAGCCCTAACCTGCCAGTGTATCTCATTCTGAAGTTTGGATGTGTAAGAACAAAAACCTCCAAGATCAGAAGACACAGATTACATGCACATACAAGATACCTTCATGCTTCAGGAGCAAGTTAAGCACTGATTAATACCCACATCTCAACCCCCTTATAAGCAGACATGTTCTAACAGGTGTGCATCTTTTTATAGCAACAGAATCTTCCTTGGCTGAACATTACACTCCAGATTCTGAAGGCATTACTAGCCAGGGAAGTATTTCCTCTGTACCCGCTTAATGTGGTGGTACCATTAAAGCATATTAAAGATGCCAACGTTGGCAAACTGGAAGAAAACATTTGAAAAATGTGGGTGGGGGGGAGGGTCAATTGATGGGAACATTTTTGTACTGAAGTAATACTTTTACTTCAGGACATAAAATTTGTTGCATCTTGAGTTCCTCCAGTCCTTCAGTTCCACAGGTTCTTTGGCTTTTAAGGTTGTGATTGATGGGTGGATGGATGGATGGATATATTTCCAAAATAACTGAGATGATATGCAACACATCTTTAGCTAGCTAGCTAAGGTGTGGGTCCTATACACAGTTACTTAGGGACAAGCTACACCAAATTAAGTGGAATTTACTTCTGAATAGAATTGTGCTCTAGCAATGTTTGTACACCAGCGGTGTAGCTAGAGTTTGGAGCATCCAGGGTAAAAGTCAGTTTTTGTGCCGTCTCCTCCCCCCCAACCATGTCTCACCCACCCAGCAAGGGGAGGGGTCCAGATCCTGGCGGAACAGTGGGGGAAGGGAAGAAGGGTCTGTCCTTCTCATGCCCTCTTTGTGGGTCTCCTTTCTAGTTAAGGCTCTCCTGTGCACCAAGCAGGTGATTTTGTTTTCAATAATCACCTCCATAGCACACTTCCCTCTCTTCCTTTCCCCCAGCTAAGGCTTGGCGATTGTTAGCCTGGGGAAAGGAGGAGAGGGAAGCAGGCAATGGGATTTTTTTTTCCCAAGCAGCACCTCCATCACCCGTTTCCCTCTCCTCCTTTCCCTGGGCTAATGATCACCAAGCCTTAGTGGAGGGGGGAGGAGAGGAGGGGAAGCAATCAACAGAGATGCTGCTTGCTTCCCTCTCCTCCTTTCCCCCTAAGGATTGCCAAGCCTTAGTGGGGTGAAAGGAGGAATGCTGGCAAGAGGGCACACATGGCTTCCTCCTGCTGCTCCCCCTCCCCCGCTTCATGATAAATAAAATTCAGTAAGTGAAGGAATAAGGGAAGTGAAATCAGAGATTGGAATCGTTATCATGTGTTCAAAGAAGAAATTATGTACTCCCCCCACCAGCTCTAGTAAACACACACACACAAATGCAAGAGTAGGCAATAGCTTTACTAAAAAACAAAACAAAACAAAAATCAAAAGCAAAGCCTTTAATTGGATCACTTAAACAGTCAACTTAAAAAACCATTCGGTGCCTAATAAATGTATTGCCAACTCTTGGGTCTGTGTAATACTGAGGAACACATGACCTCTACTTGATTTTCTTCTTCTTTTCACTAACAAAGTATTATTTAAAAACAGCCCACAATATTTCGTTAGAAATAATCCCTGGACCTGTGAGTAGTTCGATGGTATACATCCTGGAAGAAGGAAGAGGTCTTTTCACCAAAGTGACCACAGAGGTGGTGTCCAATGAGCTCCCATGGGAAGTAATTTCTTTCCACAGATTGCATGCCACTACCATGAAAGCAGTGGTGTAGCTGGGGGTCTTAAAGGGGAGCATCTGTCCCTGGACATAGCATCTGGGGGCACCAAATTGGGTGCCAAACACCTCCCCTACCTGGAGCCATGGGCAGGTGCATCGCAGGTGATCTGCCAGGGCTAGCGCAGAGGGCTCCCTGGCCACCACTGCCACTACCACCTCCATGGCCCTTAGTCCCTCCCTGTCCCTTGGGGGGGTTGCAAAAACTCTTTTCCCCTGGACACTGAAAACCCTAGGTACGCCTCTGCATGAAAGGCTCTATGATCACCACCAGCCTAACATCCGAGGGTAATGGAGAGATCTCTGCAAAGAACATTGTGTTCACAGGCTGATGGAGAAGAAGGTTTCAAGGAACTAATCTCCAGGCCATTAAGAGATTAATTATAAGAACAAACAAAAAGGAATTTAAGGTTCTGCCATGACAGGCCTCCATAAACATATGCTACATATAATTTCCCCATCAATGTGCCTCTTTTCATGCAGGATCTGAAATGTTGTGGACACGCTGAAGAGAGGAGAAGATGTTAGAAAAGTTGGGTGAAGGAAGAAGCTACCAGGAGGCTAGATTTTTCACCCTTTTTGATTGAATCAACATCCTACAACGAAAGCAAAGGAAATACAGTGGTACCTTGTATAAAGGAATTAATTCGTTCCAAATGAAATTATGTTAAGCAAATTTTCCTTTATACAAATTCCCATAGGAATGCATTGAAAACAGAGTAATCCCATTTTTATGTTGTACGGATTCTCCCCATAGGTGATTATGTTAAGCAAATTTCCCCTATCTCCGGAATTTTTTATGTTGTACACATTTTATGTTATACAAGCTGTTTGTTATACAAGGGTCCACTGTATATGGCAGCTTGATGATCTGATGCATGCTTATTAAGGAGTAAATTTTAGAACAGGGTTTTAAACATAGCATTACCCAGCATTTGGTAAACTCTTCCCCTAGTATTTAAAAGTTTCTCATTATTTTAGGTGCATGATGCACCGTCATTTGGAATATATGTCTGTGGAGCCAAGGGTCAGCCATACAAATTCCCACCATGCTTTTCAGGAGAAGAACTGCCCTTTGATGACTTTGGCAACTGGTACAATTTCACACACACACCCAGAATGGAACAGTAAAACCACTTCTGAGTATTGTAGGCCTAGAGTTGACTTGAGGGCACACAATTATTATTATTATTATTGAAGACTTTTTCCTATTTTTATAAGCCCTTCATAGCCTATCAGGTATTGTACTCTTAAGGTTAATCCTATACTGATTTTATGCAATGTTCTTATTGTTCAATATCTTTAGATGAGAGTAAAGTATAAGCCTGCATAAGCATATAAAGAGATCTCTCTGAATTTATTAACACTAAACCACAACCAGGGATACATGAGACTGCAGCCTTAGTTTAACAGAGTCGCTCAAAGGCTGCTGCTAGGATTCAAAATATTTCACCCACTCCCTTATCAATGTAACCCCTGACTTGACCTTGTACAGTTGTGAAAGTCTCACAAGCATTCCTGATGCTCCTTTGCAGCAGAGCTATGTGACTGGTGAATGTTCTCTCTTTGTGTGTGTGTGTGTGTGTGTGTGCGTGCGTGTGCGCGTGTGTGATAGGAGCCCTGAGAGTTCACTTCAGGAGGGCTGCAGCTGCTAGTGATTCTGCCAGTGATTCCCAAACATGAGGGCTCAGATTTTTTTTGCATTGCTACTTCCAGAATCCTCATCTGACACAACTGATGTTTAAGATTTCTAAGAGCAGCCTGACATCTTAGAGTGAATCACTTGTACAATATATATTATCAAGTGTACCTTGTGCTTGAGACCAATATAACAGAAGAAGGGGTAAGTTTTAATACAAGGGTCCTCAAACTTTTAAAGCAGGGGGCCGTTTCATTGTCCCTTGGGACTGTTGTTGGCTGGGCGGTGATGGGGGTGGTGGCAGTGGGGGGCAGGGAATGGGGAGGTTGGGGCAAGTGGTGGTGGTCGTGGTAGTGGGAGACAATGGAACCGGGGGAAAGGTTGGGGCAAGCGGTGACGGCTAGAGTGGCTCTCCTTCCATCCTTCCTTGCTTCAGGAAGGAGACGATGGCCAAGGCAAACCAGGGCCCTTCCTTGCCTCTTTGGTGGCTGCTCAGGATGAGGAGCAGCAGCCATGGCTGGGGTAGCAAGGCTGGCACCACTGTGCACAGATCCAGCCATACACCCTTGCCATCGCACCCTTGCTGTGCCCCGGAGGGAAAGCCGCCTCATCTCCTGGCCTAGCCCAGTTTGGTGCTCTGTAGGCGAGGGAGGGAGGGAGGGCTGAAAAGGAGGGAGGGGAGGCAGGACACCCTGCCCAAATCTACCCGCCGCCTGCTCACTGGCTGAGCCAAGCTGCAGTGCTCGGTTGGCTTTCAGTCCTGCCTGTTACCAATTAGGGACAAAAAAAGTGAGCGGGAGGCCGGAGACTAGGGGCTATTGTGGTCCTGGTCCCTCCCTGCTTCCCTCCTTCGCCACTTGCATGCTCGCCTCTTCTTGCCCTTCCACTGAAGCGCACCGGAGCAGGAGGTGCAACAAGAAGCCCTCCATGCCCCTAACTCGACGCCTGGAGGATGCTGGGCTTGGAAGAGTTTCTTTTGGGGGGACTATACTGCTCAGAATCCATGAGCCCTCCCCCATGCCTCTGCCCTCCCCCACGCCCTGCCAGCCAGCCACCGATTGTCCACACTTGATGGGCTGAATTCGTGCCTGAGGAAATGGAAGGAAGGCGCAAACAGGGAGACCTGAAACACACCCTGGGGGGGGGGGGCTGAAATTGCCGGCAGGCCAGAATCCGGACCCTGGGGGGGGGGGCTAGATCTGGCCCACCGGCTATAGTTTGAGGACCCCTGTTTTAATAGATCCATTTAATCTGTTTTATGTTGCTCAGGGGGAGGAGTGGGGACAATTTTGGCTTTTGAAATGTGCATTTCCTTGTTGACCTCATAATCTTGTTTTAGTCCCACAGTAATAATGGAGGAAGTAACCATGCCAGAAACAGAACGACACACATATTTGGCAAACTACAGGCAGCTTGTGGGCTTTATATATATTTTTATTTTTTAAAGAAAAGTACATCTAGATATTCAAAATAATAAAATGTCACAAAATACATTCTAGATACATCATCAGTACCAAAAGTCAATGACTCATTTCCACAGAACCTGCAGTGCCTTTCGCTGTGATGATACTGCCCTGTATCAGGTAACAGTTTCTATCAGGTTCAGGAGGAGAAAAGAAAGAGGACAGAAACTATTACAGGGAACATGGCAGCAGAATTTGGGTTGCTTTTTTCTTAATGGCACTTTGGCCATAACTGGGTGGTGATGGCACAAAGGGGGAAAAGTCTCCTTTTCTGCTCCTTGGCTGACAGAATCACAGAATTCATATTGTATATATCACCACTGAGAACATGTGAAATGCCTTCCATATGATGGATATGCTTACATAACCATAATCTTTAGATCTGATATATGGGCTTTGTTTCAAGCACTGTCTTGGGCTTCTGTCCTGCACATGGTATATTGAGAAGAATATGTCCATAAAGGGACCATATGGGTATGCCTATAAACACATCCAATGGCTTCCATCTCTGCTGCAACAAGAGTAGATTAATTACTTAAGCTGATTACCATGCCTATTCCCTCTCTCATCTAAGGCTCCCCACAATTAGGAAATTGGTCCAAAATTATTCTGCTTTTCTGCAACAAGAGCACAACAGCTATAGAAAGCTTTTACGTCTACTGAAAAACAGCTCTGCCCAGTGACATCTGGTAGCTAAACTATAGCCTATTCATACCTTTATGATGGAGTTAATGTCAGTGAAGGAGACAAAGAGTAAATTAGTCCCATCCCCTTTGTTGTAACTCTCTTCACATAGGGAGTGACAGTCTGAAAAAGAGGAGAACTGCTACATACAAGGCTGTACCGCCGCCTGTTTTTCTTCTAAAACATTGGGTACATTCCTTAAACCAACATCTATTTGCAGTATAGTATCTAATACCCCTTGCTTTCAGAATCTAGACTGTATATCTCATATTTCTCACTCCATATAAACATAGAACATATCTTTACTTAAGGCAGGGAGGGAAAAACATTTTTCATTCAGGGAATTAGATAAATAAGAATCAAAGAAGCTATCTTATAGTCACCGAGATCAGCAGACTATTGCCTATGCTAGCCTATAGTCCATCATACACTGAGGGTACAAAGTTCAGAAAAGCTGTTCTGCACCTGCTAGCAAGGGTTCTCCAAGCTTTCCAGCAATCTGCTTGTAGAAGATACCAAGTGCTGAACCTGGGATGTTCAACACAACAAAGTATATACTCAGGGTGGCCACTTAATGCACATGCACACAAAACAGAAATGTATATCCCCATCAAAGGAGGGCACCAATATGTGTGGCATACATTGTGCTAATTTGATGCATATGCAATGCAAATTTGGAAATAATTTGCATGCATGTGGATATGCAAATTTAGAAATAATTACTATCTTTGAGTAGCCACTTAATGCATCTCCCTATAGTAGCGTAAGTCGGTGGAGAGGGCGTTTGCATAGGGCTGCTAAAGTGCTAACTGCTAGCTTCAAGGCCCTTGCTCTCCCTTCTTCAAACCAGATTTTGACTACAGCTCCATTTGTAAATTACAACAGAGAAGAGACTCAGAGGACTCCCACAGCAATTCTAACCTGTTCTCCATTCTGCAATGCCTGTCTTATATCAGAGCCAGCTATAAAGATCTCAAGTCCTTTTCATTCTGAGCACTTGGTTGCTGTTCGAAGTCCCTAAGCCAATGCTCCTTCATTTTTCTGATCTCCTGGAATTATGGGAGTTGTCATTGGACATATCTGGGAGTGTCAGCCCACTAAGAAAGACTCTTCTAGGTTGGTTCCTTCCTCATTGATTTGTTCAGGAATCAGTACAAAAAATACAGACTGTCCACACAAGGGCCACTTGTGGACCGATACTCGGGGGGTGGGGGGAGGGCAGGTGGGATATCTTCTGCTTTTTAAACTCAGCTTTTTAACAGCAATAGGATGGAGAATGTGGTATTTAAGTTGCATGAAACCGAAGATGGACTGCTTATAAACATGACCTACTTTAAAATCGCCAGGTAGTGAAATGTCTCCCCCATTGCCTCTTTTCTTGTATTTTTCAAATTTAAAAAGACATCACACAGCAGTAGCCTTGTAAAAACAGCAGGAAAAGAATAAACAAACATCACTTTACTGTAGAGTCAATGCAAGAGCTTGTACGAAGACACATACACGCACTACTTTCCTGTCCAGCAACTATCATTATCTCTTTCAAACAAGGACCATATTTTTCAACTCAGAAAGGATGGACGGTGATTTTAACCTCCTTTCTCTCACTGTGAATAAGAACAGGAGCTTTGCCATCACCCTACTGCTCTCAGGAATCTCTCTTACTTCCTTTTGGGGACATCTTGTTCTAGCAGATTAAATTGTAACAGTTTGGGAGAACATTAGAAAGTCTTCTTTTCCTTCCTTCCTTCCTTCCTCCCTCCCTCCCTCCCTCCCTCCCTCCCTCCCTTCTATAATGAACCATTAAGTCAATAATTGTTTTATGTCTGGGAAGATCATTTAAATATTACAGCTTCAGTTCAACTCAAAATCCCAGCTAGAGCAGATTTGATAGTAGAAACTTGATAAGTCAACCCTTACATAGCTTCTTTCCTCTAAGTAGGTCTACTCGAGTGAGGGACTAACAGTAGATTTAAGTCCAAGTCAGCTTTCTTCTATATCAGTGGTTCTCAACCAGCGGGTCCCCAGATGTTCCTGAGCTGCAACTCCCAGAAATCCTGACCAGCTCAGCAAGTGATGAAGACTTCTGGGAGTTGCAGTCCAGGAACATCTGGGGACCCACAGGTTGGGAACCACTGTTCTATATGATGCAAATAACAAAGGACAGTAAACAGAGTTCTATTGTGAGATCAATTCACCAAACTAGTGATTTTTGGGGTGCAAGTGTATCATTTTCTTGGTCTTCAGGATAGTGAAGAGAAGTGAGCAGAGGAGAGGGCTGGGTCTAGCATTAGGCAGGATTAGGTGGCTATGTGAGACAGCAGAGGATGAGGATGGGAGGAGACATGTCAGTAAGTTTTTAAAGAGCGGAATGGTACATTTGGCCTGTTCTGTGTTCTCTAAACTAACCTGCTTCCCTCAGACGTGGTAGGCTAGATTGTTGTCTACTTGGCCAGTGTAGACCAGACATGCCAGTCAGTTCCTATGCCTGGGGAGTTCTGAAAATGGTACTTATCAACCTGTATTTCAGCTCAGGTGGCAAAAAGTACCACACTGGTCCTGTGGTTGATATGGAGAAGAGTCTAGCAGAATTTCTGTTGCTGATTACAATAAAGGGAGGGAATCCATGTAAAGGAGTATGCAACTAAGTTTGGGCAGAAAACAACGGAAGGGGTAAAGGTGGCCGGAGCCCAGAGCTATGGGACTGGAGAAAAACATCTGGAGACTGAATTTACATACTGGGCTGTCAGTAGCATTCCCCTCCCCAACCTGTAAAGGTTAAACTAGCACAGTCCCTCTGATTGATCTCTCTCTCTCCCCCTACCCCGTGGAATTTCTTCTGAGACTTGTGACACAGCAGTCAGATTTACAAATTAAGCCCATGTGTTTGTTCCAGTGAAAATCTCAAAAAAAAAAAAAAAAAGCAGCAGCACACTAAATGCAAGATACATAGGTAAGGAAAAACGTATGCTGACAAACTTGATCTCTTTAGGGAGCATTCCTTTTGAAATGCTAAATATATCATCTAGTTTGACCTTCCATGAGATCTGGTAGAAAAACCACCAACATAGAAAACAAACAACTATGAAAAGATGAGAAAATCACACCTTTTCTTCTTGACGGATTTACAGAACAAGCTTCAAGTTCACCTAGAAAAGGGATTCTTGTTTTACCTCTGGTTCAAAGTAGTTTGGGAAGATTTTCTACACTGAGCTGACACATATTTTTTCCTGAGGTAGGAGCTAAGGCACTACCCCGACATAGCCATTCTAGGTGGCTGCTGGAGTCTCTTTCCCAGCTATAGCCACAGTTCCTAGAGTTGATCTCATCTGAACTGGATTCCAAAGGCATCTCTGTTCTCTGTACGTTGCTGAAAGTCACGATGATGCTGGGTATGTGGGCCGCTGAAGATGCTTCGTAATAAGAATCTTCCCCTCTCCATCCGAAAGCATTCAAATCTTCACCTGTCTAATACATCCACCCCGGGAGAAGAGAAAGCAACACAGGTTTAGAAAAGACAAGCTGAGACTCTATCCTGTCAGCTTAAGCTAAGCTTCAGGATACTGTACATATGAAGAGTGGCATGAGTAAAGAAAAGAAAAAAACTAAATATAATGCAAAAGGAGACAGATAACTTTTGTTTATGATACATTGATAACGTTTGCAGGTTCAGGTGGAGTGGGGCTACCATGACTGATTATATGATGATAAGCAGAAGCTGAACAGGTGAAGATATATATATTTCAATCATGATGCAGTGGCGATGACAATGCCTTCTTGAAAAATGATGTGACTTGCAATGTGTTACTCTTGGGGGTAGTGAGGCAAATAACTTGTTCTGTCTATTTATAACATAAATATAAACACAGTACATGGGGGGAAGTAATGTTTCTTGATGTTTTATTAATACTGTTTTTAGGTCCAGGGGGCATTTTTCAGTTTTTGAAATTTTTCCAATATGTGATTATGTTATGCGATACCAATATAGGGAGCATTTGTAACAAAAAATAATTTGGGAAGTGCATTGAGTTTATTTATAGCACTCCTTGCTAACTAGTGGTCCTTGCTAACTTATACTATTTAGGATCCTAATTTCTAACTTGTGTTAATAACTGTTTACAATTGATTCTCCTCATTTTTGCTAAACTTTAGAAATTCTAAAAACAAAATACATAACAAATAAAGATCCTTTTAAAAAACTGAGTATATTTTACACTGTAGCTGCGGATTTATGCATTATGCCTCTGAATTTCCTTGATTAATTACTGCCACTTCATATAGTCTTGATCATTTTCCTGTTGGTAGGAGCATAACAAGAAATCGACCAGTCAACAGAAAGCTACAAAAGACTAATTCTCAACAGCTGGCATTAAACACATTTGGGACTTTTCTGTCTTGGAAAAGTTAATGCAAGAATTGAAGAGGAACAAAAAAATCTAATGGTCTCAAATGCCTTTGACATTGTCAGGATGCTATTTATTGCATTTATTCAAAGAGGTGTGTGGGGAACATCGAAGTGGTGCTACCTGAATGATGGTGATCTATAAATGTCATTTGGTCCTTTGTTTGCCTCTAATGTATGGTAAGGAAATAGGTTGTTTCCTTTGTATCATACTTATTTGGTTGGATATTATGATGGTGGAGAGGAAGAAGAAGTGTCCCTTTCTTAAGACCCCCCCCCCCGACTAAAAATTGATGAGGTCTATTCCAAATGGGTCATGAGTACCAACTTGTTTGGCTATGATTGCTCCCAGTTCCTTGAAAGGAGATAATGGCATAGTGGCATTTGTTCCTAGATTTAACAGTGAAGCATCTTTAAAAGCTTTAAATATTTGGCCTAAGAATCTAGAATGAAAATTCAGTAACTCCATGAATCCAAAATACTGCTGTCCTCTCTCTGAAATATTTTAAATTCTTTAGAAAATACTTGACATGCTGCGTCATCTGGCCATCAGGAAAATTAATGAAACACACAGGACAGACCCCTTTACTTTTACAGATGTCTTTGGCTCATGGTGAACACCTTAATACTAATAATTCAGCCATTTTATAAAACAATTTGAGTTCTGCCACTGTTCTCCACATCCCCCACATGGGATAGATAGTTGTTGTACCCAACATGATGAGGGTAGTGTGCAATATCTAGCAACCAAAGCTGGTTTGGGGAGTTTACCACAGACTCCTGTCATATTTACCACAGTTTACCACAGACTCCTGTAAAAGCAAAGGGGGTCTGTCCTGTGTGTTTCATTAATTTTCCTGATGGCCAGATGATGCAGCATGTCAAGTATTTTTTGTAAAGAATTCAAAATATTTCAGAGAGGGGAGAGCAGTATTTTGGGTTCATGGAGTTACTGAATTTTCATTCTAGATTCTTAGGCCAAGACTCACTATCAGGCTCCATCATGTCACACACACTTGGAATAAGCCTCCTAAGTTTAATAGCATTATGAAACAAATATTCCATACAACAGTTAACTAAATAATGGAATCTAACTTACCAGGCTGTCTTCAAAGTTATAGGCCCCAAAGTGTAAGTCCTAGACAAACAAAAGTAACAACTGTACACACATTTCCACTTCTACTCCAACAGGTTTCTGCTTCAAGCCATTAACTGGGATAATTGTTTCTAAACTGTGCACATACTGTATCTCTCTCTCTCTCTCTCTCTCTCTCTCTCTCTCTCTCTCTCTCTCTCTCTCCAGTATATGCACAATTTATATAGATACAGTATATGCACATAAATAGATATATAGATGTAAGTACACAGTGTTTAATTTTATAGGCCAATCCCAGGCATAATTTAGACTTCATCTCTAATTCATTTAAGTCTTGTGCAGAGGACTGCATCTTACTGGGATATAGCGGTAATAAGGGCTGGTGGCTGACTTAAGTAATAAGTTTGTGAACCTGGTAAATTATTGTTATTTCATAAGAACAGCTGTAAGATAGACAGAGCTAGGAGAATTTGTTACAAATATGAAAAAATGAGTAAAAAATTACATATGGTCATAACAACTACGAAATAGTGAAACTCATCCGGAGTAATGGAATACACCCATAACATTTCTTTTCCCACTACGGCACATCTCCAATTGGTCATAACCTGTTGTGTCTGTTCCTGAACTGCTGAAGTCATTCTTTAGGACACTATTTCAAATGCAGGCTTGCAGCGCTCCAGGAAGCCTCCCAGAAGTGCTTCCTGGAGCGCTGCAATTTTGGGGCCACTGCTTTGGAAAGGCAATTTTATGTCATTTCTGATGGTGTTGCACATCTGGGATGCTCTAACGTTTTATGTTAGTGGTTCCCACGTCAGGTCCCTATATGTTCTTGTAGCACTTCAGGAAATCCTGGGTAGTACAGCTAGTAGTGAAGTCTTCCTGAGAGTTTTAGTCTAAGAACATCTGAAAATCCAAGACTGGGTGGGAACCACTATTTATGTTTTGGTTCTGGGAGGCACCGGCAGAAATATTACAACAGCCATTTCAAATAGTCTTCCTGGAGTGCTATAAGTCTCTCCAAGAAGCTGAGTTATTTAGGACATGGCTCCAGTTTCTGTTTGAACAAAAGATATCTGAATTTTTAACAGCAAGATAAAAAAAATCAATGTGCAGGGTCAAGAAACTAGGATAGCTTGAGACCCAGCTGGATGGGGTTGTTTATAAAGTTTTCAAGTAGAGGCAGAAACAAGACACTGTGTTTTAATTGCATTTTGTCCATCACTGAACAGTGGAATGTACAAATGAGCAATTAGAATGAATATTACAAGCATATCACATTTTAGCACAAAAAGAATGGCCAGATATTTGAAATACATCAGCATATGCATTATTGGGGATGTTTAGTATCTAGAAACACTGCTGACTTTCTTTTCTTTTGTCCCTCTCACCCCCAAAACTCACATGACGTGAAAATACAACATGTTTATCCTTCAGAAAATAAACTGAAAAATTAATGTCCGATATTCACCTCCACCATGGAAATGTCATCTGCATCCACTGAAGTCTGTAAAAGAAGAGGAGAAAAAGAGAGATATACGGTCATAGCATGCAGATGAGTCTTAGCTGTGCATATAATAAGAGATGCTTCTCCACCTTCACAGAGCATTCCATGCATTTCAAAGTGCTCCAGGATTTCATGCACAACTAGTGAGTGCTCCGTCGTTGATCTTCAGTTATTTTGTGCATAGCACAATTACAAGCTAGTTGTGGCAATGTTGCCAGTCGGAGGAAGAACTGGGCAAGTGACTGTAGTCAACATCCCAGCATTGGAACATCCATTGCCTTCATGCAACAGCCTTGCACCAAAGACTTGAAGTCCAAATATACCCTGGCAACCCCCTCTGGCCTCTGATAAGATTGGGGAGGCTTCACAAGCCAACCACAGAGCAGCAGCAGAGCACCCTTAAGCGGTGGAACCCAGCTCACACACTACTGAGAACGGTGTGGAACAGGAACATCACCTTCAGTGTGTAAGTAAGCATGCAATCAGAAAGCAAAGGAAAAGGCAATGTGGGGGAGTGATACAAAAAGTAGAAAGAAATACAATGCCCTGTGTGCAAAAAGAAGCCCTGGCACAAACAAAAGCATCTCACTGGGAAGAAAGACTGCAGGCTGGACAAAGCATGCATTTTGGATGCATGGCAAGGTTGAAGGCAGAGCGTGGTTGGGGAAGAGGCTAGCCACAGTCCTAGGCCGCAGAGAGTATGGCTTTGTTCCCCTCTGTCATTTGGAGACACGGCCAAGGTTAGCACAGGCACTACCGTAAACATTTCTTCTGGATTTCACCAAAACAGAAGCCACCATGTAACAGTAAACAGCGGTTAAAAAAAACAAAAACAAAAAAATACTGAACAGAAAGGAGGTGCTGCTAAAGAGGAACCGTCACGGCAGCACGGCAGTGACAGGAGCGAGTGATAGAGAGATGGAAAGAGGATGGTGAATACTACTATGTGGTTGTTTCCATAAGGATTACCACAGCTACCTTCCCCCACCCCCACAGTATTAATAACAATCCAAATGGCAAGGAAAAAAGGTAAATAGGCAGAAATACCTCCCAGTGGGGAGAAAGATGGAAGACATATCTTCCCATGAAAAGTGTGCATGTTAGCACAGGTATATTATGATCACAAATGCTGATAAAATTATGATTAGCTCAGCTGTGGCGTTTTTGGGGCTCAGTCAATAGCAGTTACCCCAATGGCTTGATTTTCTTGCATTATTCTGTTCCCGCTGATGCTTGAGGTGTTACATCGGCTCAGCCATTATATATGGGATCCCTTGTATGCACAGGTTGAATAAAATAGTGGACCAGTTCTGTTTTAAAAAAGGAGGGCAGTAATAAGTTTACTTTTATGAAAACCAGCTCCAGGGGAAGCTAATTTAAATAGGGGGGCAGGGGGTGGTGGCAGATCCAGAGGTTAAAACCTCCTCATCTGCTTTCATTTCTATTCACAGATTGTACACCCACGTATTTAATTCAATATCTGCTGCCCCCCCCCAAAAATTCTTGGCAGTTTCGGAAATATTTGACATTATAGGCTGAAGAGGAAAGTAGGTGGCCATTTTTCTTCAGGGTTCATTGATGCCCTTGTGACAGACATCAAGTTTTTGATATGAGGACTGTCAGGACTTCCATCTAGCAATCCTCAAATGACAGACATGCCCAAGGAAGTGTGGCAGGGACATGGTGTTGCATAAGGAGCCTGGTTCATTTATTTTCAAAACATCTCACTCCTATCAGCAACAAACTCTCAACTTCCTTTAAAGCAACTTATACAGTGGTACTTCAACTTACGAATTTAATCCATTCCGAAAGCATACTCTTAAGTCGAACTATTCTTAAGTCAGGGTGCCTATCTAAAAAATGAAAAAATAAGTTTAAAAAATAAAAGAAAAATGAAAAAAAATGTTAAGTCGAGCAGACCATATCTAAAATTCATAAGGCGGCAGTTAAAACACCAACAGTTTTCCGCTCTTAAGTCGAATTGCTCTTAAGTCGAGCTGCTCTTAAGTTGGGGCACCACTGTAGATGCTCTGAAAGCCCCAGGGTTTTTATGAGTATTAATCCTGTGCTTGTTTTTGACATGTGCCTCACCTAATGCACCCCTTACCAATTCTTGACAAACTGACATTTCAATTAACATGTATTTGTTGTTGTTGTCTGACGTAGCAGTATCCATCCTTCAAATGTTAGTGGCACAGAAGAGGCAGTGCCCTGGGTAGCAGAACTGACAAAAAAAGTCATAGGACGTATGGAAAGTGTAATCAGAGGCTCAAAACTGCTCTTTTCATGCTTCTGAATCAACAAGATACACAGAAACGGCTTGCCACTGTAAAGCGGAAGGTTATCGTTGCAATGCTGCAAACAGGTGAGAGATGAGGGAGCAAGCAAGAGTGACATCACAAGGGGACTCAAACCTGCACATGTGTACAACAGCTTTCCTATGGTTTCTGGAGAAGAATGGAGGGAAAGGGTATTTCTCAGAAATCAGAGGCAGACCAAACATAAGCTACTAAGTTTCCTTTTGCTTGCAGTTCCAAATGGCAATTTCCCTATACAAATAAATGGAAAATTGTTTCGGGATAATATGACAGACACAGGGAAACCTTTTGAGATGAAACATGATTATGGAATGATGGAGAGGCCTGGGGACACACCTAGCTGAGAATATAGCATTTAGTTACCCTTTCAAAAATCCCAGAATCATGGCTTTTCAGTTTAGATTTGACTTTGATGTCACTTGCTTCAGCCGTGTCTTCACCCATGTCATGAGAAACTGGCCCACTGGTACCTCTGGAGTTCAGACTCTCCATATCAGCTTCTGTGTCAGTCCACTCCTGTAGTTAAATACCAACACAAAGACTTTTAGAGATTATCTGTGAGTTTTCGATTATCCCCCCCCCCCAAGTGCTTGAATTAGCTGTCAAGTCAATGCAGCAAATGGAAGGTAGAGGTACCCTATTTTATTGGTAGCTTAAGAGTCAGAATGTTGTTGTGTTGTACAGTCATGACCGACTCTCCGTGACCCCATGTCCATGGAGTTTTCTTGGCAGGAATACTGGAGTGGCTTGCCAGTTCCTACTCCAGGCACCTACAGCACCTGATATTCCCTAGTGGTTGACCAGTAGGTTATAAATTGATGTGTAGAGAGGTGGGACCTAGGAATGGATGATGTACCACTCAGATATAGTGATCCATCTGGGTAGAGATGGGCTGTCAGATATATCAGTGCAGAGGATGGTGGCTCCAATTTTCTCTCTTTAAATTTAAATAAAAGAGGTTTATGGATAAAAGAAGCCAGATCTTACCAGGTCCTCTTGATTTTGTGTGATTTTGACATGGGATCATTCCCAATCACCATCAAATCATCCTCTGCAGTGATATATCTCACAGCCCATCTCTACACAGAGAGACGACTATATCTTATTGGTGCATCATCCATTCCTAGGTCCCACCTTGCTACGCACATATTGCAACATCCAACCTGCTATCTTGACTCCTTAGGATGGTATTGGTAAGTTCCAACAATGGAGGATGAAATGTTTCACTTCCATAATAGAAAATGGTATTTTGTTATATGATGGAATGTGTGCGTGTGTTTTATTCTGTAATATTTTAAAACCTTACAAAATAGCATGTTGCTTTTTGTTTTGTGCTCATCTCTAATTGCATTCAGACATAAATATTAATGATGACTTATTATTATTATATGTGAAACTACGAATAAAGTAAATTTTATCTTACTTGTAAACGGTGGACATATATTCATGAACTTTTTCAAAATACTTCTATTTTCCTTGCCTGACGTGAAAATAAAAGTACCTTTCAAAGAGTTCACTGAGATCAGCATGCTTTAGATACTTAAATGTCCTCAGCTATTTGTTTTACCTTTTTATAGCTATAAATCTTAAAGGAATATTTCAGTCCAAACATGTGGGCTTGTTCCTGAGTTACCATAACCTTTCATTCTTTTTCTTTGTAACAGAACACTGTATAATTCAAAATGATGGCTGCATATAAAGTATAAGTAAAATTAAAAACAAATTAAAATATGAAGATAAAGAGATTGTTTTGGATCAGAAGTGGCCCTCCCCAAAGAGTGAAAAACCTTGTAAATACACGTTGGTGTTCCTTGTGTGATGGCATGCAGCAGGCCAATCTCCCACTTCCAGAAGCGTTGCACCATAAAGTTGCTGATGAGTAACCATAATGTTAATTTCATTCAGCATCAAACCTTGGTTGCTTCTTTTTATCATTAGGGGAGGCAGTATGAGCCATGTGCACTAGAAGCAGCCATCTCATTAAATGCGGCTCCAACCATTCCTCTTAAGTACTCCTACTTTCTCCTCCGTTGTAGAGGTAAGCTGCCCGTCCTACAGCCCCTGAACTTGATCACCACCACCCAAACCCACAGAGAATACTGGCTTGTTGCCAGTGCCAAACTAAGATTCAGGCAGCCAATCCAATCTGCTTTTACACAAGGAACGGAAGAAAGGCTGACTGGCCCAGATGCCTTCTTACCATGCTTCAGGCAGGCAAAGTGGCTGGGGCAGCCCTGTTCTTTGTTCTTTACTCTCCTTTCTTTAAGTGTCACAGCTACGCAAATAAGACCAGAAAACACGATATAGAATTCCCTTTTGAAGTACTGTAGCTGAAGTTTAGAATTATAGTCAGCAATGATCAAGTTTGTTGATGTGTCTTTTCTAACGTACAAAGACTTTGCAAAGGTTTTTCATTATTTCAGGAGAGAAGCTCATATTATTATTGATTGTTTGTAACTATTTTTAAGAACAAAAATCTTGGAGAAGCACAACAACTGAAAAAAGCCTCAACACTCCTTCCTTCCTTCCTTCCTTCCTTCCTTCCTTCGTGTTTGTTTCAGGCATTACAGTACTAGGACGTTTTCTGAGTCCCATGACTAAGCCTTTTTTAAAAAAAAATAAACAAAGGAGATTTATACATTCAAGAATCAACGTACTTATTAAGAAGGATTGCTTTCTCAGATCTATTCAGCAGGTTGCTGCCCACTTTGTCATTTATGCTATATGTTAAGTTAGGATAGATGAAGGGTTTCCTTACGGATTCACTGTCTGAGGCAGAGGATAGTTTTCGGTGTCCTCTTGGCAACCCTATTATATCAGAGGACTGGCTGGTGACTGTGGAGCGTCTGGTGGAGGGGTTGCTGAAAGACCTGGAGTCTTTATGGCAAACTCTTAGCAGAGATCCAAGGCATGGTAGAAGCTTTGCAATCGCCATTCTAATAGATAAGAAATTGAACAAAGAGCTTGTTTCCAAATTATACAGAACAATATCTTTTAAACAAAGCAACAACCCTGTGCATATTAAGCATTCCCATTCTATTCTTCACAAGGCAATATTCATATTCATTCAAGACAGAAGTAAACAATAGTATGAAGATCTAGTAGCAGCTTAATGAAAACTGGGAAGGTATATCTTTGGTTGCTTCCACGATACTTGTGGATGAAGCTGTAATTGTGCAATTGTCTTAGTTTATTCATGTTTCTTAATAGGGACCCAAGAAAAATGCATTGCTCACCCCCATCCAGAATGAAAAGGCAAGATGCAGGTGATGGGATAAAATGAGGGGCATAGTTTATCCATATCAGTTTGAAACTTGAACCTGCCAAAAACTAGGAGGGGCTGCCATAGTGTGGAATACAGGTTTGGAGCCCACTTGTCTTCTTTTCCAACTATACACAGGAAAATCCCAAGTCCCCCAGCTGTCCTGTCCTTAAGACAGGCCCTGCCCGGTCACTGATCAGACAGCTGCACTAGATCAGTCAGCCTTCTAAGTCTACGGCCCAAGGAAGTCCCCAGCACATCTGCTCTGAGCACTGTAATCTCTGGATCACAGCACTGGGAGGTCAGATGGCTTAGCACCTCCCCTGTGCCTCATGAAAACTCACTGATACTTGTCCCTTCTGCACTATTCTCCAGGGTGACCTATTTAAGGATGACTCCCAACTAGAGATGGGCACGACTCAAAAAAATGGTGTTTCGTTTGTCGTTTGTTGTTTAGGGGTCCGTTTCGGTTCGTTTTCATTTTTCATGAATTTTTGCAAAAAAATTCATTTTCGTTTTGTTACGTAACGAAACAGAAAAACAAAAACAAAAATGAAAAATTGCTCATTTCGTTAGCATTTATTACAGTTCAATGTATTTGCGCAACGAAAACGAAACGCATGACAAAATTCCTGGGGTCCGTTTCGGGTTTTTTTGTTTTTTGTGAATTTTGGCAAAATTCGTTTTTTGTTTTGTTACATAACGAAATGAAAAAACAAAAATGAAAAATTGCTCGTTTCGTGCCCATCTCTACTCCCAACTGTTTGTTCCAATACACCCCATAAGTGCATTCCAGCGTGGGTCAGGCAAAAAAAAGAAAAAGAAACTCGTGCTAACCAGGTAAAATGGGCAAAAAAACCTTATCTGGCCCACTCAGATGGACAGCTAGACTCACACTAGGTTCCTAGGTGGGTCAGGCACCTCAAAAAGAGGAATACTGTGAGGCAAAGCTGCCTTAAATAAGAGGCTCCTGCCTTGCCTCTCCCAGTCCATACGGGAATTGAGCAAGTCCCGCATCTCAGCTCTCTCTGGGAGGGGCAGCCAAAGGAGGCCCACCTCCTAAGCTCTGCTGATTGGCAGAGTGGATGCCTCTGATATTTTTAACTTTTCTGTGTTTTCCCAGTGGCTACTGAATCCTTTTCTTATCAGAAAGAAAAATTCCTTGAGGAGGAAAAGATGACATCCCTGCGGCACGTCATTTTAAGTTAGTGGTACAGTAACACTAGTAGCCCTCCATTTGGAATCATCCTTGGCCACCCTAAATCAGGGATGGCAGGCATTTGCCTCTCCCAGTTCTGATGAACTATGTGTTCTAGCACAGGTAACTATCAGCCCGAGACTGGGAGGACCACATCTTCCCTTTCTCCATTTATTTCAAATTTCATTTTCTTTTTTTCCTTGTCATTATTATTATAAATAAAAAGGAAACCTTACATGAAAAATCACATCACTACCAATCTTGATACCAAATCTAAATATAATTCAGTCTACTATGGGTCAAAGTCTATTATCGACTTCTCATAGAAAACATCTAGAGGTCTCCAACATTCTCTTGCCTTCTGTAGGCCTTTCACTTTGAGTATTTCTGACAAAATGTCCATTTCCGCTGTTTCCAAATATCTGTCCAAAAGCTCCCGCCGTTCCAGGAATTCTTTTGTTTTCCAGTATTTTGCCAACAAAAACCTAGCTATAGTTAACAGATACATTAATAAATGTTACTTGTCATGGTCTTTCATTTTCTTTACAGAAGGTGAAACATACCTGTATTTGGGATGGACAATGGCATAAATGATTGGGTTGTGGATGGCAGAGGCCTTGGCAATCACTGCAGGGACTGAATTCATATAAGGTGTGAGGAGATGAGAGTACCTAAAGGAATGAGGAAAAGATCTTTTCAGGCTCTGACTTGTTGACACACATTATTCTTTGTATGTACTGTAGCATCTTGCACATGTGAACAAACTCTCTGTCAAGGTATACTTGACAAGCTGAAACAAAACAAGGCTTGTGGTAATCAACAGCCATGTTGAACATCTGTGTGAAATGCTGAGTAACGGTGGTAAACAAAAAAGGAAGGCTAACCCATGTGTATTAAGGTTAAAGTAAATGATGTAATTGTCATAATATGTAGAATTGACAAAATGTATGTATTGTATATTTAACAGAGTGAAAAGAGAATTGTAAAATGGAGTCAGTCAAATATGCAGTGTCATGATGTTAGCCACAAGTGCAAGGAATTAGAAATCACCAGCAGGTTAAGTGATTTAGCACAGGTGGAATAGTTAATGACATCATGGTGTATCAGAATGTGATTGGTTAAAATCATGTCTGATGAGGTCTAAATGTGTATATAAGAACTGGCTGGTATAATGTTAAATTGGGACTGTTTATGGTGAGAAAACAGTACCCCACGCTCTGTTGATTTGTATATGTGATATTGCTTGGTGTTATGCTGTTGTATATTTGCTGTATATATTCAATATAAGAGTTTTATTCTAAGTCATGTTTGTCTCTCTGTTTCTGGCTTCTGATAATACTTATAACAATTAACTACACTTTAGCTACATGCTACTGCTGCTAAGCTCATTTATTCTCTGCTATACAGCTTAGGCTTGTATATAGTGAATATCATGTGTAATGTTTTTGGGGGAATTCTCTTCTTTACTTTGTCATGCTGTCAGATTGACCTACTGGAAATATACCTATGGTGATGGTGAGCTCTGCTTTAGTGTCTTTATTTTCTGCTGAGCCAACTATGCTCAAAAGCCTACTCCAACTCTTTCTTCAAGTGCTAGATGCACAGAGCCAAGCCAAGCATGCAAAATGTTATTCTGGATGCCCCTCAAATGCTCTTTGGGATGGATTAGTATAGTTAATGGTATAGTCCCTATCCAAAGGGATTATACAATATGGAAAGTCTTCAAGCTAAAAATAACAGACCAGAAACAATACATACAATAGAAGCAAACCCTTCTATTGAAAAACCAGCCCAGTGTACTGTAGCAGAAGTACGTGAATAAACATTTGTGTAAAACAGTATACATTAACATCTTTTTGGCCGATAAAATCACAAAATTAGTATGATAAAATGCCTGCAGAAAACCAACACAACAGTAACAAACAAACAAAAAGACACAAAACAAAACAGAGACCCAGGAGCATAGCTGCAAGTAGAATCAACAGCACCCACACTGACAACTAGTGGCAACGCTCTCTAAAACAAGAACATCATTACTGGAAGACGGAGCACTGCTAGAGGTGACATTAAGTCATTTCCATTGGCAAGGAGTTCCATGGTATAAATTCCGCAGTGGAAAAAAGCCCTGCTACGGACCTTTGCTAACTTGGGCAAGTGGAGATTAGAGAGCCTCTCCCTCTGAATCTAAAGACAGGGGATGGCCAGGAGTGTATGAGAGCACACATTCCTCATTGTTCAGCAAAGACGGGCAACCTGTAGCCTTAGTGCTACATCCAGCCCTTAACTTGACACACTATGCAGCCCACAGGCATAATTTCAAAAACCCTTTGTAAATGACCCATTCAAGCCTGTGCAAGAGCAGGCTGTCTTCTCCCCAACAGACCATTTGATGGAAAGGGAGAGGGCAGGCAGGAAGGGAGGGGGAATGAGAGAGAGAGAGAGAGAGAGAGAGATGGAGAGATGTAGCACAGAAAGCAAACCACTGGCTTAGGTCCCACACATCAAAAGTGTGTGGACCCTCCTAGAGTAGATGGAGGAATGTGGCTTACAACAACAAGAAAAAGGTTTATCCGCTCTTTGTTTAGAGCAGCCATTCCCAAGCTTGGGTCCCCAGGTTTTCTTGGACTACAACTCCCAGCCAGCACAGCCAGTAGTGGAGGCTTCTGGGACTCTTAGTCCAGGAACATTTAGGGACATAAAGTTGGGAACCACTGGTTTAGAGAATTAAATATAAGTACCTTGCTTGGGTAGTGGGCGACATATAAGTTGTAAAAATTAAATTACATAACTTAAATAACTTAAATAAATAAATAAATAAATAAATAAATAAATAAATAAATAAATAAATAGGATTTATAAGCAATCATGAGCTTGAACTGGTTGTGCCATACCTTTCTTCAGAGAAGGCATAGGATGCCAAGTCAAGTATGCACATTACTGCTTTCTGGGATCATTCCTGCCGCCAACATCTTTCTGAGCTGTTTTGTTTTTTTGTTTTTAAGGGAATCCTCCTAGCTCTGTCTCTATCCATTACATATAACAACACTTTACATGCTTAATTAGAGTGCATCCTTCAAGGAAATTCTGAATTTGGCATATCAGCAGGGGCCCATTTGTTTCCAGATAAATAAAAACATATGGAGCAATGAGATCAAAAGCGGGAAGAGGATGTCCAAAAGATACCCCATTCCATCAGTTTCCCGACTCCAGTTACTGTTGTGGAATACAGTGACCTCCCAGTTAAAGGCCCTTCAAATCATAACTCCTTGGCCATCTCCAGAACTTCAAAACATTACTTTCAATGCAATCATGCTTTGCAAGGGAAGGGGGATGATGGGATTTTTCAGGCCATGATCCAAAACAATGTACGGTACTACCTTGGTTTATGAGCATAATTCATTCCGGAAACTTGCTTGTAAACCAAAACACTCCTATATCAAAGCAAATTTCCCTATAAGAAATAATGGATACTAAGATGATTCGTTCTGGGGTCCCATAGGCCACATATAGCACACACAAAATGCCAAAATTCACAAAAGAAGGTGGCTAGAAGTCCATGGCCACACCATGGTTTATGTACTTGGCTGTGGAATCTGCTCTGCTGGGGACTAACAACTGGATTTTACTCTGTATTTTTAATGTGACAATAACAAAGTGCAATTTGTAGCCCTATCCACACTTGCCTAGCTGCCACATGAGTAGAAATTGTTTGAAAAAATAAGAGTGTTGAAAACAAATTAAATAAAAATATAAATATAAAGAAAAATAAAACCCTAACTTGCATGTTCCTGGCTGGTGCAAGGGAGACATCTCTTCCTGTCTCCTCCCTCTGCTTTGGAGGGTGCTGAGACTGAAGGTTCTAGGCCAGGGGTGCCCAAACTTTTTGTAAGGAGGGCCAGATTTGGTGGCTGAGAATGTGTCAGGGGCCGGTTGCTCCCCAACCCTGCCACCCCACTGCAAGCCCCACCCACTTTCTTTAAAAAAAACATGGGATGAAGGAGGGGGAGGGAGGGACGGGCCAGCCAGCCGCGGGCCACTCAGAATGGCCTTACGGGCCGGATTTGGCCCCCGGGCCGGACTTTGGGCAGGCCTGTTCTAGACAATCATCCACAATCCAGCAGGGGGAGGGGAGGTGCAGAAAGCCACCACTGGCTCACCTGTGATCATGTGACCAGCTCCCAGTGCTTGTTGATCAAGGCAAAATTTTGAAGAAATGTTTGCTTGTCTTGCAAAACACTCTTAAACCAAGTTACTCTTAAAGCAAGATATTACTGTATTTTCCAGGCTCTGGCCTTTCATCCAATGAGGCTGATACTACAGTAATTCCATTCCCATGTCAGGCAAAATCATACTGATAATTACCCTGCAAAAGCCACCAAAGCGACCACAGAATATGGAGACCAGGAGATGACATAAAATGAGATTATAACCAAGGCAATTTTGGCCATTTTCCATTCATTCTTCATCTTCTGGTAGAGTCTTTGAGATTCTTTACCATTGTCCAAACTTATTCTTCTAACAGTCCTGCATCAAACACAAATGTCATGAAACTGAGTCAAGTTTAAAATGCCAAGTAATGCTACAAAAAAAAACTACCAGTTGCATTTAAAAATTCTATATACAGTAATCTGAGGCCCTAAACTGTTCCTACTGTGTCACACTGGGTTAAAACAGACACAGTATTGTACAAGAAAAGAAAAAAGAAATACAGTGTTAGCTCAACTTACAAATTTAATCCGTTCTGAATGCATGCTCTTAACTCAAACTACTCTTAAATCAGGGTACTTATCTAAAAAATTGAAAAGCTAAGCTAAAAATTAAAAATATGAAAACAATATTTATAAGTTGAGCAGACCATATCTAAAATTTGTAAGGCGGCAGTTAAAACGCCAACAGTTTTCCGCTCTTAAGTCAAATTGTTCTTAAGTCGAGATGCTCTTAAGTCGGGGTACCACTGTATTAATTTGTCACTGGAAAAAGCTATAGATGGAATGAGAGAGAAAGACACAATATAGGGAGAACGGGCCAAAGTACTCATGTTTTTACTGCATGAACAGGTGAGAATGCTGTATGCAAACTCCTCTTTCATGTGAGTTGATCAGGGCATGCACAACACACAAGTGTAGACTGGAAAATGATTTGCGCTAGATCAGTGGTTCTCAACCTGCGGGTCTGCAGATGTTCCTGAACTGCAAGTCCCAGAAATACCTTCCAGCACAGCGAGTGGTGGAGGCTTCTGGGAGTTGCAGTCCAACAACATCTGGAGACCCATAGGTTGAGAACCACTGTGCTAGATAAACTGCCAAGTACTGTTGAATTAATGTGCTAATGTTTCACCCTGAGGGATTTCTGGTCCCACAACAGTATTACAGTTCCTAAAACCCCTTGGTTGGGAGTACAATAAATAAACTTGTCTGAGATTGGTTTGAATTGGTAGTATCACTGTGCCCTAAGTGAGATTTTGGCAGCATATCCCAAAAAAAGGCATTTGAATTTTGCAGGCTACACCTGCCAGCTCCAGTTCTGAAACCATTTTTTTCTGGTCATTTAAGGACTGATGACTATTTATTATTGGTGTGTGGGGGGGGAAGCAGCAGATAATTATCCTGCATGGGTAGGGACCCAGTGGCCTGCAGGAAGTCCTGGATTGTTTCTGGGCATCTCCACTTACAGGCGAGAACAAAAGATGATGGAAGAGGCTATCTATTTAAATGCTATGCTACTTTGTCTTAGAGAACAATATTGGGTGAACTGCCTGAGCTAGGCAACCTGTCATTAGAGGAGACAATTCTTTAACTGCTGGAAGAGCATGGCTGCATCTGGTCTTGGGGAACTAAACTCGGCTTCACTTGCAAGCCTGATTTCTCCGTCTTTCTAAAATCACAATGCGTTAGTAAAAAGATGGAAACCAGGCACAGACATGTTGAAGCAAAAAGATTTTTAAGTGCAAACCATGCTCCTCAATTCATTTTCCAATATTTTCTCCAATAGAATCCTATCCTTCCCAATACTTTCCCAATCCTGTTTAGAGCTGTCCTCTAATTTTGCACCAGAAGTCCTCAGCTACCTTTTCTAAACTTAAAGGATATGGAGTGGAACTTGTCACAGAACCAATAGAGATGGTGGATATTACCAATGTTGTTTCTTTCTCACTCTAACTAGAAAACATAACTTTTGTGTCTTAAATAACATCGGACTTGCCCCGAACAAGCAAACAATGGGGAGCTAGCTTCTAGGCGACTCACCTGTTGCCCTTCTTGATGGCTCTGAAAATGAACACGTAACTGTATATAATCACAATCAACGGAATGAAGAATACAAAACAGAAGAGGAGCATGGTGTAGGCACGAATGGCTGGGGTGAAAGTAATATAATCCCAAGAACAGGAAGTCAGGAGGCCCTCTGGAACATAAGCACCTTAGTGGAAAGAGAGGGAATGCTTTTAAAAAATAACAACAACATAAAAAATTATTGGATTTAAAATTAAATTAAACAGATAAATTTCAAGCTTGACAAACCAATGTAATTATGCACTTAAAGGTGTCACGAGATGTTGCTCTCTAGCTGTTATGAAGATATGTGAAGCTAAAGGTGTATGTCAGAGTAGTGGCAGAGGTGTACAGAACCCTGAGCTTTATCAAGAAAATATTCTTTGTCAGAATGTGAATTTATCTAAATAGATTGCTTAACAGTAGGATAAGAACAGGGAAAGGGAAGAAACTGCAGATAATAACTTTGCACAATTTGTCCTCTTCCCCCAACTTCACCCTTTAAAGTCCATTCTACACTAACAAAATTCTAACCTTGAGAATATAACATCTTTGTCTAAGTACATGACAGCACACCTACATTGGCTTAGAGCCTAACACCTGTTCCTAAAAGGTCAAATTAATTTGTTTATTTGTTTATTGTGCCTGACGTTTCTTAGGTCTACAGAACGCAAACAACCCCAGTCTCACACACTTTATAACCCAGAGCACAGAGAGAACTCCTAGTTCCCTGAGCTCCTTGCCCTCTGAAGATGCCAGCCACAGAGTCTGGTGAAACGTCGGGAAGAAAACTTCCAGAACACAGCCAAACAGCCCGAAAAACTCACAAGAACTATCAGATCCCATCCGTGAAAGCCTTCGAGAATACAAGTTTGCTTTTGTTTAGTGATTATCGGAAGACGAGAACAGGCTGTATATCTCTTACGTGTCCACTCTTCTTATATTAAGCTAAACAGCTATAAATGCTTTAAAAAATTCCAAAGAAGTAGCTTGGTGTAATATGAAAATTTTGGGGTGACAGTTTCCCCCCCTTCATCACTATCCGCCTATGACTTTCCTAACAGAGGAAATGCTTCCATCCTCTGATTATTTTGCTTGCCTTATTTCTGCATTTTTATCCTCCTTACAATCTTCCCCCTCACCTTAGCATTACTTCTGCATTAATTACTGAGCAGAGATTGGCCTCAATTACTCACAAATTTATCTCAGCACATCCCCCCTCCAATGAATATCTCTTATGAGTAAATGTATGATATGTTCTTGAAACTGTCACTAAAGGCACCAGTAGAGTAGGCAACCCAAGAGCAAAATATGTGTTGCTCGTCATTTTATTCTCTGTGAACTGTTTTGGAACATACTGTATTTACTGAAATGTGGTATGCTAATGAAATATCTAAACTCTACAGATTTTGATCTGCTGAAACATTGAGCTTTGGCATCCCAGTATCCTCCTTTCAAAGGGGAGGGGCAGCAGAGCAAGTATGAGCAGATAAATGGGCCACCAAACCTGATCAAAGCTCATTTTCTGCATTGCTCAACAAGCAGACAACATTTCTCCAGCCCAGTGAAGGATGAGACTTTTGGTTCAGTTCACTTCTGATGATTTGACAAAAGATTATTACTGTATATCCTAAGGTGGGGTGGTTTACAAAAAATTCAGCATAAGACAAACCATATACAATATATCAAAAATGGGACATGATAAAACATAATAAAACATAATTAAATCAAACAACAATCATAAAGATGTCCTTCCAAAAGAGAGAGACCAATTTCTAGGCAAATATGAGCCTTGATATCTCTGTCTCCTGGAAGAAAGTCATGCCAGAGCATAAGAGTGGACATTTCATGTGAGAGTATAATAGACTTTCCAAGACTCAGAACCATGCTCAGCTCTTAGCACCCACCACCATCTATCTGGAGCCTCATTGAATTTGCCTAGGATTGCTGGCTTCTGCATGACCACCATAGAAGAGCAGCAATATCTAAATACTGTAGCCTTCTTTTCCTGCAAAGTATGGTTCTGACTTGGTTTTAAGAAATTTTGAAGAACCTGAGATGAACTGCGAATGGACTTCATCCATTCTTCTTGGACTAATGAGTGGATTAGGGAGCCATTGCCTTTCACTTCCTGAACATTGTGAAAATGCTTTCAGAGCAAAAGGTACAGTATACCTGACTTATGGTCTGAGCAGAAGAGTCAACTCGCCCTCAAAATTAGAGATGAGATGCTCCTTCTGTTCAGGAAGAAGTCACAGCAAAAGATGCTTCAGAATGTTTCTCTATGGTCTTCTATTTTGCATTTCATGTTTAAATGCAGATTTTCTTTCTTCGGTCCTGTCAAAATCCAGACCAATGAGGAATTGGGAGAAAGTGAATTCATGGCTGAACAAATGCAAAAGAAAGAATGACTTTTGCCAGTTCCCACCTGATTTGTGAATTGTGATACTAGTTAAAACAGTAAAGGGATGTTGTAGCATCAGTTTGCTCAGTCTGGGCAGGCAAAGTACTATGGCAGTTTTTAAGGGCTCCAGTATTTTTAAGTAAAAGTATGCTGTTTGCAGTTCCCTCTCATTTTACTGCTTCAAAGCCAGCTTCTGAGTTGAGTAGTGTGGAAGGGTTTCCAATATCAGGTCTTAATCTGGAGGACAACATTTTATTTTCAACATCTTGGCCAAAAATTCCTTTTGTGTAGTCACACAAATCACATCATTTCTGGTGGCAAATTGTCCCAAGAAACCACAGTTGATATTATCAGTGGCATGCTGAGTTTTGCAATGTAGTATGCAACAGATACTGTCTTTGATGACTTCTTACCTTAGGGCAATTAGCTTCCAAAAAGTGTGCTGTTTGAATAGCGCCTGCTTAATTGAGCAAAAAGATTTGGGTCACTGCCCTTCTCCTTCAGTAACCAGCTACCATGGGTCCTATCCCATCTCTTTGATTGAGTGGGACGGTTTACAGCAATGGAAACACATAGAAAGTTAAGAGCTAACTACAGATGACTGTAGCTAGATATGCACAAACAGGTCCTTTCACATGATCAAGATTTTCAATATGTCCCTTTTGTGAATGTTAACAACCACTTTGAATATCACACACACACACACACACACACACACACACACACACACACACACACACACACACACACACACA
>JAHTLZ010003518.1:27279149-27317269 GCA_023846285.1 Phrynocephalus versicolor | reverse complement strand
TGTGTGTGTGTGTGTGTGTGTGTGTGTGTGTGTGTGTGTGTGTGTGTGTAGGGGGGGATTAGGAACAGACAAGGAATTATTTGTATTTGTTCTATTGAAAAAGAGAAAGCACCTCTGGCAAACCATCAATTTAAAAATATCTGCAAGAAACTGAAATATTAAAAACATGTACAAGGTCATCCCATCAGTAGCTAGAGATTCTATCCAGTCTATTCAAACTACACGCTACGTAGATGCGTACCTTTTTTGCCAAATACCCATCGTTTGTGGAGGCTGTTGGTGAAGAAGACTGGACACTGAGTGATGGACATGAGAAAATCACTAACTGCCAGGTTGATAATGAACATGTTAGCGGGCGTCCGAAGGCCTCTACTCCTGCGGAGATAGAGAAGAGAGTGAACAGAAGTGGCAGTCAGGGGTGCAGGATGTGGAGTGGGGGCTGGTGCTTTGCTGGCCTCAAATGCTTTGTGTGCAGCTGCACTTGGGCCAGAATGGAGCCATAAACCAATACAAGATACCTGCTATTCCTTTTCTCCTGGAAAGGGTATTGTTAATGCTGTGACCCTAAACCATTCTGGGTCAGCCTGCTGGGTTGCACTGATTGCCCATCTGGTGTGACATCTCTGGCAGGCAGAAATAGGGCATGACAGGGACGTGTCTTCTGGTTGTGCTCATCCTCAGCATAGATGGTAACTTTGTCAGGTAAGAAGAACACATGGCACTGAGGCAATACATTAAAGCAGAGTTGAAGACTTGTGAGTTGTGACCCACAGTTGGAAAGGTAGAAGCTCCCCAGCTCTGCTTTAGCTTGTTCAAAATACTTCACAAAATAGTTGCTCTTAGTTGCTTTTACAAAGAAAGGAAAGGAAAGGAAAGATAGAACAGATCAGAGGTCCATTCTGAGTCTACTTTGCCCTACACCATCCCTTACAACAACCTTGCCAACAGTACAACCTTGTATACATAATGTTAGAAGGTGAGAAGATAATATGAATTAATATGGTTCAGTTAGATCACTGGACAAGAGAATGGGGAAAGCATTATGGCAAATGCCAGAAGATGAGAAAGTCTGAGGAAATTATAGTTCTAACAGAGAAGGACAACAATAAGCCCATGAAATATGTGGTGGGAAAATTAGTACAATGTTGTCAGAGATAGAAAATTATTATTACTGGAATATTACCAGTTCCAAAAATGTGATTACTGGAAACAGGTTTGGCTAAGAAAATAGGTGTCAACATGTGGGTTAGTATATGGGGGGAAAGAATGTTAAAATCTTTGTCTTTGAGAATAAAAGAAAATTAGTACAAATTGATTTGGAGCTGGTACTTGACACCTGTTTTAAAATTAAATTAAATTAAATTACTTCAAATTAAATGCTCCAAAATAAGCTGGAGATGTGGACAAATTGTAGGTACATATTTATTTCAATAAAGCAAAGTGTTCTGCTTATATACTGCCCCATAGCAGTTCAAGCACTCTCTCGGTGGTTTACAATTTAATTATGCAGGCTACACATTATGTAATTAGATGGACCCGACTTACCGGGTCCAGAGTTGTGGGCGGCAGCAGCAGGGGTCTGCTGGGCTCAGCTGAGGGAGATGGTGCCGTCCACATGGAGCCCAGGGAAGTCAGCTCCTGGACCACATGGGGCGCTCTGGCAAATCCCGGCGCCCACCCCCGCACGTGAGCATGGGCGGGCATCCTGGTCTTGACCGCCCGCGCATGCGCCCATCTCATCTGGGAGCTACATTCAAAAAGGGGGCAGGCCTGCCGGGAAGCACCATTTGCATCCCGGAAGCGAAGCGTTACCCACCCACCCACTCCTCAGGATATTGGATGGCTGTTTATGTTTACGTTTGTTGCGGTATTTTCGTGTGTTCGTCACAGCTTTGGTGTCTGGCGGTTTGGAGGCATTGGGGCCAGATCCAGGCTGATGCAGCAGCAGGACGGAGCCTGCGCAGCTCGGGAGCAACAGGTCAGACAGCGGACCCACGGGAGAGAGCAAGTAATGTCCCAGCTCGGGCGGGACATCAGTCAGCGGCTCTGCGTGGCTTAGCAAGGAAATCCTGAAGGAGTTTGCCCCCACGGGGATGTCCAGAAGCTGAGATCAAGGGTGCTGCCACCTGGAGGTGTTACCTGCACATCGGGGGGCAGGCAGGTCCCCCGATAAAAATGGATCCGACCCAATGCCTGGCCAGAGTACTGCAGTTTCTTAGTGTCACCAGTGCCAATAAAAGCTGTGGCCACCTCTTTTCTTCCCAAGAGCTAATGTGTCAGAGTGGTTTCTTGGTTCAGCGGACCCCTACGCTCAACGTTAGCCCATAATAAGTGGTGGGAATGTGGTGTGGTAGTCAAATTTTGGTAGTCAGTTTTAAGGAAATGGAAACAATTATAAAAGTCACATTAGTGGTTTCTCCCAGAATTGCATTATTGTTTATTTTTGATGAAGAACAGTGGGCTTGGGGAAATACATAAATAAATAGAAAGTGTTAATTATGAACTTGCTAACTGCAGCCAGATTAGTGATTATGAGAAACTGGAAGCCTCAATACTTGTTTCAATAAACTGCATGGTATAACGAAGTGTGGAAAATAGCAGTTAATGACAAGTTGATATGTGATATTAAATTTAAAGGGAAATGTTAAAGGAGAAGAAGTTTGCTGATATATGACTTTTTGAACTTAGTATTAATGAAAGCTGAATGCCATTTACCCAAACAAAAGAGAATGTCATTTTTGAAGGGTTACTGGCCATCGTAATCAACAGTTCAAAGGAAATTTATCTCTACCGGTCCCAGTGATGGGTGCACAAATTTTAATTATGTTTATTGATATCTAGTAAGATATGTGTGTTTTTGTTTCCTTTCATGTTCTGTTCATGTATTGTTGAATTGTTAATAGTTTTTATAGAAAACAACTACAACCTCGCACGTAGATCCGGAGTGCCATAGATTTCCTACTTCCCTTTACATGTTTTACGTTGTTCCCTACGTTACTGCCTACCAAAAGAGTTATTGATGGGATTTCTTTTTCTCTTCTTCCTCCCATCCAATCTCTCTCTCTCTCTCTCTCTGTTGTCTTTTTTAGCTTGTAAACCTGAAGGCAAAGGATGTCATTAATGCTCTGGAAGCTGTGTTTTCAGCTGAGAAGCAAAGTGGAAGCAGAGCTCCAAATAATAAATGCACACATGAGCAAGCCTGACAGCGGATAGAACACAGTGAGGTCCATGCACAAGCTTTGTTTACTAGCCCAGTGGCACAGACAAAATGCCCGTCTCATTCTGCTCTGCCCCTCCTGTTCTCTTACCCTGATGATTAACAGGAAATTAAAGTAGATGGACTATGGATTTTCTGCATCTGGGTCATACTGCGATGGGAAGGCATTCTTCACTGTTGGCCAGATTAACAGCAGCTTCCAGGTACAGATTAACCCCAATGATTTTACATTTTGTTTTGCTTTAGCTACCCGGGCCTTGAAGCCAACAGCAGGAAGCCTCACATTTTCTGTTATTCTTTTGCGTATTAGGGCTTGGTTATGCTAATTTGGCCATTATTTAGATTGTTTCATACTTTTCCATTCACACGACATACGGTCAACACCGATTCATTTGCCCTAGAAATCAGTTTATTTCCCCCGTGCTGGGAGGGTTGTTTCCGACTGTACCAATGATATATCACTTCATTCCTTCTTGTTTTCGCAGGTGTGAATTTTGCTCTTAATTTATTCCCTTTATGAAGGGGTTGGGTTTCTGGGCACAGTGACCACTTCAAGGCCATTGTGCTTGTACCCTTTTTTGTTTTTTTGTTTTTTTAAAAGGGTATTAGTAAATTGCTGCCACAAAATAAAAACAAAAAGCATGAATCCATTGCTTAGAAGGAGATAGCCTCCCCCACTTCCCTTGCAGCTGAAAGAGGGCTTGGGATTTTCTGCTTTGAACTGCAAACCCAAAGCAAAGCAAACATGGAAGTGTTTATACAAATACAACTAGAGCTCTGGTCAGTCAGTTGTTACAGTTCTCCAATAGAGAACCTTGTATGTAGAACCATGTATGTAGAAAGCTAGCATCTACAGGGTGGGGGGAGGGTTAGGACAGCTAGATTGAAACACCTGGCCATGATATCTAGATTTTCTAAAACCGCTTCTCATACATTGAGATGTAGAAGAACATTCAGTCTCAAAACCCCCATGCTCAATTTAATATTTTAGAGCCAAGGCACAAGTTCAGTACTTCTGTAAACTCTAGACTTGTATTGCTTTCTACGGTCTGTGTTTGTTTCCGCAAACAAGGAAAGCCTAGATATTTGGAACAAAAATCTGGAGCCATTCAATGTTGTTCTGTCATTAACTACTGAAGATATTTTTAAAATATTTGTTTATTTATTATTTTACTTTATTTTACTTTTTGCTGTTGAAAGTATCTCATTTCAAATACTACTAGATTTTTTTTTCTGGAATGGAAACACTGATTCCACTTTTGTAAGTTTTTACCCTTAAACAAACACACATTATTTACATAGTTTGGTATTTCAAGGACTTCCCCAGAACTCATAATATACAAAGTTCTAATAAACCAGAGTCAAAGCCAAGTATCCAATGCAAATACAAATTATACTATGCTAACTTAACCCTGATTCCTCTCAGATAGGAATGCATCACAGCCTGTCCATGGACCACTGTGATTGCTCTTTGGAATATATAAGGTGGCCACCTACACATGTTCAAAGAGGAATTTATTTCATTTTTAAAATTTCATTTAAAATATTTATATGCCCCCTTTCTCCTAAAAGGATCCAAAGCAGCTCACTGTATTAAAAGAAGCACTTAATTTAGAAAGAAATATATATAATATATTAATATATTCTCTATCCTTAGTTACCACAATCTCAGCAGACACAGCAGGAACACGGATCATCTGATCACATTTATATCATTGTTTAATATATAATATTACCTAGGTATGTGTAGTCAAGTGACCTGTGTTCCTACTCTGCCATTTGAAATGGTTCCTGCTTCTGACAGATGACACGAAACCTCAATTCTCCTTTCTTATGGCTGTTTTGAATGTTCACAATTGAGTGAGGGTAGAGGTAATTTCTCTCAGAAGCAGAGTAAGCATTGTGTAGACACATGAGCTGTTAGTCCCATAATAATGCAAAAAAGTGGGTAAAACAAAGATAACCAATATTAAAGATAGAAAAGCTGAAACCCTCATTCTAATAATGCTCTCTTGGAGGGCACATTGGATAGGGTCAATAGCATCCCTCCTCCATAGAGAGTCAGGAAAAGAAGGGAAGTTAGAAGGAGGCCTCACCCAGAAGGAGGCATTGCTTGGACTGATGTGGGCTGAAACTATGGCATCTTTCCTGCCTAGGTCGAGAATAACTCAATCCAAGCTGCCATATCTGTTTTAATTGTTCCTTGAACATATATAGAAGTTGAGTCATGGCTACTGGACTTCTTTTTGAAAGATAGAAACGTTTCGCTGCTCATCCAAACAGTTTCATCAGTCTGAATAAATCTAGTGCGAGTCCTCCATCTTATAGTCAGTCAGCTTTGACCTCTTGTCACCCTGGTCTTAATTTGGCTCATAAGATGAACAATGGCCTGAATAGGCTCGTTAGGGAGACAATAGTATCCACAGCCTTAAGGTGAACAATGGCCTAAGGTGCTGAAACCTATCAAGAATGGGTCATTAGCTATGGCCTTGGTGGTGAAGGCTTTTTGATTTGTCTGGGTACTTTGGAAAGCACACCCTGATAAGTAGCAGATAGACTATGCCTGAGCCCACACCTCTGTTGAGGGAGGGGTTTTCAATGCTCACATGAATGGTTTCCCTTACTCCTCTCTCAAACCACCTATCTTCTTTGTCTAATATGTGTACATCCTCATCTTTATAAGAGTGCCCTTTGTCCTTCAAATGGAGGTGTACTGCTGATTCTGGTCCTGAGCTGTTACCCCTCCTATGTTGGGCCATCCTTCTGTTTAATGGCTGTTTAGTTTCTCCAATGTAGAGGTCTGAACACTCCTCACTGCATTGGACCGCATATACTATATTGCTCCTTTTAGGTTTTGGTATTGGATCCTTTGGGTGGACAAGTCTCTGCCTTAGTGTGTTTGTGGGTTTGAAATGAACAGGGATGTGGTGTTTGCCAAAAATCCTTTTAAGCTTCTCAGACACTCCAGCCATGTAAGGAATGATCAGGTTCTTCCTAAGTTAAGTTTACACACAACACATTTTCCCTTTTCCTCTGTCCAGTTCCTTCTCATGACTTTCTCACTCTCTCTGTGTGAGTTTCTCCCTAATATGATGAATGGTTTGCAGAGTTTGAAAGACAGCCTCAACCTGCAAACTCCTTCCCCCCCCCCCATGCAGGATAAAACATCATCCTGTTTCAACTGATTCTGTCAGGCATGAAGTAAAGAGTAAGAGGCAGCAGTACTGGGGAGCACACCCCCTACCCTTCCATTTCTGAAAGCAGCCATGTGGAGAATACTCACTCATGGGACACCACAGCTGATCTCAAGAGAGAAATGGGCAGACAGATGTAACAGATACCAAATCATTGGTGTTTGCTAAGAAAACACCAGTTTCCAAGCGAGCACATAGAACACAACACATCACAACAAAAACAAAACAAAACACTGACATGGAAGGGAAGTAGGGGAGAGTGATTCAAATATGCTGTGACATCATGTAGATAGGGTAAGCTTAATCTGAACTCTTTCTTAGGCAGGAACAGATAGAGTATGTGGATGAGTTCAAAGAGCCAGAACTGAGAATACAAGTCGAAAATAGTAAGTAGAAGTCAAAAGCACAGACCAGATCTTTGACTTTACTGCTCTGAAATGTCCCTTCTGGTCATCTGGGCTAGATAGGTGTTAAGCAGTAACACGTGGAGGGTATCAAGCTAACAATTTCAACTTAGGGTTGCCCAATCTCTAGCTAGGGAGAGGATTGTCAGGGTGAGCAGCATTGGGAAAGAACTTTGATGTATGTGTGTGATACAACTCAGGTTTATTCCCCCCCCCCGTTTTCACATGGCACCAGGGCTCACTGAGCAAAGGTTTTGATGTTGTTGGACTTGCATCCTTCTCAACTCTGCTTCTGTGACATCACAAGGGCCTACCCCTATGACCCCACAAGGAGACTCTCAATGACATTAGAAGGACCTGGCAAAGTTATCTACAGTGCTGCTGAGTCTATTGGGGGAGGGGATCCATTCAGCACCTTGGATAATTCCTATGATATTCAGACTATAACTCAGGCTGAAGTCACCAACCTTTCCTCCCCTGCCCTTATGTATTGGCTCTGAAATCTCATGGAATAGGATGCTATAGCTCTTGCATCCCTACTGGGGATGCTGAAGAGTATAGAGATATCCCCTTGAGGGAGATTACTGCATCCCAGCTGGCTTCATGGGCAAGGCCTTTTGGGAATCATTGAACCTCCATCTGTGCGGGGAAGCCCCAGATGAAAGGTCAATGAATTCCATGGGCCCATATGCTCAAGAAGCCAGGCTTGGTCTTATCTGTTCCCCCCATATTAGCCAGCAAGGCCATGAGATGGTATTTAGGAAAAAAAACAAGCTGTCTGTGGTCATTCATCAAGACACTGCTACATCAGACCAGCCTTCCAGGAATTCACCAGCCTACACCACCCTGACACGTAGACCCTCGCTCCACCTCTGATGCTCTGCCTTTGCAACTAATAAAAGAGCCTCACCTCATGCTTGCAGGGACTCTGCTGTTGCATGAGGCCTGGCTGCTGAACCCAATAATGTGTCATGTGTAATCATTACTACAGAAGAGAGCATCAAATTCAGGATCATCTTCTTTACTGTGTGAACTAGGACTGTGTGCTGCACAAATACTATACAGAAGAAAGTGACTACTGAATACCTGCAGAAAGCATAGATGACCAGGAGGTTACCCAGAGTCCCTGTGACCCCCACTGCAAGGATGACAGCTCCGATGGTATAATGAGCATGGGACGGCACATCCACTGTCGGGAAAGGGCCCGGGAGGTTTAACATTGTGTGTTCCTACAGGGGAAAGAAAATGGCAGAAGTTCAGAGGAACACCATTATCTTCCAGCAAAAGGTAGCTGTTTCAACACCTCCCAAAGATGAAAAACAATATCGGAATCTAGATAGAACAAACACCTCAGAGAAATTCATGCTCTTCTAAGCCATATTTATTTTTGCTTAGCTTTTGAACACAAATATGGTAGATATGGTCAAAACAGATGTGCCAAAGGGTTGTTTTTGTTTGCATTTCCAGCTAGATGAGAGTCTGGAGTTCATATAAAAGAAAAGCTAATAATCACACCCCACTCTTTGGAGGGAACAATACAGAGGGATAGATTTCAAATATTTATGTTACAAAAGCATAGTTGTTTAAATGACCTGGTTTCATCTCCCCTAACATTAGTAATTCAATTTGTCAAAAACTATTTGTTTGAGATTCCTAGCCCCACCACCTTATTCTTATTCTTATACTTATTCTTATTCATAATTTTTAAAATTGCACCAACTTAGTCCAAACACAATAAAAAAAGATGGAGACCTCCCTCTGCATCTATCTGATGTTTTTCCCCCATAATTTGTGCCTTTGTTTGTTGTTCACCATCCAGCTTGACCTTCAGGCCAGATCAGCAGTATACAAATAAAATAAAATAAAATAAAATAAATGTTGGATAAATGGAGAGAATCTGAATGCATTGTATTTATTGATTTCATAATCTATTTCACTGCTGTCAATCAAGGGGCCACAGAGGGCATGGGGGCATGGAATTTCTAACCCAGCTGTCGGAAGGCTTATTTAACTAAACCTCTGGCTTCCAGGATTTCAGTACACTTTGTCCATTCACTGTTACCAGCCATATTGTCACAGCTCTAAGGACACGAATCCTGCATTTTTAAAGACAGGAAATCTGATATTCAAAGAATGCTGAATTGCTTGCCCTGTTCTTTGACCCTCAGAGAAGAGCTACAGCCCAGTAGTAGAAGACACACTTTGTCTCTTAGCATCGTCAGGTATTCATGGAAAATATTGTCTTATTAGAAACACTGCAGATCCTCTGCTAACCCATGTCGATAGTACTGAGCTAAATGGCCAGTGACCAGACTTGGGAAAAGGCAGGTTGATCCTTCTAAGTATACGTTATGTGAGTTTTGTGGTATTTCCTACAGACCACTCATCATGTGCATGACACCTGCATTATGTTAAACACTTGGTGACTCCATTCATGTATAAACCAGGGCAGGGATTATCTGATGGAGTACAGTTCCACCACTCTTTCAAGAACTACTAGAGCATATCAAGAGCAAAGAGTTTGCTGCTTTCTCTTGCACGTTTATCTCTTTTAGTAAAACCCTACACCTATATAGACATCTTGCCTGTTTTCAGGCAGAATAATTAGAGGCTGCCACAACAGATGGAAAAGAAATGATCAAAGCTCACAGTTCTTTATGGAGATATACATGCTACACATCTCAAGGCTGGCAACAGGACAAAGTGCGTCTCGCACTGGGAATCTGTATACAGTGGAACCTTGTATAAAGGAATTAATTCATTCCAAATGAAATTCTGTTAGGCAAATTTTCCTTTGTACAAATTTCCCATGGGAATGCATTGAAAACGGATTAATCCCTAATCATGACCATTTTTCTGTTGTACAGATTTGCCCCATAGCGATTTCCCCCTATCTCCAGAATTTTTTTTCCTTTAAGTGAATTTTCTGTTAAATAAATCACTTATTATATGCCGGTCCACTGTATTTCTAAAGATTGTGACAAATTTTGCAAAGAACAAATGTGCACAAAACCACGCGTACTTTGGACAAATGTGCATGATGAAAATAATTTATGAGGACTGTGCACAAAACACATAGATGATTATGTCCATTTTAAAGAGACTGTGTATTTCCTTTATCTTACAACACATTTCTCCAATTTTTTCTTCTCTTTCAAAACAAGTGCCTGAGAAATCACATGTATAAATGTACCTGCCCTTATCTCCAGTAGACAAAAAACACCTAATTTGCAGATTGTAGTAAAGTTGTATTAGAACCAACAGTCTTTTACTTTCTAAAGGAGCTCTGCTCCAAATAACATGTTAACGGTATTGTTTTGTTCATTCTGTGATCAGTGGGAAAATGCCCTGAAAAATCCATACATACACAAAAATGAATACCCCAATACATATGAATTTTCACGGAGGAGAGGATTATGCAGTGTGATACAGAACTGGGACACAGTGAGCATATCATTGAGTTCTGATAAATGCAATGGAAATGAAGCTAACATTTTTTCCACTTTCCTAGGTGCCACATAGTTAGGTCAAAGAGAGACAATTTGATTTCTAGCTGCCTTTCATTTGCCTGCCACCTTGACGATTATTATTCTTTTGTTCAACACCTCATGATTTTTCAAGTTGAGGATCTTGCCATTAATATTCTTCTAGGAATCTTCCTTCACGTGGCAAGAAGAAAAGCAGCCATGGGAACCATAAGGGGGAAAAAAGCAAAATCCAGGTGAGATGATTTTATTGGGCCTTTAGATATCTTTTTAAAAGATGATGTATCAGACATTTCCCGGCTCTTGATCAGGCTGAGTAATACAGAAATTGAGGTGAAAGAGAGAAACAGAAAAAGACCCCATAGACACACCCGTTTGGTGATTATATATGCTACAGTTCTCAGAGGAATGTTGTCAAACACACCTTAGTCCAGAAAAGATAGAAACGGAGCTGGGTGGTCATTTTGTAAGAAGGCTGTGAGATGCCATCACATTTCTCCAAGCAAGCAAGCATGAGGTGCGTAAAAAAATAATAGTCCTGCATCTGATGCTTCAGGCCACTTGGTGCCAGTATACCTTCGTTACTTTGATTAAAGTTTAAGACAGCATGTCTATGCATCTGAGCTCTCCTTATGTTGCTACAGAAAACAAAACAGTAACACACTGCAGATCCTTCCAGACAACAATGAAGGAAAAAGACAGAGAGTGTTCTGTTGGGCTTGATCCAAGCAGTCACTCTGGAGGAGTAATTTGTTCTTACATTTTTTTCCTTTACCAAGATAAAAGAAAGACTGCTTGCTCAAATGGCTAACCGGTCAAATAGTAACAAATAGCAAGCAAGACCACACTGTGATTTAGTACAGCCTCGTCTAATCTTGGGTCCTGCAGGCCTGTTGAAGTTAGGGTCCATCACTCCAGTCTGCAGACCAATGTTAGGAGCTATGTTCATATCCAATGCACTTAGAGCAGTGGTGGCCAAACTGTGGCTCTCCAGATGTTTTAGACCACAACTTCCAGAATTCCAAGCCTGTATTGCCAATGACAAAGGACTGTGGGAGTTGTGGTCCAAAACATCTGGAGAGCCAAAGTTTGGCCATCAACCACTGACCTAGAGGGTGGTTTGGAGAAAATCTGATCTAGAAGAGAGTTGGGGAATGTGTGGCCCTCCAGTTTTTGTTAGATGACACGTTCCGTTGGGCCTAGCCATTGTAGCTTGAGATGATGGATCATGGGGCTTCTAGTCCAAGAACATATGATGCACCACCTATTTTAAAAGGAATTTATTATTATTATTATTATTATTATTATTATTATTATTATTATTATTATTATTATTATTATTATTATTATTATTATTATTATTATTATTATTAATTTCCCCTGCTTTTCTCCCTGTAGGGAGTTGCAGAAGCTTACAAATCATTTAGAAACAAAAATATTATAACAATATTAAAATACAACTTATTATGAAAAGGTACAGAAGAAAATCCCTTTTAAATTTTTTTAAAAATAAATACATGGAAAAAGATGGGGGGGAAAACTCCTTAAGCTTAAAATCCATTTAGCAGTTTATGTATTAACAACTTGAGTGGTGGTGGGAAAGTGTCTTTGTTTTCTAGCATAAGGACAGTACAGAGAGCACTGGTCTTTACTAGGAGGGGGCTCCATAGTTTGGATGCAGCTGTCAAAAGGTTACTAGGACCCTCACATTGCTTGTGAGGGTCCTAGGACCAAGAGAAAGCTCCTTTCAAAGACCTTAAAAGGCAGGGAGACCAGTACAGTCTGAGATGTATTGTTATGGGGCATCAACTCAGAACTGGCATATAATGACCCTAGCTGGACTTCCTAGGTAAGTGAGATGTTTAAGGATTGGCTTTACCAATTTCACACTCCAGTGAGCTTCCTTGCCTGAGCAGGGATCTGAACCCAGACCTCCTGATTTTTACTCCATCACTTTATCCACTATACCAGGCCTGCCCAACAGGTAGACCGTGGGCTACCGGTAGCCCGCGAAGAGTTCAAAAGTAGCCTGCTAGCCTTCAATAAAAAAGTGAGGGGATAAGTTTTCCACCCCTCCCTCCCCCATCCCAATTCATATTAGTATTAGTGTAGTAGCCCTCAGGCACTTTGGGCCAGAAAAAGTAGACCTTAGCCTGTTCAAAGTTGGACAGCCCTGCACTATACCATGAGAGATACATGGTATCTTTCTGGAACCAACAGCTTCATTGGACAACATGAGTAAGTGGAGGAATGAGAGATGTGTTGGATTACAGTCTATGAGCTTGTGGGAGCTGTACTTAGAATGCATTTGGGGGCCATCTTGTTCAAAAATAATTGTGCAAACAGCACTTGTTACAGCGAGCTCCAAGCCAAACAATATAACTGGATTACTATATGCATTCACCTGAGGGTAAGACTTTATTGATTCCAATGGGACTTAACTTTTGAGAAGGCATGGATTGAAGTTGTTTTGCAAAACAACATAGTAATTTTTAATAAAAGCAATTAAACATTTAAAACAGAGCAAAGCATGTACCCATCAATGAAATGTTAACAATGAGAGGCGTGATTATTATCTGAACCCAGGGCCAATCCCAGATATTTGACTACTTGAGTTGAAAAATGTCTGTGAAGATTCTCAGTCACTCAGGTGAGTTTATCTGGAAGTTGAGTCATGGCAACTGGACTTCCTTTTTTGAGAGATCGAAACATTTTGCTACTCATCCAAGCAGCTTCATCAGTCTGAGGAAAGTTAGTAGCGAGGCCTACAGTTTATAGTTCACCTTGATTTCATATCACCCTGGTCTGAATAGGCTCCTAAATTGGACAATGGCCTGAATAGACACATTAGGTGGACAATACTCTGAATAGGCTTGTAGGTGGACAATGGCCTGAATAGGATGAACGTATTCAGGCCATTGTCCAACTTATGAGCCTATTCAGACCAGGGTGATGCGAAATCAAGGTGAACTATAAATTGGAGGCCTTGCCATTAACTTTCCTCAGACTGACTAAGCAGTTTGGATGAGTAGTGAAATGTTTTGATCTCTCAAGAAGTCCAGCTGCCATGACTCAACTTCGTTGATTTGAAAAACAACCCCCAAAAACAACCAGGTGAATTTTTAAAGCTCCCCAAAGGGCAGCATCTTCCAACTCTCTTGAGGACAGCAATCAATTTTCTGGGGTACAAAAGAGGCTGCGAGGCCTTTCTGACCTCAACTACTGTACTTGCCTGCCACTTCTTACCTGCAGCATTTGCTGCCTGAGGGCACTGCCTTGCCCTACCTAATGACAGGGCTTGTTGAAAGCCTTTTGCTGCCTTGAGACAAAGGTAGCACCAGGACCAATACAAAGATAAAAGTTCACTACAGGTAGATGTCGCTGGCAAATGAATCAGCCTCCCTTCAAAGCAGGGGGCTGAAGAGCATCCTTCATTATACCTGAAGGCATCAGGCTGGCTGTGAAGCTGTGGGGGCAGATGGCATAGCACAGAGCTTTGTCCTTCCAACACCTTGCTACAGCTTCCTATTTTACCAGCATCTGCTGCCTGGAGCCAGCTGCCTTACTTTCCAGAATGGCATTAATATCTGCATTAATATCCAGAACTGATGCATTCAGTATTAAATGTCCAAATCGTATGTGACATCACAGCAAGGTATTAAAGCCCACTTTGAACTGTTGAACTCTGTGCTTTAAAGCAGCTTAAATAAGATTGGGGAGGGGGAAATAATTATCTCTTCTGGGCGTATATTTCCTATCCCCCCTCTCTTTCGCTCTCTCTTTTTCATTTATTTAATGCACACAAAAATGAAATGTCAGATACATCCAGTGCCCAGAAGAAAACTGCTTACAAAATTTCCTAACCTTGCTATATTTGCTCCACTCAACCTTCTTCAATAATCTACATATAACCCACTCAAAACACTGGAGAATAAACTTGGTATTTTTATGGTCTCTGTTATTTTGCTACTAAAGACTTTCCGATGACCAAAAATAAGACAATGCTTGCAGAAAATTAGTTAAGCACAAGATGTAGGGAGAGGGGGGAAAGACTGTACTTTTATATTCTCTCAATTCTTTCCCAAAGACATGGTATTTCTCAATAAAAAGAAAGGCCAAGCTTTGTCTAACGTTCATGTGAGATTTTAAGTCACAGACTTGCTCCCATAAGCCTTTAAATATTCATCACATTAGGGGTCTATCAACCCACTGCTCAGTGTAGGAACCTACAAATTCATGAGGAAGGTGCCAAAAAAATCCCAGAGTAAAGTACTCCTTGTGTTTTGGGGGAGGGATCCTAATTACCTTTGGGTTCCCCCTTACATAGTTCTAACCACCTGCCCTTACAATGCCATTCTACTTCATTCCCATTCTAGTTAATTTTGTTGAAAGTACCGGTAAGTCTTTATTATCTTGTGGTTTCTTGAATAAAAAGAAAACAGACACAAACACCAGCAGACTTTGGGGTTAAACACACCTAGAAACTGAGGCTGCACCTCCATAACTAGAAGCAGAAATGGAGTTCAGTTACCCGTTAATATAATCATTGTAGAAAAATTGGAAACATTGTGCTTGTGGTTAAAAATTTAAGTTGTAGTTAAAAATGGCCTTTTTGTTGGGGGAGCTGGGAAGGGGGGAAAAGAATATTGGAAGAGATCTGAGATTGTAAGATTGTAATTATCAAGTATGTGGAAAATCAATTAAAAAAAATTTAAACAGTTACCCGTTACCAAGTAAGAATCATATTGTAATGAAAAGTGACATCAGACGGGTTGATTGTTCCACATTGATTGGCATTTCTTCTACTCTACTAACAGATCATACTGATTATGTGATTCACATTGCCTATACAGTGGTACCCCAACTTAAGAGCAGCTCGACTTAAGAGCAATTTGACTTAAGAGCGGGAAACTGTTGGTGTTTTAACTGCCGCCTTACAAATTGTAGATATGGTTTGCCTGACTTACAAATATTATTTTTCATTTCTTCATTTTTTAACTTATTTTTTCAATTTTTTAGATAGGTACCCTGACTTAAGAGCAGTTTGACTTAAGAGCATGCATTCGGAACGGATTAAATTCGTAAGTTGAGCTAACACTGTATTTCTTTTCTTGTACAATACTGTGTCTGTTTTAACTCGATGGGACACAGTAGGAACTCTTTTCTTCTTCCTCCCCATCCTTTCTCTCAGCAAATATTACCAAATACCCCCCTTCTTTATACTACCTTTTAGATATTGTTCCTACTCATCTACAGTAGGTACACTAAGTAAATATCAGCTACAGAACAGGCTTTAAGGACATAGATTTACAGAAATTGTTTGAAAAGTACCTCAAGCTTCTGCTGCAGGTAGCTGTTGCTTCAATGTGTTTTTTTAAAAAAAAACAGCTAACAACCAATATAATGGTGGTGTGATGTAGCAATTTATCTGTACAGGGTAAAATTTGAACAAGACAAATCATTTCATATACACAGGGAGGTGGATTTGACAATTTTTGAGGCATATGTAGTTCTTGTTTCCATTGCATATACGTAGTTGAAAACAAGAACTAAACAAGATTTTTAACTACTAAAATAGTGCTGAAATGGTTTATCAGTAACAAAAACAGGGGGGCTGAAATGATGAGAAACAGCAGGACAAGTGTCTGTTTGGTTCTGCCCTTTGTTATTCACCAAAGGGGTTAATTGCAAGCAACATGTTCACCCGTACCTCGATGAGGGCTCCTTGAGGACTGTGGTACAGGCACTGGTCATGTCGGGGCTGGATTATTGCAACGCTCTCTACATGGGGCTCCCCTTGAACCTTGTTCGGCGATTGCAGCGGGTCCAGAATACGGCAGCCAGGTTGGTGGTTGGTGCGCGCCGTTATGACCGCACCACCCCTATCCTGGCTCGCCTACACTGGTTACCCGTTGCCTCCCGAATAAGGTTCAAGGTGTTTGTTTTGGTTTACAAAACCCTCCATGGCTTGGCCCCGGCTTATTTGGTGGAGCGTATCTCCCAACAACTTGACCTGGCCCGACCCACCCGTTCTTCGGTGGCCCTGTCGCTGCGGACTGTCACCCCGAGGGAGGCCCGCAAAGTGAGTACTCGCGGACGGGCCTTCTCGGTGGTGGCACCATCAATTTGGAATAAACTTCCCGGCGAACTACGGCAGGCTCCCTCGCTGGCGGCATTTAAGAAGAACCTTAAGACCTTTCTCTTCCGGGATGCCTATGGCGACGGCTAGGGTTCCAGTCTGGTTTTTTTCTTTTTTTTCTTTTCCCCCCGCCTATCCAAGCTTGGACATCTTATTCTAGCCACTTTGTCGCTTTATTGGTTCTCATTTTAATGCTGTGAACCGCCCTGAGTCCCCTTGGTGGGAATAGGGCGGTATAGAAGTGTGAATAATAAATAAATAAATAAATAAATATTAGTTATTATTGGCCGCTCTAGCCCCTCTCTGCTTTAATAGAACCCTGTAGCTTTCACTCTCAATCCATAGTGGATGGGATGGGAGATGCAATCTTAAATTTCCAAGGTGCTTCAAGGTAGCTTTGTTTTGGATCATGGATTCATGATGCAATCTTAGAACTGTTGTTGGTGACTCAGGCAGTTTTGAAAGGAAAATCAAGGCAGGTGTCAGATAGAGCCCTTGCTGGAGTTATTTATGCCCCTCCCCCAACAGCTGTCTGGATTCTTGGGAGCTGATAAAAATCATGGGAAGAATAATAATAATTATTATTATTTGAAAATGGTGTGAGGTGGCACTTTCAATTTTAACGAGACTCTTCCCCCCCCCCCTTAACATAAGCCCATTGTGTTGACCTCTTTCACTGTACCTCTCCCTCTTGAGCCTTGAGCCCTGTTGTGAATGCAATGCTCAGGTGGCCACCCACAAAATGGCCATTGGCCCCGCTGAGATTGCTCATTCGTGCATTGAGATTTTCCCCTCATTGCAGTTTTCTTTCCTGTGTTTTCCCCACAGGACTGGATGGCAGCTGTTCCTCTGTTCAAGAGAAAATTGAGGGCTCTCTGTGGGCACACCAACAGCCAGATATTAACTCTGCCCAATAGCTACTGGCCGCCCAAGTGTGGAGTCTTCTGACGCTTCCATGAAATGTACTGTAGATATTCTAGGGGTTGAGTCACACTGGCACGTTCATCATTTGGGTAGCTGATCACTAACAATACTCTTAGGCAAAGGGTGCAAACTGTCTATGCCTGGAAAGAAACTGTGTTTGAGATGAAAGTAGGATGATTTTCTCTGTGGGCAACTGAGCTGCAATATATGATTCATCCCAATCATTTATTTGAGTAAAAAAAATCACATACAGTTTGTGTTTGAGAGGGCACACAGAGTGGAACCAAGGTGACATACACAGATGTAGGAATTAGCACTAGGTCACTGCTGGGGGCTTGAGGCTCATGTCAGCCTCAATGCCTGTTTACAGTAGTAGAATGTACAAGCATGGAATGGGCAATGGCGTGATGCTGAATGCTGCTCTTTTTTTTTTACCTGATTGCCTCCTTGTTATTTTCCATCTCCTTATGAAGTCAACCAAGTGGACTATTATGATGTGCTGTAGTGAGTTAAGTATCTTGTTGAAGAGCCAGAGGTTGGAGAAGTTCAGTTCCCCAATTCCACTGTGTATCCGGAAGAAGCAACCCATGTGGCCTTGGATAAGCTCTACAGTCCCTGAATGCCCTCCAGAAGAAGAGAATGGGGAACCACATCTGAGTACTCTCTACCTAGAAAACTTTGGAAAGAGACGCTAACACACAATTATTAATTAATAACTAGGGGACATCCACTCAAATTGAGGGTTGGGAGAGTGAGAGCAGACAAAAGAAACTATATTTTTACCCAGTGTGTTGTTAGTCTGTGGAACTCCCTGCCACAGGATGTGGTGATGGAAAATATATTAGAGGCAACCTTGCAAAGGGTTATAGGGCTGCATGGGTAACCCCTGTCCCCACCCTACCCTTGCTTGGTGCATGTCAGAATCTCTGAATGCACATTGATGCATGCCTATAGCACTTCTCAGCTCAAAGCTATTGGCTAACTAACCAGGCTTTATGAACACTTATTTTTTCCATAGGAAATCTACAGAGACACTTTGGAATATGATTCAGGCCCTTCTTGATCTGTGTATCAAACACACCGGTAAGAGGGAACAGCAGCACTTGATGCGTCACACAGCCACCTGACTCCTTGCAAAAATATTTAGAATTAATGGCTAGGTGGGTGTATCATTAGAACATGAATAAATGGATGTCACTTGTCCTTTTCCAAGGAGAAAGGTGGGGTTAAAATACTCTAAAATAAATAAAATAAATAAAAAATAAATGCATTATACAGTATAGTTAATATGGCAGTATTATAAAATGGCAAACCATAATCTATTCAAAAATGTAACAATGCAACATGTAGGAGTTGGTGCTCAAAATGGCACAGTAATGGCTGAGGTATGAGGTAGCACAATAAGACTAATCCTGCCTTCTTGTATACTGGGAAGGCTGGGGGTTAAGCATAATTGCTTCCAATATGTAAATTCAGCTCTCATAGTGAGGGCTTAGATACTTGGTTTCTACTTCTTCCTGCTGCCAAACTCCACTAGAACACAGGGAAGCAGGAGAGCGATGACACAGCCAGTTGTGGGCAAAGTGACCTTATGAGAAGATTCCCCTACCTGTAGATCTCTGAACAATACTCAAAGCAGAGCTCTGTGGCTCCTTGGAAGCCAAATAAAGACCAGTGATACCAAGGATTAGCTCTTTTTCCATTTTATATTGCCAATTCTTAATTTGCTTAGCATTTTTTTGGAATTCTGCCTAGATAAATTCATGGTTCCAATCAACTTTATATTATGTATATTGAATATTTTTAACGCAGTCTAGGCTAAATACTAACAAATTGGGTCTGTATGCATAGAATCACTCTAGGGCAAGCACCCCCGTGCAAAAGCAATATTTAAATTAAATCTGCTTTCCCTAGCCTAGTATCTCCCAGACATTCTTGGACTATAGTTCCCATCTTCCCCAGCCAACATAGCGGGCAGTACTGGGGTTGTCATCCAAAAACACCTGTAAGGTGACATATGAATTCAGCTAACTTAAAACAGGCGAAGCACTAATCTCTCTAATTTATTCCGTTTTTATTAATGCTTGTTTGGGGGGGGGGGGGGAGAATGTTTTTCCTCAGCCAATTAGATAAAAGAGCGAGTGTAAATATTTGTGTCATGATACTGTTCAAATGGTATATAGTGTCGCCTAATAAGTATGTTTTGGCACCACCTCCAACTTGCTTCTTGCGGCTCAAGCTACAAAAGGGTTGGGCTACCAATCCATTATGCTCAATCGAGCAGCTGCTTCATTATGGGGGCATTGTGAGGAGGGGTGGAGAGGTGAGTGGAAGTGAGATATTGAAGAATAAAACTCTAGATTAGTTAAGTGGCCTGCCGTGTGCCTGCTAAACTAATCTGTTTCTTTCAGGCGTAGGAGGCTACCGTACCATCCCAGCACACAGTGTTCAAAGTATCACCTATCAAACTAAGCAACTTCTTTGAGGGGTGCATATGTGTGAGGAAAGTGGGTTCCATTTTGTCCTTCCCCTCTGCAGGGCTGCCCCAAGTCCTCCTATTGCTTGAGGTAAGTGTAGCACTCCACACCAGCAATGGAGAAGCAGTGAAAACGCTCTGTACTGAAATTCAGTGGCAAGTCTAATAAAAGCCTTTATTATTTATCTTATTTGTTCTGTCCCACTTTCCCTTTGGCTCCCCCATTCTGAATTTCCTTCACAACAGCCCTGCAGGGCAGGTGAGCATGGGGATGATGATTAGCATCAGCTACTTAGAGAATTTGAAAGGAGAATTTGAATCCAAGTCTCCAAAGAATTTGAATCCCGACTGCCTTTTTTTTAAAAAAAAATGGAGTCGAGGAGATAGATGTGGATCTTGGCCTTTACTTCAAGCAATGAGGAAAACAGTGAAAGTCAGGAGAAATTACTTTTTGATCTCCTCCTTCCAGAATCCCCAGGTTGGCATGACATTGGCTATGGGGTCTGCAGGACTCTGGGAGTTGTAGTCCCCGTACATCATCTTCCTGAGGGCTTATGATAGTAGGAGAAAATAAGCCGGGCCACTTTTGTGGTTTTGGTTTCATAGTGGTGATTGGATGATCCCCAGTTTCTAACAGACTGTGTAAGCCATCCTGTTCACAAAAGTGGAGAGCATCATTGCCTTTTTAAAAATATTAAAAAATAAATAAATTCTGTATGATTAGTCCTCCTTATGTACAATCTTTTCACTACCGCCGCCACCCAAAAAAGTGGGTGGAAGAGAAGAAATTGGAAGCTAAATAAATAACATGTTCACGTAGACCAAATGTCAACAACAGCTGTCATCCCAAAAGTTTTGAGCTGCTCCCATTTGTAAATGATGTCCTCATTGGACTGTTTCCCAAATTCCCATTCAATGTGTGTCCTTCCACCCAGCCTGCCACCTTCACCACACAGTCTGCTGTCTGTTTTTATGAAGACACTTTTCATACACTTTGGGACAAGAGAGGTGTTTTTTTTTTTTAAAGGAAAAAAATATTTAAAATGACTTTTGTTTTAAATTGAAAACAAGCCAAACCATGCATAATGACCCTTTTATGTACTCTTATCCTTCCAGACAACTTCTTTTTCCTCTCTAATACAGACTGTAAGCTCCTTCGGACAGATTATTATGCATGTGCTTTTCCTGTGTGCTGATGTACACTATGATATATGAACTGCAGCTCTCCAAATAAATCCTGAAAGTCCATTCCTTTCCCATCTTAATAAGTTTGATGTTATTTTTGCATTCCAGTACAGCACGCACACGCACACGCACACACACACACACACACACACACACACACAAATACAATATTATTTAAGTTTGCTGTACAGTACTAATTTACAGTGCAATAGTATGCATAGATACCTGAGGTACAGTATGTCCCATTGGTTTAAAGGGGTTGGGCACCAATTAGGTGCCCATACAACTGCAGCCTATTTTAAGCTAATTATTATACTGTATAGCATTCGGTTCAGTCAGTGATAATCCTCTTAGAGCTTCAGTTCTTGAGTAAATGGTTGTTTTACACAAGGAAGGACCATGCAGAAAATCACATGGGAAATACCAACTGCTCACAGATGTCAGCAGGAAGTTTTCTGCATTATGTCCTCTGACAATCAGGACAGTAGACCACTTACATGAGCAGGATGGCTGACGGAGGCAACAGAGCTCTGAATACTGATTTCACTGATACCTATGCCCAAATCCACTCACAACATTTATATTAGAAAGAAGGCGGTTTTGACAAAGGCCTAGCCGTATTTCCAAATTATGGGCTTTTCAAAATTATTATTATTTTGGTAGAAAGGGGGGAGTGTATGCTGATTACTCAGGAAGTGTGACAGAGCAGGACAAGCATTTCAAGAGTTGTGTGCAACTAACCCTATCGGGATCAAATGCCCAGCTCTTTAAATTCATAACTTTTTCCATGTCAGACCTCACCACATCACAGAAGGAAGTAGCGATTCTTCCCTCCTTCAAAATAGTTTTATTTCCTGTTTGTTACTTTCAGTATAAAACCCCGATCAGAAATTATTTTGATTACCAGTTCTAATTATGAGGTAAACATTGGATGAGGCAGTTTACTTTTTGAATTCAACCTTTTGTATTTGTCACCACAAGCACCAGGGAAATTGGGACAAGATAATAGAAATAGGAAGATACCAATGTAATAATGAGTCAAGTGACACTCCATGAAAAAAATATATTTTTGTATGAACTGTATATAGGTCTACTCAGAAACAGACTGCTGTAGTCCACGGAATCTCATGCTACAGTAAAAGATGGCCTTAAAGACATCAAAAGGTAGATACTGTTGCTACAAGAGAGTGAAATAATTGTCCTTCTTACCTTCATACCTTCCTTCAATTATAATATATACAGTACTGGAATTTCTTTCCAGGGGAACAATGTACCACAAGCTTTCCAGGAGTGTCAAAAACAAAAAACACCCAAAACCCAACAGCTTTAACAAAAATTTATGTTCATTTATACTCACTGAGCTACAATGTACTTGGGCACCCCGATTGGTCTCAATGGAATCAACCAGTCATTTCACGACAAGGTAAAACAAATTAAAAATTTGCCATCTATTTTACTCTTTCTGATCCCATGAGTTCATCTTATACCAAACTTTTTTTTTCTGCCAGAAATATACATCAGTAATAATGTGGAAATTTTTTTGCAGTGTTTTTTCTGCAAAATTATGACCAGCTTCCACCCAGAGGGGTCACACCCATTCTGACTAAAGGTATTTATTTGCAATTTCATGAGTTCTCTTTAAATAAATCACACAGCCCACATGAAATTCTCCTGGGAGATGCTTGCTTCTTCACTGCATACACAGACCATTGACCCAATAGTTCCTGTACAATTGCACTCAAGATGACAATATAGCTACCAGCTGAACTATTTGCAAAAGGCTTAAATCACAGACTAACAAACATCTTTGCCACACTTACTGTTGAGTTTGATGGAGTCAGGTCCACCACCAGCTCGTAGGCATTCACCTCCGAATCATTCAGGGCACCTATGGTTTTACTGCAGCTGAAGTCCGTGGATGGGCATGAGATGCCTTTTGGGAAGGATTGCGTATTCATATGGGGAGGAAACCAGAACAACTTCCCAGAAATTCCACCAAAAGAAAGACCAACCATTCAACCCCAAAACACTAACAAAAAAAACCCAAAACACTTCCACTGCGTTCTTTAAACAATCAACAGAGTTTTGGCAATTTTAAACTTCTGAAATAGCCTCTTTTTCTCTCTCTCTTTTCCTTGAATGTTAGCACAATCCAACGGGATTTCCACCACCCCCTCCATTAATACTCAGCATCCCTCTTTCAGCCTGTAAGCTCAGCAATAGGCAGCAGCAGTCGAAACAGCTTTCCATTTAAATATATGTGCCAGCAGATGTTGCACATGCCCAGTGAGGTGCTGATTTGTCCCATGCAAATTCGAGGCAGCAGTTTAACTCTTCCATTAAATCCACAGACATCTCAGCTGCTCGATTGCCCCTGGGACAAAATGGAGACACTGTCACCCTGGCATGCAGGTCTTACATGCCAGCCAAAAGAGTATCATTCTGAAATATGTAAAGATGCATCTAATCACCATTTTGCTGCCATGAAAGACTGCTTTTCCTGTACCTGAAAAGCAACATTTAACAGTACAATACCAAGGGTATGATCCAGCCAAAATTTAATAGTTCTTTAGAAAATCGTGTTCTGAAAAGTACTCTGCAGAAGAGAAATAATGGTATGCTTGAATGTCCCATTGAAATCCATAGCAGAAAGTAAGAGGACTTGCTTTGGTCTGCATTAGACTCAAAATAGGCACAGGCACAGCAATGATACCAGTTGTATTATTTTGTATATGAGTTAAGAACTTTGTTTAAAAATGTGGGTCAAAACTAATCATTGCCCTACTTTTCCAAGAAAGAAAGGAAGGAAGGAAGGAAGAACGAAGGAACGAAGGAACGAAGGAATGAACGAACAAACGAAAGAAAGAAAGAAAGAAAGAAAGAAAGAAAGAAAGAAAGAAAGAAAGAAAGAAAGAAAGAAAGAAAGAAAGAAACATAATGTATGCTATCTAGTAATCTGTTATTTGAATTTGAAAACAGAAAAAAATAGACTTTTAAAAATTCAAAGAGACAAAGTCAGTCCACAGGCTTTGATGGCAATTTTAGTGTGATGATTTTAGTATAAGGTTTTGTTGTTGTTTTAATTATTTATTGATAACTGATGTTTTAATTGTTTTAATTCCTTATTGTAAGCCGCCCAGAGACCTTTGGGTAGTGGGCGGCATATAAGTTGTAAAAATAAATAAAATAAATAAAATAAAAATATCCTTCTTTTTTTGTTGTATGAACACTTTGAGCACTTTGGGCTGGAAAAAGTAGACCTCAGACTGTTCAAAGTTGAACAACCCTACTGTAGACATACAGGCACTGCTCACATAATGACAGAGATTCTGTTTCTATGACTAGGCCATTAACAGAATCAGCCATTAAGTGAGGAGCTTAAGGGAGATGTCTTGTGGTGTGTTGAGGCTGCTCCCCTTGCTGGGAGGCCAGAGTGAGGAGGCTCTCCTGAAGGCCACGTGGGAAGCAGAACAAAAAGGTGGGCCAAATAAAGATGAAAGTGGCTGCTGCTCCACCCCACTTGGGTCATTCTCTCTGGGCCTTTTCACACGACCCCTAAGATCCGCTGGCCACTTAAATTCAGACCAGAGATCTTGGGGGTTCATTGCTCTTCCTGCGTCCCCACCCCTCCACACTTCCTTGATCCTGTCTGTGTGAGGGGAGGGAGAAAAAAAGGGACAAAAGAATGCAGGGTCACCTCCGTTTGCCGGTCCAAGCCTCCCCAAGCCCCGTCGTCATCCCTGATTCCTTAAGGGGCGGGAGGCAAAAAACAACAACAAACAGAAGCGAGGAGAGCCTGGCACTCACTCCTTTACATCCGGATCTGGGATTTTTCACCCTCCAAGAGCAGGTACCTGAAAAGTGTGCTGGGATGTGCTTAGGCGGGTGTGGCCGCACTTAATTTTCTGTAAACTCCGGAGCTGGTGGGGAAACAATTTTAAGCTCCGGAGCTGGGAGCCATTTGCGGCGGAGTTTAGGAGTTGTGTACAAATTTTCTCTGACAGAGGCATCGTGATGGCTGCAGCGAACACCCGTCCATTGGAAGCAGTGGAGGGGAAAGAAGGTATAGGAGATGCTGTAGCCCTGCTTTCTCCCCTCTGCTGAAAAGAGAAATGCAGGCAATCAGAAGCGGGGCAGAAGCTTTGGCCCAGGAGCCCCTATGGGCTGGAGCAGTAGGTTCTTCCTGAGGCAGCAGGAAGTAGGTGGCAACTTTGGCCATTGCTGATGCTTGTAAATCCGAGAGGTCATTAAACAGGTAGGTTGTTGAGTGTGGAGTGGCTGAAGTCTATTAAAGCTTTTGACAATGGACCCCACGATATTCTGGTTAGCAAGCTAACTAGGTGTAGGCTGGATAGAACAACAGTCAGGTGGCTATTGAATTTTATCCAGGGTGTGATCATTAGTGGCTCCCTCTGCAATTGGGAGGAGGTAATAAGTAGGATAACCCAGGGTTAAGTTCTGGGCTCAGTGCTTTTCAGCATTTATTAATGACCTGGATCAGGGGGGCACAGGAAATGCTAACCAAATTTGCAGATGCAAAAAAAAAGCTAATACTTTGGAAGACAGAAACAAAATTCAGAATGACCTAGATAGGCATTTTGCTCTGGGCTGAAAACAACAGAATGAAATTCAACAGGGATAAATGCACAGTACTGCACCTCGGAAAAAGAAAACAAGCGCACAGTTACACAGTGGGAGATACCTGGCTCAGTAATAAGAACAAGAAGGCTCTTGAAATCCCCACAGATCTCAAGCTGAATATGAGCAAACAGTGTGATGTGGCAAAAAAAAAAAAAAAGATAAATGCTATTTTAGGCTGCATTGACACTAGTATAGTATACAAATCCCACAAGGTACTAGTTTCCTTCTATTCAGCACTGCTTAGATCTCAGCTTGAGTACTGTGTCCAGTTCTGGACTCTGCATTTCAAAAAGGATGCTGATAAAGTGGAACAAGTTCAGAGGAGGGCAACAAAAAATTACCTGTTAAGCAGTATGGCAATGGAACCAATTCCCTCAGGAGATGCTGAGTGTTCCAACACTGGATGCATTCAAGAGGAATCTAGATAACCATCTGGCAAATATCCTTTGCTTTGTGTTTGTGCCTTGAGAAGGGGATTCGACTCAATGGCCTTGTAGGCCCCTTCCAACTTTATGATTCTATGAATGAATCCAAATTTCCTTACCCAATTCTTCTTATCTGTACTGTACTCTGTAATGTAAAGTTTGATGTTCTTCTGATGTTCTTTGAGAACTAGTAAAGAAGCAGCCCTGGCAATTGCTTTGTGTTTGGGTGGGAAGTGGATAACTGCTGAAGACGAAGTCAGCTTCTGGGATCTTCCCCGGCTTCATTTCTCTTTGGGAATGAAGTGAGTAGAGGAGGGTATCCTGTGCAGATCATCTTGATGGCTGGCATTGCTGTTGTCAAGGCTTAGTCGGCCTTTTGCTAAGTAAAGCTTGGCATCCTTTTCCTGCAGCAATATTGGGCTGTTTCCTGGCCTTTTGAACCATGGATAGAAGTGTAAAAAACCACATTGATAAACCAGAGGTTTGTTTTTTGAAGAATTGAATTTTCACTTTAATAGGAGTGGACAGTTTTAGTTGAGCCCAGGAGCCAATTTTCTGCTTCAGGATCCTTCGCAGAACACAAAAACTGCCCAAAATGCCAAAAGGGGGAATGATCATAAAAGGAAGTGACAAGAAGTTTGTTGCCAATATTTTAAAAAACTGGTCTTTGTGTGTATATATGATATTCTAAGCAATGCAAGAGGGGGTCCTGCATCCTAGTTAGAATATGAATTTCAGCAATTAATGTTTTCTTCTCTCTCTCTCTCTCTCTCTCTCAGCTTGGGGGTCACAGTTGGCAGTCCTTTGTGAAACCTTCCTCTACAATTAATAAGGCTTAGAGACTCCCTCTTGCAAATAACAGCAAATCAGAGAGATGTCTTTACAATCCACGTGTCTTCTTCTGCTTCTTGCCTTCTCCTGCACTTGAACTGGAAGTCTTTGTGTTTAGATTCCACTGATCTGTGAGTCTCCAAAAGAATGTTTGCCCTTAACAACACAGAAACCATTCTGTCATATTCTGGAGAAGCCTTCCTGTAAAAACCATCCCATTGCAATTAAGTTTGAATTATACTGTTGGCTGCAAAGTTGGCAGCTTGGAGGTTCAAATCCCAGGTGCCACAGAGTGGAGTGAGCTCCCACTGTTAACCCCAATTTTAGCAATTTGAAAGTATGTAAATGCAAGTAGATAAATGGATACTGCCCTAAAAAGCAGGGAAGTAAACAGTGTTCCGTGCAGAGAAATGCATTCAACCATACCGGCCACATGGCCATGGACTTGCACAACACTGACTCTTTGGCTTGAAAACAGAGATGAGCACTGCCCCTAGAGTTGGATACAACTAGCACGCATGTGCAGGGGGAAACTACCTTTTTATACATTAGCTATATGTCTAGAACGTCACAATACAGAGGCAGTTTAGCGTCTTGAAACTCTGGACTTTCCTCGGGAATATAAAAAGAATATTAAAAGGCTCTCTACTCCCATGAAACTTTGCTGAAGGAACAAAGTCTTCTGAGTTCTGGTACGTCCATGTGTTGAAAAGATTGCCTTTCAGTTCCGAGTTCTAACTTGCTCTTCAGTTCAGCCTCCTGTTCTCTTCCATGTGACAATGTATTTAGGTGGGATTTCAAACCAGTTTATGAGGAGGGAAGAGGTTAATGGCAAACAAGACAAGCAATGAGAGTTTCCTTCTGCCCCAAGCAAGAAGTCAAAGATCAAGCTGAAGTTCCCACTCTGGGTAGCACCCTGGAGAGCTCCACATCCAACCAAGAAAGAAAGAAGTCTTAACAGAGAATTCCAGATGGAGCTGCCTATACAGTTACTTTCATCACTATAGGGAGCAATCCCTTTCATTTAAAGGCACCTTTCCTGTTTCAGCAGACACTAGTCTAACAGTTGGTGAGAGACTATGGTTCTAAAGGGATTTCTGGGCCCCAGCTTACAGGCTTGGAGGTACTGTGCATTGTAATCCAACACAGGAGAAGAGTGGCCATTGAGAAGGCTGCTCCATTGCCTTGTACTCAGAGGAGATCAGTGTGACCTCAGGCAATGAAGGCTAGAACAACACAAGGGCCAGTGAGGAGGGCAACCTTGGGGGTCATAGCACCTCTTGTTTTTATTCTTTGTCTTCATTTGGTCATTAGACCCGGCTTCTGCCCAATCTCCCCTCCCCCTGGCAAGAACTTCAATTTCAGTTTTCCCATTCTGTCCTGACTTTGAGCTTGTCCCACAGCATCTGTCTTGTCTCACAGTGATGACCACAATCCAGACTTAACACTACCTGGTGGAGATGCCCAAAGCCACTCCAATATTCCTGCCAAGAATACTCAAGGGACATGGGGTCATGAAGAGCCGGTAACGACTGTAATGACACAACACACACACACACACACACACACACACACACACATTATGGCTGATGGCCAGTCTTGTAACTAGGGTCTGTGTCACCTGGGGCAAACACGGATTCTCTGTTTTCCCCCCACCTTGGGTGGTAAATAAAGCAGAATAACATAACATTTTCACTTCAGCATTATTCTAAACATTTTGGCATTTTCACACACACACACACACACACACACACCCAAGTGCAGTGCCTGGCACACATGCCCCATTTGCTCCCAACCCCCAGCTGTGGCCTTGGTGATGTTCAAAATGAGAATGGATTAGAAATTCAGCCTCATGGATGATGATTTTGGTGAACACAACTTGTAAGCCCTAAATTAGGATCACCACTACAATAGTGCTTCCCCAGCCTGGGACTCTCCTTATGCGTTGGGCTAAAACACCCCTCATCCCTAGCCAGCATAGTGGTTAGGGATGTTGGGTCTTATAGTGCAACACATGAGAAAACTGTTGGTTGGGGAAGGCTGCTCCATTACAAAATGTTCTCCCTGAATTTGACAATGAGAGTTCCTTTCCGCTCCAAGGAAGAAGTCAAGGATCAAAAGACTGGATAACATCTGGCCAATTATCAGCTACCTAAATATCACAGGCATGCTTAATCGCTGCCGTCATGGTTCCCCGAGCCTTGCAGGCACCCTGTCTGTTCCCTGATTGACCTTAATTACCATCATTAAATGTAGCTGTAAAAATAGATGGCATTAGCTATTGCAGAAGAACCTTTTGTGAGCTGAGGGAAATATTACTCTAACAGGGAAAATGGGGCCTTGAGGGACTTACTTGGAGGTTAAAGCTCTTACATTGCTTTTCTGGCTACAGTTCACCTCAGCTGGGAGATGAAAGTTTTTCTCTATCATGAGAACTGATGGCTATGCCGTGTTACCCTCCTGCCTTCTACCCACGGCATGCTCAGCAAATTTTTTTGAAAAGAGACATACTTAATTCCAGGAAATGAGCAGCCCAGATGTTCACTCCAGCTTCTCTCAGGATTTCTGAAAGCTATATAGATCAATCTCCCAGTTATATCGATCAGCTACTGGGAAGCGCAAGGGAAGGACAGTCGTTCAGAAGCAGTGGGTGTGGGTTTCCATCATGCCATCTCAAGTTTAACCAGCCGCATGGTAGGGAGGCTGCCTGACAGCCCAAAGAAACACTGCCAGTCAATCAGCTTTCCCCAAATCATTCCCTTTCGTGTGTTTTGGATTACAACACAACACCCATGCACCTGGCCCCAACATCTGGTAGACATCAGAGCTCTATTCAAAACTTATGTCTGAAGTGGAGTGGAAGGCTGAGGGAGCCCTATTTATAACTCACACCCACTCCAATGTTCCCCTCCCTGCCAAGAGTCCCTGAGAACTTTGTATGAGGAACACAAAGGTCTGAAGGAAAGTTTTTGTGTTCTGCTCACCTTGCCTAGAATATTTGTATGACTAGAGGCTTGGCCTTATCAGGCCTCCCTGTCATGAGAACACTGCAAGAGAGCCAAACACACTTACATTCTTTGCTTCACAACACTGTGATCGTCATATGAAGGTCTCAGTGACTTTCACAGGGAGAGGGGGAAGCCTTGTCCAAATATAAGCTGTAAAGCATGTATAGGACTTAGGTTGAGGGACACAGGACTAGACAGAAGAATAATATTTCAAGGTACTGTATATGGTGTGGCATTTACCTGTATGATTCATAATGCATGAGAGGTGTCTGTGCTGATTGGAGGGTTTATGGACCAATGAGAGAGTCTGGGGAGTGGCCTGAGAAGATTTAAGGCACTGCTCAGTATTGTTTTAGTTAGATAGGGGCTGACAGAAAGACCTACACTTTCTGAAGAAATGTCCACAGATTGCTAAAGGACATATAGGGTCTGGCACCATCTGAGAATCAGAGAGGGCTAAAGAAGAGATAGGATTTTAGAGGATTTGTGACAAAAACTAAGTGTTTAGAATTAGCAACTTAGGAACTGGGTGTACATTAATCAGCTGTATTGATGATCAAACTTAAATTTCCTTTTGACATTTTCTGGGAAATTTCTTTATTTTCTTTATTCTACTATCTGGGTCAAAGGTAAAAAGAGTACTTCCTATTAGAGATGGCATGAAACGAGCGATTTTTTGTTTTCATTTTCGTTTTTTCATTTCGTTATGCAACGAAAATGAAACAAAAAATTTTTTCAAAACGAAAATGAAAACGAAAACGAAAACAACCAATTTTGCCGTGTTTTTCGTTTTCGTTGCAGCAAATGCATTGAACTGAAAAGAATGCTAACAAAACAGCAATTTTTCATTTTCGTTTTCGTTTTTTCGTTTCGTTACCTAACGAAACGAAAACGATTTTTTTTTTGCAAAAAAACTCACGAAAACGAAAACGAACCGAAACGGACCCCTAAACGACCAAACGACAAACGAAACACCATTTTTTGAGTCGTGCCCATCTCTACTTCCTATAACTTTTCCAACTTTTTAACATGTTTATCAAAAAGGGTATCAATATTTTTAACTACTTTCCTAACTTAATCTTTTTTAAAAAGTCTCCACAGCTTCCTCTCTTCAGTCCAATGCTAAATCTTTTCATATCACATTTTTATTATTTGTTATAATGAATCTTGTTTATCATTTATATGAATAATAATCATGTGCCATCAAGTCAATCCAAACTTATGATGACTGTTTTCCAGGGTTTTCCAGATAGAGAATACTGAGAAGAGTTTGACTACAGTATTCCCTTCTTGAGCCACCCTGAGAATGTGCAGCTGGGCCAAGGCCACACAGGCTGGCTGTATTTGTAGAAAGCACATGGGTAGTTGAACTTCTAATCTCTGGCTGCTCAGCCAGGTGCCTAAACCACCGTAGCTTACAGCAGGGTAGAAATTAATGGGTATTTGTGATAGGGCAGAGGAGGGCAAAATGTGGTTCTCCTGATACTGCTGAGTTCCTATCTTCAGCATCAGTTACCACTGGCTATGCTGGCTAGAACAGTTGGGAGCTGCTACCCAACAAGGGCTTCAGGGGTTATCTTTCCAGAAGCAGTACTCAAGGGAATTTTTCTTCAGGGTAAATAGATACACCAGGGCTGTCCAACTTTGAACAGACCGAGGTCAACTTTTTCTGGCCCAAAGTGCCTGAGGGCTACTACACTAATGCCTCTACTTATGAATGTTATCCATTCCAAGCACATGCTCTTAAGTAAAAAAAAAGTGTAAGTAGAGCAGCAGTTTCCCATAGGAATGCATTGATTTTCAATGCATTCCAATGGGAAAGCTGACAATGCACACACTTCCCTTGCACTCGCTAGATCATCTGGCCAGCGGGGGAAGCAGGGGACCACCCATGGCCCTTGAACTCCCCCACTCAGCTGAGACAGTGGGCGGGCAGACCCAGAACTTTGCTGGGGCAGTGGTGGTCCTTGGGATGGGGGAGGGAGAGGGAGAGAACTTATTCCCTCACTTTTTTTTATTAGTGGCCTGCGGGCTACTTTTGAACCCTTCGCAGGCTACTGGTAGCCTGCAGTCTACCTGTTGTGCAGGCCTGAGATACACAATCAGGAGAGAAAAGTGTTGTGTAAAAATAGGATTTTCAACCACTTTTTGATGTTTGATGTGTGCTTGTGAAAATGGAGTCATGGAGCATGAGGGGTGGAGGGGGACGAAGCAAGCATTTATCATATTCTTGTCTGTCTGCAACTCAGCCTTGAACAGACAACATCAAGGGAGATCACTTCAGTTGCAGCAGTTTTCTTCCAAAAGGGACACTATTTGCATCACTGCACGCCTGGATCGCAGCAGTGGGAAAAGCAGACAGATCTTTTCTACATTCCTGCTCCCAAAGTTCCAGAAACTACTAACCCTTGCCATTTCATCTGCAATTTGTCAAGAAATTCCATGGTTTATTTAAGCTTTGTGGCTTCTCTCATTCATTTTCATGCCCTGCCTTTTTTTTTGTTCATTCAAGCAGTTTTAGAATTGGGTTGCAAAAGCTGAAAACCATAATATAAAAATACATCCATTTTCAACAAGTGCTATTTACAGTATAAAACAAGAACAATGGAAAACGATAAACCCCTTTTGGTCACCACTGAAATTTCCCAGGGCTTGAAAAGTTATTTTTGGATTGCTATGACTAAATCCTCTGATTATGGTAGCTGTACATGTAGTACAAAATGGACTATTTTTGAGTTGTTGAGAATCCCCAAATTCTAAATGCTCAGTTTTTATACAGAAGATAGAAAGATCTCCTAAAGAAGGCATGCTCAAAGGTCTTAAATGCAAGAAACTGTTGGTTATATTGCAATCTCCATATGATGCCCTTAAGGAGTTTTCAGGTCGGAGGAATCTTTTGAGAGGTTCCTTCTCTACCTCAGATATTTCCCCCTGCCTTTTCCAGTCAGAGTTCAATTAGAATCAGTGTTAGTAATGGGTCAGAAGTGGACAGCTAGACTGATGTGTTACTTCCACTATACCAGTCAGTTAGTCAGTAATGAACCTAGTTAACTAGTTAAGCTCAGCCACTGCAATCAGTTAACATTTTTGCACACTATGATGTTGTTTTTATTCATGAAGTACTGTAAATAAACAGAAAGATTTTATTTCCCCCATTACCAAAGTGTCTGAGTTAATATAGTGAGACCATAAGTGCCAGTTGAGGTGAAATAACAAATAAGGAGTGGTCTACTGTGCAGGATTTCTAGCTCAATCTGCTCTATGGGTTCCTGAATAAACCATTTTATCTGCTGTTTAATTAGAGGAAATTTATGTATATTGCATTTTGATCAAAGCCACACTCAGTTTTCTCACACACTCTGCCCCCAAGAGAAGTACCAGTGTATCTTTACACTTCACAGGTGCTGTTAACATTTCTTGGCAGGTGGATATGGCCACCATAACCACAGAGCAGTTCTGCTCCACTTTCCTACCACCTGTTTTTTTCTGTATCTTTGAAAGTAATACATAGGAGATTATTTTTCAGGAGAACACCGGAAGTAATCACCTGCTGAAATTCCTCATGCCAACCCTGTTTATGAGATAAATTAATGAGCTGGTTAGCTCTGCATGAGATACCATGTGCTCAGTCTCGCTGCTATTTTCAGATTTGACAGACCCTTATTTATTGTTATAATAAATAAGTTCCTGACATGCCTGTTTATTGAGATTAATATTAAAAGCTATGCAGTATGGATTCTTATAGAGGAGGGTTTCCTGTATCTTGCCTTAATTATAGACTTTTATTAGGGGTACAGATAACAAACAATCATTTCTAATTCTCCCATGGTTACATGCCATTTCTTCAATTTCTGTTTGTTTTGTTTTCATGGCTGACTACTTTTGTTGTTACCGGAGAAGACTCATTAAAGGAAGTGAATAGCTGCATAATCCTTCCATTACACTGCTCAAGAGGCCATGGCACTAGCTGACACTGCTTTGCACGTACCTCTCAAGAACAAAGAAGTTCTGAAAGTGGTGTAATCAAGGACATGGACTGTTCGGTCCTGCAATAGCTAGCTACCCAAATTGTGTGGAGAGGTCATACTTTCTGTCATGGTTCCAGGAGAAGACTGTAGCCAGTGCTGCATTTTGTGCTGACCAAGGCACTCATTTCATTGATTCGGTGAAATGTTTTGGTTCAGCAGATCTTGGGCAGGTCTCCTAGACATCCAAATATGTTATTTGTTATCAGGAACAGAATCCATAGCAGCGCTTCACGCTTCACAAAACTACTCAGGTGTGGTGGTCTCTATTAGAGATGGGCACGAATCAGAAAAATGGCATTTCGTTTGTCGTTTGTCGTTTGTAGGGTCCGTTTTGTTTCATTTCCGTTTTTCATGAATTTTTGCAAAAAATCGTTTTCGTTTTCGTTCATTTTGTTACCATTTTGTTACCATTTAGTTCAATTTTTTGTGATTTTTTTTAAGGATTTTAAGCAATTCACTCATATTGCAGTAATGGAAACGAAACGCACAACAAAAATTTTCTGTTCATTTCGTTTCATTTTAGAGACAAAATTCATTTGCCATTTCATTATGTAACGAAACAAAAAAACAAAAACAGAAACGAAAAATTGTTTGTTTCGTGCCCATCTCTAGTCTCTATAACTCTACTGATCAGTCATAGAATCATCGTAGGGTTGGAAGGGACCTCCTGACCAAAGCAGGAGACCTCATACCATCCTGGACAGATGGCTGTCCATTTTTTTCTTGAAAACCTCCAGCGATGGAGCACCCACAACAATGGGGGGCAAGTGTGAGGGTTCCTCCTTTTGCCAAACGCCCATTTCCCCATCATTCAATAAATAAGCATTTTTGTCTGACGAGTCTCTTTTATTAACTTTTTCCAAGGGTTTGGAGCCACTTTCTTTAACATTAGCAACTGAAACTGAACTAACCAATTCAACAAATAGGTTGTTTCTGGACTCCTGGGTGGGAGTAAGCAAGGAAGAGTCCACCCCTCCCTCTAGTCCAGAGAGGTCCCCCCACCACCAGACCCCTTCACAAGGGTCGAGTCCTTAGATGTTGCTGGAAGTTGCACCCCATCCTTTCCAGGGAATATCGACCCATCCTTCTCTACTTCCTCCACCTTCTGGGCTACCCACTTATTGAGGGCTATATCGTTTCTGGTTTGTTTAAGCTTTTTGCGGCATTCCCGCACCTCTCGTTCTCCCCAATAGGAGTAACCGACCTTGTGGGCCCTTCTTCGATAGCTCTCTGCCTCAGCGTGCGGCAGCATCATTTTCTCCCATTCCGACGTGTGGATTCTGCATCCATACCCACTCCCAGCCGAGTGGTAAGATGCGCGCCTTCCCCTTTATACTTCTGTACCCCACCTCCACTACTGTGGGTGTCTCCTTCTCTCCCGCCTTTTCTGCCCCTCCAATCTGGAGCAACTCCTCAAACTTCCTCTGTGTCTTTTCTCTTTCCTGCACTTCCCTTAAACACTCGTCCCTGGCCTCTTCCTTTTTCCTCGGCCTTTCCCTCCATTCAGCCCAGTCTTCCCTGCTTCGTGCAGGCGGCACTCCTGTCAGATAGGCCTTCTGTCCACAGCAATCCATATAAAGTCACTCCAGTTAGCAGCAGTAGCCATTATTCATAAAACATTTACAACAGGGCTGAGCCACCTGATGTTGTAAACTTCATTTCTCGCTGTCTTCTCCCATGACTATGTTGTGCAATGCTGATAGAAGCTAAAGTTCAAAAAAAAAAAATCTTGGGAAGCTAAAGGTTCCACAACTTTGATTTACAGGATGACCGCTACACATAGTATGTCAGTTCCCTCTGTTATCTTACGCTTCTGTCATCCAAAAAATGGCAGGGTTCAACTGAAGTATCTGACTAGCTGTCTTCTACTCTCATGCATTGCTACTCGAGAGGGTTCCAAGACCTGATGCTCATTTCCCCATCTGCCATCATCTGCCAATGGGCTCGGCATTCACAGACTTCAGCTAATTATGGTGAAAGGATGGTCCACAAAGACAAAACATCAAAGAAGTTTTATCTGTGCTTCTTCAGCACTTGGAGCCAGTTCATAGAGAGTGGAAGTTGCCGTGGAATTACTTGAGGAGCACCAAGATTGACCAGACTTTGGTTGGCCAAACTTGCACCGAGACAATTTATATGCGGTTGCTGCACATTTTACAGTGGCAGCAATTCGGAAAAAAGACCACCTCCATCCGTGGCTGTGTACAACCCAGTTCAGTGTAACTTGTACAGCATGGAAAAAGCTTTGGGCAAGCTCCAGTCTAGCTTCTACGGATGAGTGCTATGCTTGCTTTTCGTGGTCACCTGCTTGCTATCCCCAGTCCCTGCTGAGGATCCAAACACTTCCAGCTTCCCACAGGGAAATTTAAAAGGGAGCCTGTGGGTTTGTAATAGCAGAATAATAATTCATAGTAATTTGTTTGGATGTGAATCGGAACAACAGTTTCCCAGTGTACTAAAAGATAGCAGCGCTGGGGGAGAACGCCAGTTACTGATGCTGTGAATTACATTATGATTTTGGCACATTTTAAGTTTTTCTTGAACTTCCCCAGGCTGTCCTTTGAACTATCATTACCATTTGAGTCTGATGTTGTCATGCATGGACCCTCACCCCAACCTCTCCACCATCCTAGGATATCATTGCATACACCTGGTGATGCAGTATATAGTCCATGCAAGGTCATGCAGTGCAAAATAGGTCAGACTTGAAGCTGCCACAAGACATGTTATTTTTACTTAAGTACCCATCTTGTTCTCCCTAGACTGTCGTAAACAGCTTCCATAGAAGTTGCCAGTGGCCTTGTATCCAGCTGCTCGTATGAACTTCAACAAACCAATAATATCAAGGTGGGACCCCTCCTGTCCCCAGCTAACCACCAAGTAAACCCGCTGCCACCAAATATTTTTACTTTATTCCTTAAGCTTACTTTTAGCCCAGTCAGCTCACTCTAAGATATAGGTCAGGGAAACATAAGCAATAAGTTTATTAACAAAGTGTCAGAGCCACACAATTCAATAAGTATTGCTTCAAATATTCTGTACATGAGCTTCATAATTCAAATCAGTTGCTTATAACTTCTCTGGTATACACTTCAGGCTTTTCTTATTGATATAATCTGTCTTTTTAAAACCCACAGTCTATTCCAGTGATTGCAAAGCTTTTAGAGACTGAGTGCCCAAACTGCAATTCAGAACCCACTAATTTTTCACCAAGTGCCAATTCAGCAATTTAACCTGAATACAGTTGGCTGTGAAGGGGTGATGTTGGATGCCCACAGAAAGGGCTCCAAGTGCCACCTTTGGCACCCGTGCCATAGATTCTCCAACTCTGATTTAGTCAGTCCTTTAACTCTTTCCTAATCTTTCTCATCCATCCAACAATGTTCTTCTGTCTTAACTGTCATTCTGTTATATCTCTTGTTCTCATTCTGTCTTTAAGCTCCCCGTCACCCTATATATTGAGTAGACTTTATATCCTGTCTTGATAATCGCCACACAAGGTCCTCCACATTTGATTACCTGTGGTATTTCCTCTGTGATGACAGCTCTCTTCTTCATGGAAGACTTTGTGGGTGTATGGTTCTGATCAGTTAGTAATCATGTGTCCGCCAGCCATCAATAAAAAGTTGGCCCAGGCCCTCCAAAATACCCTACCTCATTTTAGTTAAAGAAGTACATCTATCCAAAGGCTATATTTCCATATTTGTGTTCTTTAAGGTAGATCGTTCTTGACACTGCTGTTCAAATGTCATGGTGTGGCTGTGCCATTTTCCCCATTCTAACTTATTTTTTTTCCAAGTAAGAAAAAAAAATCTGCAAGGAAGCATTTGAAATGTGGACGTACAGACGAATTCTGAAGATACCTTGGACAGCCAGAGTCACTAATGTGTCCATATTACAGCATACGAATAAAAAGCTAGACATTCTCAATACTGTAAAGAGAAGAAAATGGCAATATTTCAGTCACATAATGCATAATAACAAATACCATCTGCTGCAGGTTATCCTTGAAGGCAAAATAGATGGGAACCATGGCCTGGGACATAGAAGAATATTCCAGCTTAAGAAATAAAGCCAGTGGTTTGCAGTGGGCACAGCTTTTGACAAGGAATGCCTGAAGAAGAAGAAGAAGAAGAAGAAGAAGAAGAAGAAGAAGAAGAAGA
>JAHTLZ010003518.1:27256937-27279139 GCA_023846285.1 Phrynocephalus versicolor | reverse complement strand
AGAAGAAGAAGAAGAAGAAGAAGAAGAAGAAGAAGAAGAAGAAGAAGTTTGGGAGAACCCAGGAAATGTACAGGTGGACTATGCAGCAGCAGCATCACACACACACACACACACACACACACACACACACACACACACACACACACACACACAGAGTACAATTCGGTGAATGTGGCAAGGCGTTTGTGTAATAAAAGCTTCACCCAGAATCTTGAACGTGGAATCTTGGTATATCCCCCTCTACCCATCACTAAAGGGAAACTTGCCAACATCTTTTAGAAACCTCTCTTGTCTCCATACAATTCCCAGTTTAAAAAAAGAAGGCATGTGTGTGTGTATAAATAAATGGGTCTCTGTATGGTATAATGAACAAAGCAGTAACTGTGCAAATTATCAAAGAGGAAAAAGCTTAAAGGGGGTGTTAAAGAAAAAAGGCATGGAAGAAGGCTTTCTTCTATGTGATGGGACAGGAAGGAAAGGAAGAATAATGGGAAACCTCTCATTTTTCTTGACTTTTTTGGATGGGATGCATGCAACATTCTTTCAAAATCCCCTGTTGGGGGCAAACTACACAAGCATAATTGATACTGTCTGTTTCTTGATTCCCCAACTGGATATAAATTGAGGACCCCTGGCCATTTCTAATGCAATAAAAGAACAGCTGGAATTGTACGGTAGCATTTCCATCTGTATGATTCCTAAGAGAGGTCACAGGCTTGTCATGAACAGCTAGTAGAGCATTATCTCTTCTATAATTATCCCTTTCTAAAATGCCATTTATTTCATTTAGAGTAACGTTATCTGAAAAGCAAAATGTGGCCCAGGCAGAATCCTCCTTACTTTTTGATCTATATTTCTAGAACATTAATAGTGGGTATGGAGTTGTCAATGCATAATTAAGGAATGCTGTTTGACCAAAAGAGAGCCAGTAATACACATAAAACTATGGGAAATACCATTAGTACTTCTACTGCTGCTACAACTGTTGCTGCTGCTGTTTAGCTTATGACACTACTGCTGTTATTACCACTCCTTGATCTAATAACTCAGGTGTCCAGATGACATATTCCCTTCATGTGGATTAAATGTGCACAGAAAGGGGATAGCTGCAGTGGCTGATAGGAGTTGTCAGATAAAATGTTTGGAGAGATAAATGCCTTCCGATGATGTCTTTCTGTGGGTCCTAGTTCTCTCATGTGTGTGTGTGTGGGGGGGGGGGGTTGTGTCATTACAGTTGTGACCGACTCTTCGTGACTCCATGTCCATGGAGTTTTCTTGGCAGGAATACTCGAGTGGTTTGCCAGTTCCTACTCCAGGCGCCTACAGCACCTGTTATTCCCTGGTGGTCTCCCATCCAAGTACTAACCCGGACTGACCCTGCTTAGCTTCCGAAATCAGGCGAGATTGGATGTGCTTAGGGCATCTAGGCAGCTTAGTTCTCTTACTCATACATAAATGATATGGCTAAGAGAGTACCCACAAATGATCTCAAGACATCACAATGAGAGGTGTTGCTCACAGCACTGTGTTTCTTAAATGTATTGTGGGAAAGAGCTTTTGTGTTACAGGTAAAGCATGGTATATCTACAATTTTCAGCAAAGAGCACAACACGCAACAAAACAAAAAGCAAAGCAAGAAGACAAATTTGGCACAATACTGATGTATTTTAATGCAAGCGTTCATGGAACAAGTCCACTTCTTCAAACATACGAGTGAGAATACAGGGACCTCGTGGCAAAACATTCACCAAGAGACACTGGTATTTGGTTGCATTTCACACCTCATAATGATTTATGAGCCTTCTTGGCAAATTGGTTCCTTTGAAGGGTGAACAGCGACATATTCAAGGAAACAATCAGGGAGCAACAACATGTGGTCATGCAGAGAATGTCAGACTTTACCATTGAGCCTTGAAAGATGGGTCTGGGTCTGAAGGAAAATAACAGTAGATAACAGCATAAGTACTTCATATGGTAATGACTTAAGAAATCTTGACTGATATTTACAGTATTTTCCCATGTATAAGACTATATTTTTATCTAAATTGAGAGCCATCTTATACATGGAAGTAAGCCAAGGAGAGAACTGCACAGTTGTGAAGCTCTAATTTGGGGGTGGAAAGTGTGGGCTTTATACATGGGGACATCTTATAGATGGAAAAATATGGTGATCCATGTGCATATACAGTGTTTTATCTCAGCTGTATCTGTCTAGATCGTTCTATGTAGTTCCCCCCCCCCACACACACACACACCAGTAGTTTTCATATTTTGTGTCCTGGTAGATTGAAGTGATCCGGGACAAGCTTCTGTGTACTGCAATTCCTGATGTTTGGTTTACATTCATTCCATCTTTTGCATACAGAGTATCCTGTTCATCGTATGTAGAGTGCAGGGGGCACTGCCAGCAAAAGATAGCATAGATCATATTAGCTAAGGAAGAAGTAAATACATCCTTGAGAATATACATGCCAGTGTAAATGTCAGGGCTACCTTATACAATTCTTCTTTTTCTTAGCATTTGTCCCACTTGGTGGTGAGGTCCACTATCTTATCCAATTACCTCTAATAAATCTGATCATATCCATTAGTGCTCATTTTTAACAATACAGTACTGATTTGTAAAGACTCAATCAAAAATAGAGTTTCATCTGCATAATATCAAAACATTAAATGGGTGGGTTTTTGTTTTCTTGGTCAGGCAGGTTCAAAAATCATCAAATAGACTTGCAAACAGATACTGGCTTGGTCACCTCTAGTAAGAAAGAGACACTTCCCAGTGATCAAGAGTGCCTCTTGAGTGTGTATGTGCACAATATGATTATTGTTGTCATTGGTTCTGCTGTTGCTGCCACCATGGGTGGCCAATGCCTTAGAGAGAAGTCTCTGCACGTCTTCAAACTGAATGAGTTGGTGTGGACTCTTGGCAAGCAATGCCGCTGCAGTTGCTGTGTCTGAGTCTACGTTGAGAGCCACTGGAGAGCTGTCCAGCAAAAACAATAGTCAGGGCCAAATCCTAATCAGGGCACACCAATGAAGGCATACAACCCCGGCCAGAAATCCCTTAGCTTGACTTCCTATCCCATGGATCAAGCAATTAAAAGATCAAAGCGTGTCCATGGCATGAGACTCTAAGCGAGTTAAATGTGTGTGAGTGTATAGGAGTTGATAGCATGTTTGTTGATCCTGTCTTCCCACATGACCCCACTCAACCACCATTCGCCATCTATGTTTTCTGCTGGAAGTGAAGGAGATAAGCCCAGGGGGGGGGGGGTAGCTTTAGGGCAATGAACTGGAACTCAGATGCCATTGATTGCAACTGGACCATTCCCATGAATGACTGTGTATCTGATCCAGCATAATAAATGCTGTTTTTCGGTGGTGTGAAAGTCCTAGGATCCCTCAACCTGCATTGTCAGTGGCCATGAGAAATGTTAAATTCTGGGAGCTGCAGTCCAAAGAACAAACAAACAAACAATATGGCTTTTCCAAGCTCTCCTGTTTTTTTTTTAAATAAAATTAATAGGGTATACAATTTCCAATTGAAGTAAAGTGATTGCTAAGTACTCAGGTGCTTCCTACATTCCAACAGCTACAGCAGCAATGACAGCAAGCGGGGACAAGCTTCAGGCAAGTGATACTTCCTCAACTGTCCCCATTATTTCTTTTAGGCAGACAAACAAGGTTGTACTGCCAAAATTGTGTGGGTTGTCATGCCTGCATCATATCCCTTTCCCCCTCAGTTGCCAGCGTCCAGCCTCTCCTGAATTTTATTTCCTGCTGGTCCTCAGAGCTGTGTTTATGGTTCTCTTGCCTGTGAAGTAGATCTGACTGGGAGACACCGAGGGACCCAAGGTCATAAGTGACATGTCATGCATCAGTCATACTATAATCTGGATTTCCCAGTTCCCAGTTCCAAACCCTAACCATTACACTACACTACACTGGCTCTGGATGGGAAAGGGGACTCTATCTCAAGGGCTTCTTGATAGCCTTGTTCTTTAATGACTCCCTCCCTCCCTTTTTGCTGGCTCTAGGTTGCATCTTGATCTCTTTCTGGCCAGTGGTAGAAGAAAAGGCAAGACAAGATGGAGCTGTGTTTCTTCTAGAACGGGGCACGTTTCTTTGGTTCTTACCCTCAGCGGCTGTAACATTCCCATTCTTTTCCTCTTTTGCTACATTTATACTCTAAATTTCCCATTTTCATCCACAATTCCACACCAAGTGGTATGCATCTTGTTCATGATGCGCTTCTGCTTAGCTTCAGAAAGAGTTCTGCATCCTCTAGCCTTAGAATGGGCCCTGAAGGTGAAGATCAGCAGCAGGTTAGGTGAACACCAGCCTTGGTCAAACCTTGAAGCTGCAGCTGGAACTCAGTGCAAACTCTTGTGCCATTTCCATAAAGGTTGACTCCATGGGAGTTTCGCCTGCTGATTTGTCTCCTGCAAAATCTGCTTGATTTGTTCTTCAAGGTAGTGACCAGATGATAACTTTGCTGGAGTGAACCAGTCCGCTCTCAGATCAGTCCTATTTGTAACTTTTTGAGCTCCTGTCAGGGGCTTCTACTTGTACACCTTAAATGTGTTTTAGTATTGGGTTTTATTTACCATTTTTAATATACCATACTATTCTTTTTTAATATTTGTATGTGTACTTACTGTTTTTAGCTGGAAATATTGCCTTTTTATTATGTAAGACACCTTGGGTCCTTTTAAGGAAAAAGGTGGGGTAAAAATATTTTAAAGAAATAAAATAACATAAAATATGGAATTCTCAAACATGACCTTAATGCAGTTACTGAAGTGTTCTTAAATAAGACTGTAGCAGGCATATTCTGCTTTTCTATGCTGAACTCTTTAATTGCTTGATTAATCCAAATGAATAGTTGCATAATTGTGATTTTTATATAAACTCAAATGTTACAGAACATGCCGTGAAGAGCCAGGGAGTCCTTGATTAAGATCCTGCCACCAAGGAACAGGGAATGAGTTGTTAAGGCCACGATCCTATGCCAGTTAAATAGAAATAGGTTTCACTGAACACCGTGGCATTTTATTTCTGAGTGAGTAAGCATAGGATTGGGCCAGACTGGTTTCCTGTGCAGATGAAAGAAGCTATCAGATCCTTCATCCACTGAAATACTCCAGTCACTTGATAAGTCAGGCAGGGATGATATGTTGTAGAACATGTGGTATATAGGTTTTGCATCATATAAAAATCTGTTAATAAAGTCTTGGACAGATCCCATTTCTTACCAATTTCCCCCCTTTTCAGTATGTAACAAGAGCCTTGGGGCACAGTAATTAAACTGCAGTACTGAAGTCACAGCTCTACACCTAAAATCAATTCTGACAGGCTCAGATAGCTGGCTCAAGGCTGACTCAGTCCTCCATTCTTCCAAGGTTGGCAAACTGAGTACCCAGTTCGCTGGGAGGGAAAAGCATAGCTTGCATAATTAAAGGGTAAACCATCCAGAGAGAGCTTTAAGCACTATGGGGCAGCCTATAAGCAGCCCACTTGTAGGTAGAGATGGGCACGACTCAAAAAAATGGTTTTTCATTTTTTGTTTGTCGTTGAGGGGTCCGTTTCGGTTCATTTTCGTTTTCGTTGGGTTTTTTTGCAAAATTTTCATTTTCGTTTCGTTACCTAACGAAAATGAAAAACGGAAATGGAAACAAAAAAATTCTGTTTCGTTAGCATTCTTTTCAGTTCAATGTGCTTGCCGCAACGAAAATGAAAAACACGGCAAAATTTTTCGTTTCCTTTCTGTTTCCGTTTTGTTTTTTGAAAAAAATTCGTTTTTGTTTCGTTACCTAACGAAAATGAAAAAACGGAAACGGAAATGAAAATTTCGCTGAGTCATGCCCATCTCTACTTGTAGGCATAAGCAATTTGTCATTCAAACGGAGAGGGGGCTAATCCTGAAATGTTGGGGGCAAAATGCCTCTGCTGCTCAGACCACAAGCCACATATCAAAGGGTCTAAATTGTTCGGGCTAGCCAATGGATGTTGAAACCACAGTAGAAGTCACAGATGAACACACTGTGGCTGATTGTTGGGATGGGGAAAGTCCCCATAATTTGGGAGACATGTTGTGTGTAAGAACCGGGTTATGTTCTTTGAGGTCCATTTCTCTCTGTTCGATTCCTTGGGTTTTTGAAACTGTCTGCACACCTCTAAAACAAAAGTCATTTCCTCTGGGATGACTGTTTTGAAATGAGACTGGGGTCAGACTTGATGTTCCTCACCATCTAACACAGTCCTTTGTGAAGTCTTGAATACTGTAAACTGAAAGGCGTGTTTGTGTATGTGTGTGTGTGGGGGGGGTTGTTTTAGGACCAGATTAGCCATTATTTTCCAAATATTTTTGTTGGCTGTGTTTCCTTAGCCTGTTTGTCAGAAGACTACAGCAGTTCTTGAGCTGTTTTGTAGCATCCGTCAACTGTTATCACAAAAGACCAGGTGCAGAGAAGTGAAGGGTTTCTTGGAAGTCTGACCTTTTTTACCACAACAAAAAAGGAGGGAAGGAGTCAACAGGATGCCCCATTTACAACACCAGTCTTTTCTTTCCCCACAACCGAACATATAAACCAATATGCAGGCTTGAATTTGATGTTGGCTTTGTGAGGAAAACAGATCCTCAGAAGAAACAGGCAGTAGCTTTTAAACAACATTAAAACAATTTTTCATCAAACCCAATGATTTGGTGCCTGGAACTCCATTAAATTTTACTTCCATAAAATGAGCAGAACTGATCAGAAAAATGACATCTACTATATCATAGAAAATGCAGGATTGTTTCTGTTGAGGCAGGTGGAAAGAACTGTCTTCCTTTAGTGCCCTATTTAATTTCTCCCTTCTTTTTCTTGGATTGTCAGACTATTCAGGTGAGGAGATTTATCTCAATTAAATTAGGAATGGTTTTCTGACAGAAATGTCTCCACCAAAGCAAGAAAAGCACCCTGTTAAAGGTTGCATCTTACCAGTATAGCTTTTTTTTGTCCTGGAAAATAGTCAAAAAGTTACAGTAAATTTACCACAAGTAAAGAGTAGTTTGTATTCAGTTTTCTCCCTCAAGGCTCTATCGTAGGACTGATGGGTCCTATGGGACCTACAAAGAGCTAGCCATAAATCTACCATGTATTTGTTGCTTGCGTACATTGGTTTTAGAAGAGGTAGCCATGTGAGTCTCTGCTAGTTTATCAGGGAAAAACAAAATAAAAGAAAAAGTAAAATAAAGAGGACAAAAATGCTGTGGCACCTTGAAGACGAACTGCTCTATTTTAATGTGTGTTTTCCTGGACAAGTCCATTGTACTTACCTTGATAACTTAGTTATGTGCAGTAAGTGCTTCTGCATGCTTCTGCTGAGAGATTTGTGAGAGGTAGCCATGTTAGTCTGTGCAAGAATCCCAGGCAAAAATCAAAATACAGTAAAATAAAATAAAATAAAAGACAAAAACATGTGGCACCTTAAAGACTAACTATTATATTTTAATGTAAGCTTTCGTGGACATGGACACATCTTCAGACCTATAGTAGCAGAATGAGCTATACAATATAATATACAATGGAATATGTTGCCTTGTACTGCACATGCTGTTGTCAAAAGGCTGGCCCGTTGGGGTCTCTAACCCTGCCATAACCTAGTCATGCTCTACAAAAATATGGTGAATTGCTCCTTTCAAGGGTTCAAGGCCAAGGTGCACCATTTAACTCTCCCCATAAGCCTATATTTCCAACGTTGAAACAGACTGCTGGGCTCTTCTTATTTTATTTTATTTTATTACCTTTTCTGCATTTTTGACAGTCTGTGCAGCTGCTGAAGGGTCTGGTGGCAGTCAAGTGGCCCCTGGGCTCCTTTACCCTATGTGGCCCCGGAAAGCAATACAGCTTCAAAGAGTAGAGAGCACAGATTTCTGGCTGGTTTGCTTGGGCTGAAAAGTTATATGGGTGGAGGGCACACTGGATTCCCAAGAGCCCATTAGGCTAGCGCTGCCATCAGGTTTTGTTATGGGCAGATTTGTTGGTGGCAACAGCAAGGCCTCTTTATGACCCAAGCAGGTTCCGGAATGTCTTCCTGTACCATCATTCCCTGCCACCGTCCAAAGGAGACCATCCTCTTTCTTTCCAGAGGGAAAGGTAGGGGAAGGTTTTTATTCTTCTTCTATGCCTTGGGATTAATTTGCGGTGGCAAATAGAGAGCAATCAGGCTTGAGGGTGTGCTCAGCATTTGGGCCACATCTTGTAAGGTCAGCTGCAACTCCGTCCTGAATGCAGTCAGCTTTCCTTACCAACCCCTTTGAGGCACACTATGACTGGTCTACAAATGTATCTGTCATCCCAGTTATTTGAAGTTCCCAGTCTAGGGAGGGGGCCATTGTACCCAGACGAGGGCGCCCCGAAGAACAGAACCTCCGTCTTCTCCAGATTCAGCTTGAGCCGGTTAGTCCTTGTCCATTCCAGAACCGCCTCCAGGCACAGGTCGAGGGAGCGAACTGCCTCCTCTGCAGCAGAAAAAAGGAGAGATAGAACTGTGTGTCATCAGCGTACTGATGACAGCAAACTCCAAATCTCCTGATGACCTCCGCCAGCAGCCTCATATAAACATTGAACAGCATGGGTGAGATTGCTGACCCCTGGGGCACTCCACAAGGGAGAGTCCAAGGAGCCGCCAAATCATCACCCAGCTGAACCTGCTGAGACTGGCCGCCAAGGAAGGAATGGAGCCAGGACAATGCAAGGCCCCCAATTCCTGCCTCAGCAAGCCGGACCATCAGGTTTCCGTGGTCTTTAAGGATTTTTCATTTCCACTGACACATTATCCATATGGTCTCTCATCACATCAGGCAACCACACAGTCCCATATAACTTAATTGCCTAGCACTCACACACACATCTGCCCAGTGGCTCCTCTGGAATCTGAGCCCATGCCCAACACTGACCACACAGGTTTTCTGCCTCTGGTCCTTTTGAGCATCTGCCACTTCTGGAGTCTGCCAGGTGTTTTCATCGACATTCTCTGTCTCTGGCCATTTAGGCCCATGGTGCCTTGGGCTGGGACTACTGTCCACCTTCACTCCCACCTGAGACCTGTCTTGGGGCTGACATGGTTTCCAGTGGGACATGGGAAGCTCTCACTTGCAGGTGGAATTCAACCCTCTGAAACTCCCCGACATCACCCACCTAGGGCTCCTTTTGGGCTGTTCCTCCTTATCAAGGAGAGAAATGTGTGAGTGGCAGCAGAAATGTGATTAAATGGGAATCATTGCATGCAGTTCTGTGGTGTGGAGCCCTTTGATCAGCCAGCACCACACCACAGCTAGAAGGAAGCTTTTAAGCATCTCTTCTGAAGAACCAAGTGCACTGCTCCTAATTGTGGGAGGCAGTTAACTTAAGCACTACAACTTTGGTGTGATTATTTCTAAAGGAAATATTAAATTCATCTCACATGGAGGTCGATCACAGCTCTGATTTAGTTCAATAAATCCATCTGTATGACAGGTGCAGGATGTCTGTTCTGCTTGATCTTGTCCCTGGAGTTTTTTTTTGGGGGGGGATGCATACACTTAGCATCCACATTCCTTTTTAACCAAACAATGTGTTGCAATGTCCATTTTCTGTTCTTGTTACAGAACTGCTGCAGTGCGATGCTCTACATTTTTACGTAGAAGTAAATCTCACCTTCTTGTTCGGGGGTGCATTGGCTTTCCTGTCTTTGCCTATGCACAATAGCTTGTTACTGCTTGCAAGCCTATGGGGTAGTAGACAATCCCCCCACCGCCATATCCCCAGGGGCCCAAAATGAGGTGGGGGGCACACAGTTTGCTAGGAAATCTCTTACGTCCGGCTGTGCCACATCACCTAACACTCAGGTCTAACTCTAAACTATGTTGCCAATGTGTATAAAAGGCAGCACTGAAATCCATGTACAGTGGCACCTTGTATAAAGGAATTAATTTGTTCCAAATGAAATTATGTTAAACAAAATTTCCTTTGTACAAATTTCTCATAATAATGCATTGAAAACAGAGTAATCCCTAATCATGACCATTTATATGTTGTACGGATTCGCCCCATAGGCGATTCCGTTAAGCAAATTTCCCCTATCTCCGGAATTTTTTATGTTGTACAGATTTTATGCTATACAAACCGTTTGTTATACAAGGATCCACTGTACTTTGGGACTGCTTTTGGTGAAATAGCAGTTTTCCCACTACTCTGTATATATGCTGTGTGCCTTATCTTGATGTATATTGTGTAAATATATAATATAAGTTTTTATGCAGTTTCTTTGTCTCCCAGTTCCAATCTGTATTTTGCAATTATCTTTCCAGACCACTATACAGCTCTGCTAGTTGTCTAAACCACATTTAAACCTCATTCATTTATTGGAACAGGCACTGCCTATTTGCTCAGGCTATATGCAGCCTATATCTAGCACAGTATTATCTGTTAGAAAGCCAGCACCACCCTATACATAGAAATAGAAAAGAATATCAAAGTGAGTCCACGTGTGGCTATGTCTAGGTTATATGAAAGGTCCTATCTGGGTCGTAGGGCCACCTTTCAGCACTTACCTTTCCTCTCTTTTCCCCTCTACCCCTTTGTCTTCCTCCACCTGTGCAGGTGCTTGAATTTCTATTCTGAATGTGTATTTGATCCCTAAATGTTTTGTCTCATAAGTTCCATCATCCCCATTCCACCAGTGGGCAAAAGTTGTTGGAGCTGTGGTCCAAAAATGTCACAAGTCGCAAGGCTGAGAACGAGGTCTGTTTGATCAGGTAGCTGGAAAAGCACACTTCTATTCGCACCAAAAGGGTCGCTTTGCCAGGAGCAAACCTGACTTAAAGTGAACTTTCCATCTGTCAGGGAATGACACTGACCCAAAACAGAGTAGCCCTCTTGTCAGACCAAAAAAGTCTAGCTTTGGCAGAGATGAAGGTCTAGCTGGTGTGTTATTGCCCCTATGTCATGTGATTGCTGGGAAATTGTCACCCCCACACTGTGCCACAAGGAGCATGAGCTGTATACCTGTTTGATGACATGCTAAGTCACACTGGAGCACTTGTTTGGCATCAAAATGGAGGACAGCTGTGGGCTGGTATTCACAGACGACTCACTGAATATGACTGAGATAGGCATTGGCTGGAATCCTGTTGCTTAGTATCGTAAATCATACAAGAGGAAGCCCCTTGAATCAGTGGTGATTTGTGACTCAACTATAGTAGGACCCTGGTATCCACTGGGGATCGGTTCGAGGCCTTCCCATGGATAATGAAAACCGTGGATAAGAGAGAACGGCAAACCACCCCCCAAAAACCCTGCTGTTTTGTGACAGTAGCTTGCTTTACAGCTGCTGTTTGTGACAGTAGCTTGCTTTGTGGCCACTCTTTTATGACAGTAGCTTGCTTTGTGGCTGCTGGATTATTTATTTAATTTTTTCCTCTGCCAACCATGGATAACTGAATCAGTGCTTAATGAATCAGTGGATACGGGGGTCCTACTGTACTTGATAAGTTCCATTGATTCAAGGGGCCTAGTCTTGTGTGTCTTGCTATACTAAGCAACAGGATTCCATCCAATGTCTAATCTCAATCATATTCAGTGAGTTGTCTGTGAACTACAGCCCACAGCCATCTGCCATGCTGATGCCAAAAAAGAGATCCAGTGTCTATCAACATCTGGAAGGCTAGCTTTGCACTCTGAGCCATGATGTAAAGATCTGGATCCTGTAGATGTTTGCAGATAAACACGTAAACTTTAAAAGCTGCTAAAAGAGAAAATCTACTGAATCAGAACTTTAAATTGAAGCCGAGCAAATCATATATTTGAATGTGTTTTTAAATGTGTTTGGAAGATTGTTTAAAATGATTCAATAGATCAAAATATGACTCACGAGGCAGGTTTGGAATCTTTTTAATATACCATGGCTTGATAACCTATGAATCACACAGCTGATTAATTCTTTTCTTTCTGCTGACTTTTATCTCTTACTAGCTTTATTTTCCTGTTAGGATATCTAAAACAAACCCCACCACCACCACCACCACCACCACCACCACCACCACCACTTGTTCTTCTCATTTTTCTTTTAAGAACAATTCAGATGTACTTTCTCAATTCTTGCTATGAATTGTTCAGAGGATTCCCAAAGAAGGTGCTGCAGCCTTCTTTAAAAGGGCATAATACGTATTCTCAGAAATGTCATAGCCCACGATTGGTTTTATGCATTACTAGGCTTAGCAATAAATTTTCACTTAATCATTTTGTTCTTCCTGGGGGGTTATGATTCATCAAGAGTTGCTGGGGTTTCTTAGTGCCCTAAGAATCAGAGAGTACATCAGTGAGGTGGAGAATGTCCCAAGCAGGAAAGACGCACCCACACAGAGGTGCAAACTTTGCGTTCTCCAGAATTCTTCACAAGAGAATGTGAAAGCCATCATGCTTTTGTGGCATCGTGGGCTAGATTAGAAAACACAGATAGCTTGTTTTTAGAAACAGAGTTCCCTTAAGAGATGAAAGAGTGTGTCTCTCTCTCCACATGTCAGAAATTAGCATACTCTTGCTTTTCAAGCAGTATTAGGTGATAAATATGTGCTTTATTTGCAAATCTGATTGCCGAAGGCTTTAAAAGAATTGCATGCCTGGAAGGAAAACTTTTTCATGGGAAAATGCACATTTCACTTATGTCTACTTTTATATTTTTCCAAATATAAAAGGGCTGGGGGGGGGAGCCCTGTGGCTTTCTAGATCATCTGGAGCACTAGTCCCTATGAGATCCAAGTAATGTCATTTTTGGTGAGGTTTGGTAACAGCTATAGCTCAACCAGATATCTTGGGCCACCTCCACCAGATGTTTTAAAAAGCACGGAACTGTGTTAAATATCTGAAATGGATTTTCCCTACCAGTGTAGTGTTCTGCTCATATCCAGTTCTTCATGTGACTGAAACCTTCAAATGGAGGGAACAGGTTGAAATGGCCTACTTGAGGAGTATTTTGCACCTCCTTCTATGCCGAGAGCAATCAGACATTAACAAAGTAAACCAAAGCCCTCCTGCCTGAGGCTGGATAGGAGAAGATGTTTGTAGAGGAGGCAACCCACTGTCTGTGGTTGAAAGCTGCTGAGAGGTCCAGCAGGACCAACAGGGATGCACTCCCCCTGTCTAATCCCCGGTGTAGATCATCCATCAAGACGATGAAAGTGGTTTCTGTCCCATAGCCTGGTCTGAATCCTGATTGAAAAGGATCAAGATAATCCACTTCATCCAAAACCCTCTGGAGTTGAGATGCCACCACCCGCTCAATCACCTTGCCCAAGAATGGGATGTTAGAGACTGGTCGGTAATTATCTAATACAGTGGGATCCAGGGAGGGCTTTTTTAGGAGGGGTCGAATCACCACCTGCTTCAAAGCAGGTGGGAGAACCCCTTCTGTCAAGGAGGAATTAACCACCCTCCCTGTCCACTCAGCCAGTCCCGCTCGGGAAGCTCTAATGAGCCAGGATGGGCAAGAGTCGAGCCAGTAGGCGGACAGCCTCACACTCCAAAGAAGCCTGTCCACATTCTCAGCTGTACAAGCTGAAAAGACTCCCACAAAACCGAACAGACAATTGCCAGGGGGACATACAGTCCCCCGCCTCTGCAGAGGGATGAGGCCACAACCAGACTAAACCCTACCAGGAAGTGATCTGTCCATGACAATAGGGTGATGTTGATCCCCACCACATCCAGATCACTGCCCTCTTGTTCAGTTGTGAACACCAGGTCCAATACATGTCCTGCTATGTGTGTTGGGGCCAAGATCCTCTGGGACAGGCCCATGGTTGTCACGGTGGCCATGAAATCCTGAGTTGAACCAGTCTCAGGGGCTTCAGCATGAACACTGAAGTCCCCAGTACTAGGAGACAGGGGCACTCCAATGCTACCACCAAGATCACTGAGGTCAGCTTAGGTAGAGAGACTGTTGGGTTGCAGAGCTGTCGGTACACCAACATAATCCCTAGCCTGTCCAGTCCATTCAACACTGCATGCAGGCATTCAAACCCAGTGAAATGCTGAACTGGGCGCCTGTGAAGGGAGATGGATTCACAAAAGACGAGTGTGACTCCTCCTCCCCACCTCTGAGATTGAGGCTGCTGCAGAACCTGGAAACCTGGAGCTCAGAGCTAGGAGAGATCAACCCCTCCTGCCTCATCCAACCAGGTTTCCGTAATACACACCAGGTCGGCTTTCTGAGATTTATTATTGATGGACCTGGCATTTAGCAGCAGCAGCCTAAAATCCAAAGAATTACGGCTGCCAAGAGCATCAGGTATCCAGACATTAGGGGCCAGACCAGTAGGAGGGACATCTGTCTTTGATGAACCCTCCTCCTCCTGTAATGACGTGTCCAGCGTCTAACTCCATATCTTCATTGGTCCATCACCTTCTGAATAGTGGCACCTCTACCACTATTCTGCACCTTGTAGAAGAAGAAGAAGGAGGAGGAGGAGGAGGAGGCCCAGGAAATCCTGCGTTAACAATTGGGAAAGCCTTACTCTTCCTTTATCACAGCATACCAGTTCCTTCTGGGGTGCCTCAGCTGGGTAGCTCTTTGGGACCTTTTGCAGTCAGTCAAGTCAAGTATTTCTTGCTCTGGAAGCGATCTCTTGATGTTTGCTGAGCAGATTTCACTCCGTTAGTATTTGTAACTGATTTTAAAGATAGCTTATGCATTTTTCTACCATGCTGTTGCCCTTACAGACGAACATTTTAGAATAAATCTTATGAGCAGGGAAAATGTGCTAGAAGCGATACATATGCACATGCATAATATATGTCCATCTGCCAAAACCTCTGATTTGGACTTGACATTCTTTGTCACTGTCAATGTATAAGGATAGCTATCCTGATTTCACAAATATGAGAGAGAGCGAGAGAGCTGAACTTTTCAGAAATTTTGATGTTGGTCTGTATGTTCAGAAGGCAGCACATGGCCCTTCAGAACGCATTCCATGGTTTGTTCCAGGCACAAATTAGGTTCTACCTTGTTCACCAGCTTAAACTGATCACATAAGCCTCTAGGACAGGCATGTCCAAACTTTGATCTTACTGATCTTTTGGACCATAACTCCCACAGTCCTTTGTCATTGGCAATCTAAGCTTAGAATTCTGGGGGTTGTGGTCCAAAACATCAGAAGGGCCAAAGTTTGGACATGCCTGCTCTAGGACATGCAAGGAAGTGGGGAGGATGCTGCAGCAATGGAACTGATGGTGGGTAGGCTGGGGGGGGGGGGATGGACGGAGTCAGGGAGGGCAGGCAAACTGTAAAACTGCAAGCTGACGTCTCCATCTGATATGGGGAGAGGTCAGCTGGCAGGAATGTGTGACAGGCTGAGCCAGCAGGGAGAAGAGGCTGCGGGCCACTCAAAATTTGAAAATGGGCCACATTTGGCCCCCGGGCCTGACTTTGGACATGCCTGACCTATTTATTACTAGAGATGGGCATGAAATGACCATTTTTCATTACAGTTATCCGTTATTCATTCCGTTACGTAACGGGATGAATAATGACCATTGCGATGGGGCTGTTCGTTTTCGTTAATGGCTGCGCGATGAATGACCTACCTGGTGCTAGCCTTCCTGGTCCAGTCTTCCAGCTTCCTGGTCCAGTCTTCTGGCTTCCCCCCAACAATGTTCTCCTCCAAGGACTACAAAGTCCAGCAACCCCCCGCCAGGACCATCTCGTGCTCCAAAGGGGGCGCTTCTCCGGAGGGCTGGCGTTCAGGCGTGTGGGGCGGGCTCCTCACCGTTCACACTAGCAGAGGCGGAGCACCTCCAAGGAGCCTCCCCTGGGGTGGCAGACGGGGCATGGGGTGGAAGCGCCATGCCCCCCTTGGTTGCTCGCTCTGCCCTGACCCGCCGGGCTCCAGCCAGCCAGCCAACCAGCACGCCCACGGGGCGGAGTCCCACTGCACCGACCGACCTGCCGAGCCACCCCGGCCAGCAGGGAAGAGCGGCGATGGACGGCCCATCATGCAGCAGCAGCAGCAGCGCCTAGGAGGAGACGCCGCCACCAGGTGGGTGGCAAGCGACCGGGGATGACCCCCCACCACCACACACACTAGGATCAGCTGAGCCTCACAGGGAAGCTGAGTCCCCCCTTCTCCCCTCTGCACACAGAGGGGCGAAGGGGGGTCTGAAAGGAATCTTCCCCACCCATGCGGTCTCCTCCACTTCCCCCCTCCCGGGGCCAGCGCCCAGTAGCCGCTTGGTGCTAGCTTCAGGAGGGGAGAAGATTTAAAAAGCCCACTCTCTCCTCCCAACTGATGGGGTGGGGGAAGAGCAGGCTTTTTAAATCTCCCTCCAGCCTTCTCAGGCACTGCCGGTGCCGTCAAGCCGGCCAGGAGAGCGCTCCCAGGGCTGCGGGACTTTTCTCCTGGCCAGCACACAGTTCTGGGAGGGCTCCCTGCAGCTGCGGGATGGCTCTCCCAGGAGGCTTGCCGCCGGCTGCGGCGGCGCCCAGGCCCGGGAGGGCTCCCTGTGGCCGCGGGAACGCTTTTCCGCTGGGTGCTGAAAAACAATGCCCGAAAAACGGAGCGGGCTCCTGGGGCCTGAAAAACAAAAACAACCCAAAGCGGCCCCCAGGGCCCGAATAACGAGCACAAAACGCCATTTTGCCATTTCGTGCCCATCTCTATTTATTACTGTATGTATTTCTGGGATGTATTTACCAGAACTGGCCACTAGAGAGAGCCAGATACCATGCAATCTAGACCATTCCATGCTTCTGAAGTTTTCAGCATTGGGAGGGCTGGGAACTGGGATTCTGTACCACCCCACCCCACCCCAGATACCATGGTCTTACTGTATATAAGCCAGAGCAATTCCTCCTCCTAGGATCCACTACATTCATCACACACTCCTCTCTTAAGAACCACTGACCAGAACCCGGATGTGGCATTCTGTACATTCTCAGTGAACACCATGGCAGACTGAACAAGTACACAGATGACCTGGTCAAAGCCTGCCCCAATACGTTTAATTCACATTTTTCCTCTTACAGTATTTTGCATCTGTACCTACAAATTAGCATATGCCGTTTTATTCACATTGGTAGAGGCTTCTTTTGTCCTCTCTTTCTGGGTGCATGCCCCCCCCTAAGGCCGGCCACCTTACTTTCAAGAGGAAGATGCAAGACAATTTCTTTAAAAGGAAGGCATTCATTTCAACAAGGAAACCTTGCATAGCCTGTTAGCAGGGAGGCCTTCTGAGCTTGCATCTTAAGGGGGAGGGGGTGCACCTTGACCAGGTGGCTTAAGTATATTTTACTGCTTGAAGTAAAGCATCCAAGAGCACCTCCAGCAATCTAAATTAAGGCATGTGCCATGCAGAGCCAGCCATGTCGTTTTGCTATCTGAACTGGATAATTCCACCACCACTTCTGATCCCTTGCAATTAAAAACACCAACAACAGCTGCAGTAACAATTTGCTGACCTTTCGTGACACCTACAATCTGCTTCTAGAGAGCAATGGTAAGGCTTGCCGTGGATTAAATTTGACATTTAAAACATCATCTCTTTTTCGTTTTGTTTGTTTGGAATGAAGGGCAGTTTGATCAAGTCTTCAGCGTCTGTTCCTCAGCAATTGGTTAGAAGACAATTCGAGTTCATTTAAAATGTTTTCTATCTCAACTTTCTTTCTTCTGCGAGGGCTCAGGGCGGGAGGTCCTAAACACAAGGTAACAAGAATAAACTGAATATGAGAAGGAAAAAAGTAAGCAGAGAGGGGGAAATATCTAGGAAAACTGGTTTAATTCAGGCAGTGTTTTGAACTGGTGAAAATGATCGAGGGCCCGCAGAATCTGTGCTGAATCTTAACCCCTCACACTCTAGATAAATAAGAAATTGCTTAGGGCAGGCATGTCCAAACTTTGGCCCTCCAGATGTTTTGGACTGCAACTCCCACAATCCTTTGCCATTGGCGATCTAAGCTTAGAATTCTGGGAGTTGTGGTCCAAAGCATCAGGAGGGCCGAAGTTTGGACATGCCTGGCTTAGGGTTACTGTGGCCCTGGGCCAACTTGGTGCCAGCATAGCAACTGTTGAGTCTGGGGGGAGGGGGATTTAACCCTGGCATAACTCCACTTGCCCTCTTCTCTGTCACTCCTTTTCATTAGATCTGCCACCACAACAATGTGTTGAACACCACGATTGGTACAGCTCAGGTGTTGAAACCTCTGTGTTGCCATTCTGCATCCTTGCCTGTTAAAGTGAAGTAATGTACAACACATTAAGCATAACTCTCTCTTTCTCTAACTCTGAACTTTTGTAAAAATTATTCTCTCTCTCTCTCTCTCCCCCCCCCATGTCTATGCTTTCCATCCCTCGAATAAATTATCAATTTAGCCCTAAGGTCAAGAGAAAACTCCTGGGATTGAATGCAGCTCACAGAGATGATAATTTTCCTTCCCACTTTGTCTTGCAAATATTGCTCCAGCTTCCTTAAAGGGAAGAGCTGGTGTTTAAGTTAGTCTGCACAAGCCAAGCACAGGTATAACATCCAATATCTTATTGTGAAGTGCTGATGCAGGTAAAGGGGAATTGCATGAACAGCATTTGCATCCAGGTGTGCCCAGATGTGTCTGAGGGCTCAAGCATGAGCCATCAAGACTATGCCCACTGCTTCCATGATTGCCAGTCTACGTGGCATGATTCCAACAGGACTCAGTCCATAATGTTTAAGCATTTGCATGAGGGGTGCACACTTTGTTTGATTATCTGGTCTGTAGGAAATCATTTGTAAGTAGTGAGGGCAAACTGTAATTGAAGCAAAGGCACACATTTGGTTTCTGGGTCTATATCGAGAAACCAAATGTGTGCCTTTGCTTCAATAACAGTTTGCCCTCACTAATTACAGGAATAGTCTATTTTTTTATGATATATTTTTATTAGAGAATTTTAGTATACAAAAAAGAAAAAACAAATTCAAAACATTAGTAATACAAAATCATTCTACCACTAAAATTTGACTTCCCTCTGTTCTTTCCGCGGTTTTAGCGTTATTCATCTCCTAGCCTTCCTTTCAGACAAACCCCTTTTATATACTTATAAAAAAGATTTGAAAAATAAGTAATAATCCCTCGAGCTCTATCCTAATCCGGTAAGAGTCTTTAATTCCTTGCAATGAACCTCCATGTAGTTCTTAAATTTTTGCCAATCATTTTGGAACTTCTGGTTATCTTGATCCCTCAGTCTGCACGTCAGTCTGGCCATCTCTGCAAAGTCCAATATTTTCGCCTTCCATTCATCCAAAGATGGTATATGCGTTGTCTTCCAGTTCTGTGCCAGGAGCATTCGTGCCGCTGCAGTTGCATATAAAAATAGAGTCCTATCTGCTCCTTTGATTTCATTATCCACCAACCCTAACAAAAAAAGTTCAGGTCGCTTTGGGAATGTACACTTTAACATCTTTTTGAGTTCATCATATATCAGTGCCCAATATTCTTTCACTTTCTCACAGGTCCACCACATATGATAAAAATCACCTTGCTTCTCCTTACATTTCCAGCAGTGGTCATCTTTCATCCTATACATCTTTGCTAACTTCGTTGGAGTAATATACCACCTATACATCATCTTCATCAGATTTTCTTTTATCAAGGTACATGCGGTAAACTTTATATTCTTTTTCCACAATCTTTCCCACACATCTAGCTCAATATTATGACCCAGATCCATAGCCCATTTTACCATACATTCTTTGACTTGTTCATCTTTTAGGTTCAACTCCAACAAAAAAATTATATAATCTAGTCAACAGTTTCTTTTTTGGGCCCATAATTATGGTTTGGAACTTAGATTCCTTCTCTCCAAACCCAAACACCTTTCTATCTTTCTGAAAAATGTCATTTAGTTGATGGTACTGGAACCAACCTGTTAACTTCTCTTTCAACATATCATAAGATTTCAGTCTAGGACCTTTTTCTGAAAAAGATAACACATCACCATATGTGATCCCCACTCCTTCTTTATCTTTCCTCATGATCACCAATGCCTCATTTGGGGATAACCATCTCGGTGTATGTCTCTCTAAGAGAGGTTTCAACCGTTCCCAGACCTGAAGTAATGACTTTCTAATTACATGATTCATAAAACTTTTATGTACTTTCACTTTATCATACCAAAGATAAGCGTGCCAACCAAATCTGTTATCATGACCTTCCAAATCCAATAAGTCCTCATCAACTAGAGTGATCCAATCTTTTATCCAACCGAGGCAGGCCGCTTCGTAATACAATCTCAAGTCTGGCATGGCAAATCCTCCCCTTTCCTTAGCATCTGTTAATAATTTAAATCTTATTCTGGGTCTTTTACCTTGCCAGACAAATTTAGACAATATCTTCTGCCATTCTTTAAAGTGACCTATCCCTCTAATTATTGGAATCATTTGAAACAAAAATAACAGCCTTGGTAGCACGTTCATCTTTATCACCGAAATTCTTCCCATCAACGACAAATTCAATCTATTCCATGTTTCCAGATCTCTCTTAATCGAGTTCCATACCGTATTATAATTATCCTCAAAGAGATTTAAGTTCGTAAGAGATAAGTTAATTCCCAAATATTTGACTTTTTTCACCACTGAAAGGGCGGACAATTTTTCAAATTCTTCACAGTCTTTCTTTGTTACATTTTTCAATAAGACCTTCGTCTTATTCTTATTCAATTTGAAACCGGCTAGATTACCAAATTCCTCGATTATTTTCATCACCTCAATAATACTTTCTTTTGGATTCTCTAACGTCAAGACTAGATCATCAGCAAACGCTTTTAATTTATATTCCTTATCCCCCACACATATACCTTTAATTGTCACCATGTCCCTCAGTTTGACTAACAATACTTCCAGTACAGTAATAAATAACAATGGGGACAGTGGGCACCCTTGTCTCGTACCTTTCCCAATCGGGAAACTTTCTGTTATCACATTATTAATCAATAAACTTGCGGTTTGATCCTTATATATTGCATTAACACCATTCCAAAACTTTATTCCCACTCCCATATTTTCCAAATTCTTTTTCATGAATTGCCAAGAAACATTATCAAAGGCTTTTTCAGTATCAATAAATATCAAAGCAGCTTGTTTCTCTTTCCTGACTTCTAGATACTCTATTATATCAATTATATTTCTCATATTATCTTTCATCTGTCTGCCAGGAAGAAACCCCGCTTGATCTTTGTGTAATAACTCATTTAAAACCCTTTTTAATCTATTGGCTAAAACATCGGCAAATAATTTATAGTCTCCATTCAGAAGGGAGATGGGCCTATAATTTTTAACATCTGTCGTATTGAGTTCTCCTTTGGAATCAGTGTTATATACGCCTCCTTCCAAGTATTAGGTATGACTCCTTTTTCAAGAACTTCATTCATGACCTCCACCATTATTGGTAACATTTCTTCTGACAGTTTTTTGTAATATTTTGCAGTCAGACCATCTGGGCCCGGTGATTTTCCAGTTTTCGCCCTCTCTATTGCACTTTGTACTTCATGTGGGGTAATTTTCTCATTCAATATCGACACTTGGTTTGTTGAATTTTTTTTCAGTCCATTCTCTCTTAAATATCTGTCAATCTGTTCCGGATTTTCTTTTTTCTTCGTATATAAATTTTTGTAAAAGTTCCGAAACACCTTTACAATTACAGGAATAGTCTAGTTGCAGTGTGTTTTGCAGTACATGAGAATAAATGGGGGCAGATACTCAAGGTTTATTTAGGATATTAGGAGCCAAAGTATAAACAGGAAATGCAAGACTATTGACCACCGATTGGATTGCCCTTAAGGGTAAATCCAATGTCACATGATGCTTTTGTTCATAACACAGGAGTTTCTTTAGCACCCAAGTATCTAATAGAGACTGGCACCAAATGAAAAATAAAATGCCATTGTGTCATTTCATTATGTAACAAATTGTTTCATTAAAAAAACCAAAACGATAGAAACCATTTCATCATGAAATAACCCAAACCACTTTTTTTTTGTTCAGAAAAACTAAACAGGGGAGGCTTCATTTCATTTCGTTTTGTTTTTAATGGGTTTTTCAAAAAAAAATTCATTTTGTTGGTTCGTTAATTCATTATTTTGCCTCTGGGGCCCAGTTGGTGCTGTTTTTATTATTATTATTATTATTATTATTATTATTATTATTATTATTATT